>JADBJO010000987.1:14103-41603 GCA_016801955.1 Conus betulinus | reverse complement strand
CGCATGTATTTGTTGTTCTGAGAGTGCGTGTATGGGGCGTGTATATGATTTTTTTTTGCTAAACTTTCCGATATCTTAACTGATTTTCAAATATCATGGACATTGGTAATTTTGATTCAGTCTTTTTAGCAATACTTACACACATTTTTGCTATCAAAATTATATAATTAATTTTCTTTAGATTCACTGCATCGATATCGTCGCTCTTCTGTTTTCCAAACAGAACATCAACCAGAGATAAGGATACATTAATGTCGCACTGTACTAGTATAAATTGGCTAATGTATTTCCAAAAGTATCTAACAGTGGGACATTCATAAAAGAAATGCTCGATATAATCGATTTCGTCAGTACAATAAGAACATTTTTTATCATCACGTATTTTCATCTTGCATAGCATAATATTAGTGGGATAAATGTTATGCAAACTTTTCCACTGCAGCACTCTCAATCGTGTTTCTTTTGTACACCAGCGAGGGATCTGCCAAATATTCTTGTTTAATTCTATGCCAAATTTGTTTTTCCAAAAGCTAAAGGCACAGGGATCCGATTTTTGCAACATACATATTGTTTTCCGAAATTCTCTACAGGCTATCAGTTTTCTTGCCACAAAAGAGTGGGGGATCTGAAAAATCACTGTTACACCGATCTTCTTCACTTATACTTGAAACATATTGTCGGACAGCAGCGGTTACTACATTATATTCGAGTGTTCTGGAGGGTGAGTCTCCAATCCTATTACGTATTTCAGGCAAAGATAACATTCCACTGGCACCAAACATATCCTGAACTATCAGTATACCACCTCGTATCCAATCGGGAAAGAAAAAAACGTTTCCTCGATATATAATGCCACGGTTGTTCCACAAAAGGGAAGAAACGTGCTGAAGATCCATCATGCTTATTGAAATCTAACCATGTTTTTAACACTGTTTTCCAGAAAAAAGAATTAACTAAATGTAAACCTTTAAGCACACCACTATTAACATTTGCATAGAAGCACACATAATTACTGCCAAACGGAGCAAAAATCTTTTTCGGGGATAAAGGACCACTTCTCATTTTCTCCCGGCTCTCCACAGACGTATTACCAATGCAGAAGAAACGCAGACTGCATTTGTCTGACATCTATCATTTTCAAACCTCCCTGTTCAAAATCTTTACAAATAACATTTCTCTTAACTTTTCATTTGCTCTTTTATTACAGTTTTGCTTACGCCATAGAAACCTAAAAAGTATTCTGTTGATTTCTATAAGCACATTGTCTGGAATTACCAACGCCTGCATGACATAGACTAATTGAGATATCAAAAATGTCTTTATAATACATACTTCCCCCATTACACTTAAATTTCGTTTTTTCCCAAGAATGAATAATTCTTTTTATATTGTCGATTCTTTGCAACCAGTTTTCCATTACCAAAGAAGCACATCAATCACTGACAAAATAAACTCCAAGAATTTTTAATCTATTTTCCAAGAAATTCCATACCACACATCTTCACAATATTTTTTACTTCCTAACCACATTGCCACTGTCTTGTGACGATTTATCTCCAATCCTGAAAACAACGAGAAATCAAATAATATGTTGAGTGCATGCAACATGTCGTGCTCATCCTTCAGAAATAAAGTTATATATCATCCGCATAAAGTGCAAGTTTGATTAAAGTAGCCAAAGTATTGTTACCAGATCTCCATAAATCAAGCCCTTTAATATTACGACAGTTTCTTATTTTTATTGCTAAAATTTCTATAGCTGTCACAAAGGCCAACGGTGAAAATGGACAACCTTGACGAATTCCTGTTTCTACTGGAAAATACTCGGATATCCAACCACAGTAATTCACACAACTCGTAGTATTTTTCATTATTACTTCAACCCATTTAATAAAATCCACCCCGAAGCCCAAATTTTTTTAAATGCGGTTATCATAAAGTCTTTTGAAATACGATCAAATGCTTGAGTGTAGTCAATACTGAGTAGCACACCAGGTTTATTATTTGCATTCAGTTGCTCGATTACATCATCAATTTGCCTAACTAATGTCCCTACACTCCGCCCTTTAATATACCCCACTTGATCTTCGTCAATGACGTCTTGAATTACCTGCCCCAAACGGTTAGCTAAGCTTTTGGCCAAAAGTTTATAATCAGTATTTGTCAGAGATATAGGTCTCCAATTTTTTAACTCATTCCTCGGTAGATCCTTACCTTTATGTAATAAAGTAATAACTGCTTTTCTTTGTGTTGGTGAAAGTGATCCTTTATCAAATGCAACGTTGAAAGACAGAGTGAGCAATGTTTTTATGTGTTGCCAGAAAACTTTAAAAAAACTCGACCGTAATACCGTCACAACCTGGTGATGTTCCATTATTTAATTTTTTTAATGCCTCAAGGAGTTCGTCTTCTGTCACCGTACCTTCACAACTGTTTTTCTGAATCTCAGAAATATGAGGAACACTTGCATCTACCAAAAAGTTATCTACTTGCTCAGACATGTTAGCATATAACAGTTTCTTTGTGTACATATCAGCAAAGAAATCTTTTTGAACTTTTAATATCTCGGTCTGATTAGTTCTTAATACATTGTTTTTATCTAAAAACACCTTCCATTATTTTAGAATTAGCTCTTGATTTTTCAAGACTGAGAAAATATTTAGTATTTTTCTCCCCTTCTTCTACCCATTTTACTCTTGCTCTAACCTGTGCAGCACGTGCCTTATAATTTTCCAGTATTTCAATTTCTTCTGTGCCAAGTGTGTGCGTTCATTCTGAGCCTGAGTACAGTCTGGCTCAGATGAAAGCAGGACATCTACCTCGTTTAGTTTATTATATAAATCTATCAACATATTTTTTCTTACCATACTTTTGTGTTTACTATAGTTCATAGAAAAAGTTTTAATCTTTATTTTCAAAACTTCCCATTCCATTTGATAGTCTGCATGTTCATTTATGTATGAAATGTGATCATCTATTAAAGCATTCATTTCATTTACAAACTCTAGATCGTTTAGTAATGAATTATTAAACTTCCACAATCCAGGGCCTCTTTCTATACTAGAAAATTTCATGGTAATAGAGCATGCTCTGTGGTCAGTGGAAGGCATAGAGTGAATGTTACATTCCAACGTTTTATCGAAAATTTCGGAACTCATAAAGATATAATCGAGTCTTCTTGCAATAAATGGAGACTTTTTACTCCAGGTAAATTCTTTTTCATTTGGATGAAATAATCGCCAGCCATCGAACAAGTTATGGTTTGCTACCCAGTCACAGAATCTCTGTACTGCGTTATCTGCATGTCTTCCCCCGAAACAATATCTACATCATTATCTAACACACAATTAAAATCACCACATATTAATATATTATCTGAAATTATATTTGACATTACTTTTTCTAATTCTTCAAAAAATAACGTTTTCTCTTGAGCAGTATTAGGTGCATAAATATTTAAAACTACTATCTTTCTCTGTGATATTTCCACTTCAACGGCCAAAATTCTTCTTGAGCTGTGTAGTATTACGTGACTGTCAACTATGTTTTCACGGAACAAGATTACCTGTCCACAACTATGTGCTGTGAAAGTGTTACATAGAAATTCCCCTGCACCCCATTCTTTTTTCCATTGATCATGTACATCTTCTGTGATGTAAGTCTCCTGTAAACATATAATATCATATTTTCTCTCTTTAATTGATTTGAACAATGCTTTTCTTTTTAAACGAGACCGCAGTCCTCGTACATTTAGCGAAAACAGACGCAAATTTGAGTCGCAAGCCATGAGGAAGTCCGATTGCTATAACAAAGTCCGTTACCCGAGAATTAATCCGAAAACAAGTCCGTAAAGCCAAAGCGGTCGTCGTTAGGGAAAGCATGAATGAACACATTCTGCCTACCCCACGTCTTTTTGCGAGTGGGACAGGGAGGATGCACGCGACGTGCGTGAGTATGGTGTGAACTGATGTGACCAGTTCACTGCTGTTGGGGAATCTCCGTCCGTCTGCACCTGATTCAAACCGGTGTCAGATCTGACTGTTTCCCTTTCTTTGACGGTGTTTACCCGGCCAGATTTAAGGTGAGGTGTAACTGAATTACTATCCTCTGGCACCGAACGAGGTGACTCCTCTGCCTTTGCCTTTTCCATAGCAGAACACTCTGCATCTGCAGCCTGAGTGAGTAGAGTCTCAGGTACAATATCTGTATGAGAGTCTTCAAAGACGTCCTCTGTCTCATCAAAGGTAGACGGTGCAAGGTCGACGTCCTGGATCGGAGGGGTAAAGTGCAGGGAAGAAGCATTACTGCGGTCTGTAGTCATCTCCTCCAGACCAGGTTCCAAGGATACCGGATCAGGAAAAGCACCACACTCCGGGTCCCCACGTCTGTGTCCACTCTGATGACACTCTCTGCAAGTGACCATGTTCTGGCACTGGTGCAAAAAATGACCAGGCTGTAAACATCTGGAACACGCCGGCTTCCGTACCACCTTTGGCTGTTCTTTATGATAAAGTCTTGCCGTGAAAGAGCCCGATCTTAATAAATCGCTCTAACGGGACAGCGGGAGTGTTGATGAAAACAAACTGTCTTCCAATCACAAAACGAGTAAGTTTGCCATCTTTATTTCGGATTTTTTCCATGAGAAGGGAAGATCTCAGAACACAACCTAATCTGACCAAAGCAGATTCAATGTCATTCCCTGCCACTGAAATGGGTATGTCAGAAATGAACAGCTTTGTCACAGGTGCCTCTTCTGTACCACCTCTGACAATATACGGATTCTTGTCATGAAGAGACACTGTATGGCCATTTAGCACAATACCTTCAATCAACAGTTGATTTCTGGAGGTTCGATTCATGGGATATACACGCCATAAACCCCTTATCAACTGAGCTCCCAAAACAGTCTCAGATCCACACACCCGCTCAGCTGCCAGGCAAATGTCTAAAGCAGTAAAACTGTCATTGCCAACAGGTAACCGGGTAGCATCCACAGGGGGTAAGTCCCTCCTTCTTATAAACACCGGCTCCACGTGCGTGGCAGCCATCATCACGCGCACACACACACACACACACACAGAGGCTCGCACCTTACCTCGGTATTCACGCTGTACAAACGTCAACAGGCACGTGCAAAATATGAAAAAAGGCACGAATCTATAACATGGCGTGCCACACAAACCCACGCCAAGGAAGAAAGTCGATTCAAATAAACAAAGAAAAAGACGATTTCCTAGTAAGTATTAGTATCTACGCTCACATAATTACACCATTTTACAGAACATTCCACCACCAATGTGCTTGCACACATACAATCCAAAAGAACGACGATAACTACGTTAAACACTGAAAAAACTGCAGAGCCTGCACAACACGTCCGCTCGACGTCGAGTGAACTCCTCTCCTTCACAAAATGAGCTTCTGTTTTGTAAATTGCACACTCGGGACACTTCCTTTCAACAAGTGACCACACACACACACACACACACACACACGAATTGAAAAGTCTCAAGATAAATATGTAATGGAAATATATCCTAGACATATTTCTAGTTTAATATACAAGATACGTTTGAACTCTTGGAAGACTACATATTCCCATGATACAGCGTGTGCATGTTCTAAGCCATTATCTGGTGAACACATATGTCTCCATTGCCCCATTTTAAATGCTCTTTATTCAAAAGCAAACACTGAAATTTCCAAATCTAAACCGGATCGCGCTATTTCTTTCAGTTCAGAAATTGTTGAGGTTGCAAAAATTATCTCTCAATCTCAAATAAGCATATTTTCATAATTATGATAGTGTAGTTTATATTTAAATTTGTACTGTTCTGACACATTATTTCTTACCTTTTTCTCCACCCTGTCCTCCTCTTTCCCCCTCCTCTAATCCCTCCTCCCCCCCCCCCCCCCCCCCCCCCCGTAAAGTCTGATATCACCAAGTGTGAACAGACTATAAATCAACAGCAATAACAACAATACAGACCCGGCTAAGAGATCAGAGGCATGAGCGACACTTATTGCAAATGGAGCAGGAAATGAATGTTCTTACGAATTTGAACAAGAGTTGTTACGGAATTCAGAAGAGCAAATATTCAACGAGGAGCCCAGCACGCAAAAAAACGACATCCAGTATCGTGATAGAGTGTGAAAGGGATGCCTAGCATCCTTGAGTCTGGAAGAACAAAAATGACGGAAAGTACTGTCTCACTAGAGAAAGGCCATGATTAAAGAGAGAGATAAAAGTTGCGAGCAGGAACTAGCATTGAATTCGTTCCTCAACAGCTAACCAGTGTGGAGAACGGAGAGGACAAACGTGATCGAGCCGGGCTGTACGGTGATAAGACAAGCAACATTGTTCTGAAACTTCTGAAGTTTTGGAATGACAAGTATGGGATTCCCAGTTACCAGCAAAATGGCTGTAATCTGCTGTAGACTGAATGAGAGCTACAGCCATGGGTTTTTGGTGGCGTCCTCACGGAGGCGAGTAGTGACGGATGGAAATGACCATGTGGCATTCAGGATGAGCTATCTGACAGACTGCCAGAAACGGTAACCACTATGTAACTGAATTTGAATTACGTTGACTGGTCGTTCTGTGTCTGTCCATCTGTCTGTCTGAATTACGTTGACTGGTCGTTCTGTGTCTGTCCATCTGTCTGTCTGAATTACGTTGACTGGTCGTTCTGTGTCTGTCTGTCTGTCTGTCTGTCTGTCTGTCTATCTGAATTACGTTGACTGGTCGTTCTGTGTCTGTCTATCTGTCTGAATTAACATGACTGGTCGTTCTGTGTCTGTCCGTCTGTCTGTCTGAATAACGTTGACTGGTCGTTCTGTGTCTGTCTGCCTGTCTCTGTGCGCGCATGCATGCGCACATGCGTGCGCGCGCATGTGTGCGCACGCATGTGTGTGTGTATATTATATATATATATATATATATATATATATATATATCCTCCCATAGGATCACAACCTTGCCGTGGTTGGGGGGCTTGCGTGTCTCCGATGACCCTGAGAGCTATGCCGGCGGGAGATTCTCTCCTGTAGGGCCACCCAAGCCGGACAGGTCAAAGGGTAGGGACCAGACGAAGAGTGATCCACTGTCCCTCCAGGTTGGGGGTTGGGCACAGGGCTAACAACTCTGTCCCGTAAAGAAAATCTCTTGTTACGGAAACAGCAACAAAGGAACCCAAACTCGGGTGTGATGGGCTTCCAGAGTCATCGGAAGATACTCGTATGAATGACAGTGGTGAAAGCCGAAAGGAAGCCACTGACAGGAAGATGGAAGTACTGAACACCAAATGCAAAACCAGGATTGGATTCTGGAATGTGAGAACGATGTATGACACAGGAAAACTAGCACAGGTTACAGCAGAGATGAGACGATACAAACTACACATCCTTGGGATAGGTGAAAGTAGGTGGACAGGTTCTGGAAGACTAAAAACTAGCACAGGTGAGACAGTGCTATACTCAGGTAGGGATGACGACCAACACTTTCAAGGAGTAGCCATGATCCTAAAGAAAGGAGTAGAAAACAGTTTGATAGAGTGGAAACCTGTCAATAGCAGAATCATCAAGATCAGGATGAAGGGGAAACAGATCAACACTACTATCATCCAGTGTTATGCCCCCACAAATGACAGCGACGAACAAGACAAAGATGAATTCTACGAGCAGCTACAAGCTGAATTAGAAAATATTCCAAGGCACGATTTAAAAATTGTCATGGGAGACATGAATGCGAAGGTAGAAGTGACAACACCAACTACGATAGAGCCATGGGAAAAGAGGGCTGTGGCATCATGAATGCAAATGGTGAGAGGCTGCTAGAACTATGTACTACCTACAATCTTGTTATTGGAGGGACCCTCTTTCCACACAGAGACATCCATAAGCTGACATGGCATTCCCCTAATGGAAGGGACAGAAATCAAATTGATCATCTAATGATAAATGGGACTTGGAGACGCTCACTCCATGATGTCAGGGTGAACCGGGGAGCAGATGTTGGCAGCGATCACCACCTTGTGGTAGCAGTACTGAAAGTGAAACTCAGGAAAACAGGAATCAGGAAAACGGGAAGGCAACGGTTTGACACAGAAAATTGAAAGACCCCACAGTAAAGAATACTTTTGTTCTGCAGCTGAGGAACAGATTTCAAGCACTGGCAGATCTAGATCACCACACACAGCCAGATTCGGATGAAGTCAACACAAATGGGAACATGTAAAGACAGCTTACCTGAAAACAGTGAGACCTGTCTCAGAACACAACAACAGAAAAAGAAAGAATGGATAACAGCAAACACATGGGAGCTCATTGAAAAACGCAGAGCCCTGAAGGTGCAGAAGATGGAGGCAAAATCTAAACGATTGAAGGAAAAGTATGAACAGCTGTACCAGGAAACAAATGAAGCTGTGAAGAAGAAATCAAGGGCTGACAAACGTGAATTCATGGAATCCCTTGCAGATGAAGCAGAAGATGCAGCCAACAAAGGAGAACAAGGAAAGGTATATAAGATCACCAAGATAATCTGCGGCAAATATCGTGGAACAGCAGATACACCGATCATGGACAAACAGGGGCGACTGCTAACAACAGAAGCAGAACAGGAAACTCGATGGGCAGAACATTTCAGTGAGACACTGAATAGACCACCACCTCTTAGAGAAGCCGACATTCCAGTTGCGGAAGATGACCTTGACATCAATGCTGAACCACCAACAAAAGAAGAAATCGTGACTGCCATTAAAGCTCTAAAAAACGGAAAAGCCCCTGGACAAGACAACCTCAGTGCTGAAGTGTTCAAAGCAGATCCAAATCTTGCGGCCCAAATACTTCTGCCACTCTTTATAACTATATGGGAAGAAAAGAAGATACCAAATGATTGGTCCGAGGGAATAATTGTGAAGATCCCCAAGAAAGGAACACTTAAAGATTGCAACAACTGGCGTGGAATCACCCTCCTGTCAATTCCAAGTAAGATCCTTGCAAAGATCATCATTCAGCGAATATCAGATGCAGTGGATAAACAACTGAGAAAAGAACAAGCAGGATTTCGAAAAGGAAGAGGATGCACTGACCAGATATTTGTACTGCGTAACATAATTGAGCAGTGCACAGAGTGGCAGAGACAACTGTACATCAACTTTGTGGATTTTGAGAAAGCCTTTGATAGCATCCACAGAGACAGCTTATGGCGCATACTACGAATGTATGGGATACCGCAGCAGATAGTCCTTCTCATCAAAAGCTTCTATGACAACTTCACATGCAGAGTCGGAAACAGTGACCACAGTTTTGAAGTGAAAACAGGAGTGAGACAAGGCTGTGTGATGTCAGCAATGCTCTTTAATCTTGCCATAGATTGGGTGATGCGTCGAACAACTGAAGACCAGACAAGAGGCATACGATGGACACTCTTCTCAGCCTTAGAAGATCTTGACTTTGCTGATGATCTGGCATTGGTCTCCCACACTCACCAACACATGCAGGAAAAGACATCCCGCCTCAGCAGCTTTGCACAACAGATTGGACTAAAGATCAGTCAAAGAAAAACAGAGGTAATGACCTTGAATGTCCCAAACCCCTCATCAATTCAAGTGAATGGAGAAACCCTCCCTACAACTGAGAATTTCACCTACCTGGGCAGCATTGTCAGACACGACGGAGGAGCAGGCAATGACATCAAGAACCGTCTAAACAAAGCCAGAAATGCTTTCAGAATGCTAAGCAATGTATGGAGGTCCCAACAATACAGCATCAAAACCAAGCTCAAACTATATCAGAGCTGCATTATTTCTACCCTTCTGTATGGCTCAGAATGCTGGAGAATGACAGAGAGTGACCTAAATAAGCTATCAGTCTTCCACACAAAGAACCTTAGAAGAATATTAAGAATTTTCTGGCCAAATACCATCTCAAATGAAGAACTACTCTCCCAATGCCATCAAGAAAGCATGAAAACAATTCTCAGGAAAAAGCGATGGAGGTGGATAGGGCACATACTTAGGAAAGAGCCAGACAACATCACTCGTGTCGCCCTCCATTGGACGCCTGAAGGAAGGAGGAAGAGGGGGAGACCCAAAAACACCTGGCGGCGAACTGTAGAGGGAGAGCTGAAGACCCTGAACCACACATGGGGTACCATCCAGAGGTTGGCCCAGAACAGACGAGAATGGAGGACCTTTGTTGCTGCCCTACATGCCACTGGGCATAATGGGCAGTAAGTAAATAAGTATATATATATATATATATATATATATATATATATATATATATATATATATATATATATATATATGTGTGTGTGTGTGTGTGTGTGTGTGTGTGTGTGTGTGTGTGTGTGTGTGTGTGTGTGTGGTCCAGACAATTTACGCTTGCAGCCCATTCATTCTTTGGCGCAGTTGTAAAGCAATGGTAGGAACGCCATAGTGCTGAGTCGTGTCACGAACCTCAAAACAAAATGCAGCAGCGCATTCTTTCGGCAGATTTTTCTTTCACTCCTAACTCTTCCCATTTCTCACCAAATTTACGTCGCTAGAGTCACGTGACAAAATCGACAGCGGAACGAGAACTCGGCATAGCAATCAAACATAGGCCTGTCTGCCATGAGGTGGGTATTTTTTTAAGCGTATTGTACGCCTTCCCGCTGCAACAGTTGGTGTGCCAGTGAAATCGAATCACATCCAGCTTTGATGTTAAGATGAATCCTGATGTTTCTGAAACAGTTGCAAAGTTGCACCTCCCAAAGAGACAGACAGACCCACTGCCTGCCTTCTCTTCCATCCTCACAATCTGCCCATCTGCAGGATCCTGAAGTCTAACTGGCACATAGTAGAAAATCATAAACCTGCCTTTGAGACCAAACCAATGATCACTTTCAAACGTGACAAAAACCTCAACGACCTACTGGTGCGCTCTAAGCTGAACAAAATATCCACACCTAAGCCACCAGTACTTTCCCCTGCTCAAAACCCAACTGCAAAATCTGCACTCTCACCAAACCAGACACCATCTTACATGGCCCCACGGGCTCTTTCACTATTAAACGCACCTTCTCCTGCCAGAGCCACAACATTGTGTATGCCATCCACTGCCAGCTGTGTGGTAAGATCTACGTAGGTGAGACATCTCGCACACTTGAGACGCGCATCTCTGAACACTTGGCCGACATCCGCCACCACCGGCCCAAACCAGTCGCCCTACACTTCAACCATGCCCAACACAACATCAACCATGTCAAAGTCTTGGCACTTTGGCAATCGAAGAGTGACAACTTGGAACGCCTTATGCAGGAATCTTATCTCATTGCCAAACTGGGCACTGTCCATCCTCATGGCATCAACGTCCAAAAGTAGTATGTACCATTCTACCTCTGCAGCTCCAGTCTAAAATATCCTCCACCTACACACACCCATACTACCCTACCTCCCACTGTTTACCTCAGACATAGGTTGCAGCTATCATCTTTTCCCTTTTCCTACACTCTCCGAGTCTCACCATTTGCTACGTCAATCGACTTACTCCCCACTCCCCCTCCCTCTGCCCTAGTAATGATGTGTGTAGGGGTGTTGGTAGGTATGGCGGTTGCTGGGGGTGGAGGCGGGGGTAACCAATGAACAAGGCTGACATTACTAATGGAACACACACACACACACACACACACACACACACACACACACACACACACACACACACACACACACACACACACACACACACATACACACACACACACACATAATAAATAGAATGCTAGCTCCTTTATCGCTGGTCGTTCCCTCTCCTTTCCTGGCGCCTTTATTTCCGCTAGTGTTACTGCACTTACCACCGCTTTAAGGTGTTGATGGTAAGAGGGTATATTACTTAAAACCTTTTACTTTATCACTATCATCATATCATTACCTTTACTGTTCTCTTCATCAACATCATTACATCACTACGTTTAATTTACAACAACACTGATGTCATTGTTATTACCGTCAGTCATTTTCACCTTTATGCTTCTAAGCATTATGTCCTATTATCACTAATCCCATTGCCGGCCATAATTGTAGAATTAAAATAATGATAATACTTTAGAAACAATAACTTAATTTTTAGAGAGAGAGATAGAGAGAGAGGGGGGGGGGGAAAGAGAGAGAGAGAGGGAGAGAGAGAGAGAGAGAGTATAGGTGTGAATATGTTGCCCCCCCCCCCCCCCCCCCCCAGTATATATAAACCCATCCCCTTCTTCCTCCACCCTCTTTACCATCAACACCTTAAAGTTACATGTACCAACCCATCACTTCAGTCTCAGCCCACAATATCTTCCCACTACACACACATACTACCATATATCCCACTATTTACCTTATACATAACTTATAGCTATCTTCCTTTCCTTTCTCACCACACCCTCTCTATTTCTCACATCAGTCTATTGTTTATTCAGATACTTGTCCACTCCATTTCCCTCACTTCATTTGGTTTTCTTTTATTTTATTTTCATTCACTATTTCTTCAACATGTACTCCTGTTCCATCTTCCCTCTTTCCTATGCATATGTTGTGGAAATGTTGATAACCACACACACACATATCCACACACACACACACACACACACACACACAACCACACACACACACACACACACACACACACTTCACCATCGCCTTAGCCTCCGGGATTGTTGCCACGGCAACCCTGCTGTTTAAGAATCCTCTAACCACTCTCCTTTCTCCCATACCTACTTATTGACACCAAGACTGGTAGTAATCTTGTCTCTTTTTTTTATATATATAATATTTTGACCATTATTAGTATTCCTATCAGTAATATTATCATCATTACGACTTTGACTCGCACATTATTTCCCTTCCAACAGCCTCGTTTTCATTCAACGCCTTCTTTCTTGCGCTGAACACAGAAGCGATCAAAGTTAAGTGCATTTTCGTTATTTGTTTCATGTTTGTTGCACCTGAAGAAGACCTAAGAGGTTGAAACGCGTTGTGGTTTGTCTTGTGACTCGTTTGTCCACGTTTCTCTGGGCGGTTCGCTGACATTTATTTAAGATTTGTTTCTGAAACAGTTTGTCTTTGGGTTGAATGGTCCTTTAAACCCGATTTTAAGGAGAGCTCTGGTTGTATCAAAGGTTATCAAAAGGACGGCGAAAGAAAAGTATCACTGGAGAAAGGCCGTGATCAAGAGGGATACAACAGTGGGGAGCAGGAAGTAGCATTTCATTCTTTCCTCAATAGGTAACCAGTGTAGACGGCAGACAACAGAAACGTGGTCGGACTGGGCTGTACAGAGGCAAGACGAGCTGCTTTGTTCTGGAACATGTGAAGTTTTGGAATGACGAGGGTGGCACTCCCAGCCACTAGCGCAATGGCTGTAATCTGCTGTAGACTGAATGAGAGCCACAGCCATGGTTTTTTTGGTGGAGTCCTCACTGAGACGAATAGTGACGGATGGAACTGACCATGCGGCGTTCAGGTTTGGCTATCTGACAGACTGCCAAAAATGATAACCACCATGTAACTGAGTTTGAGTTATATATTGATTGGTCGTTCTCTCTCTCTCTCTCTCTCTCTCTCTCTCTCTCTCTCTCTCTCTCTCTCTCTCTCTCTCTCTCTCTCTCTCTCTCTCCTCCTCCTCCTCCTCCTCCTCCTCTCTCTCTAGTGGCCGTTCTCCTCCTCTCTCTCTCTCTCTCCCCCTCTCTGTGTGTGTGTGTGTGTGTGTGTGTGTGTGTGTGTGTGTGTGTGTGTGTGTGTGTGTGTGTGTGTTTGAATGCCTTTTCGAGTTCTAGGTTTGTTTCATCTTCGTGTGTCATGTTAAGTCCAGCGACTCGATAAGGGCTGAGCAAATGCCTTGTCAGCATAACTCTCAGAGTCATCTCTGTCTGCTGTCTGGGTCTTCACTACAGCGGCGTGCGTGCGTGAGTGCGTGCGTGCGTGCGCGTGTGTGTGTGTGTGTGTGTGTGTGAACTCACTTCTGGTTTCTCATCCCCGAAGAACGCTTCCGGTTTCTCAGCCCCAACTTACATCACAGGTATCACATGAAAAAGTCAGTAAGTTGAACGAGAAGTCGGCATGGCTGTCGAACAGGATCTGAGGCGAGTTTTTTTTTTTTTTTTTTTTTTTAAGCATATTTTGCTCCTTCCAGCTGCAACACTTAATGTGTGAATGAATTCAGAACGCTTCCACCTTTGATCTTAGATGAATGCTAAGGTTTCTGAAACGGTTTAACTTTGTGTTGAACGGCTGTCTAAAGCCCATCCCTACAGAGAGTGCTCCGCTATATCAAAAGATCATCAAAAGGATTTCGAGGATGATTTTCAGCTTCTTTCAAGAGATTTCGCGCACCGGTATCAGGAACTGTGCCGAAGTTCCTGGCTGTTGGGTGGGGTGTTTGTTTTTGAAAAGGGTACATCAGCAGAAAACACAGATCACTTGTGCGGGCTTTCGAAAGCTAAGAAAGCTAGTCAAGGAAACCGTGCAAAATGCATACTGAGTTCAGTGAGCAAAGGACACAGGGTGACTGGTTTATCATCTGTAGGATGGGCCGTTGAATCAGAAAACAAACCGACTGGTCGACAACGCTGCACGGAGAGGCATTGGCGAGAGCAGGTAATGCATAGTTCTTTTTAATGACATGGTTGGGGTCAAAAGCAAACGTAAAGGCCATGGCTGGCCTCTGTTAGGCACAGCAAACTTCCGGTTGAGATATGGATATTAGAAACGAAAAGAGAATTAAAAAAAACGATAAAGGTTAAGATTCTTTAGTTAAAGATAATTTCGAAAATGATTTCTTTTAAATGACTGATTTGTTTTTCTTTTCTTTTCGTGAACATTTACCCGGACAGATTCGGAACGAGTAGTCTACTTTTTTGTACAGAGAGGCACAAGCGTTCTTTTTTATTTCTTCAAGACAACATGAGGTGGCGGAGATGGAAAAGATCTGAAGAGTTGCTGCGGCCATTGGAAAGACCGTTATAAGTCTGTGAGGACCAGGGAATTTCATTTGCCAAAACTGTTTTTGTGTGGCATTGTTGATGCCAAACCTGATAAAATTGTTTGTTTTGTTTTGCTTTTAGTCTGTGAAGACCTGTTATAAGTGTTGGACTGAAATATGTCCGAGTGATTTTGTGAAGTCATAGTATGAAATATATAATGTGAAAGTGTAATTATTACTCGAAAGAGGAAACTCTCATTTGTATTGTCCAACTGGTGTGTCGACGTTGTGTGTGTGTGTGTGTGTGTGTGTGTGTGTGTGTGTGTGTGTGTGTGTGTGTGTGTATGTGTGTGTGTATGTCAGTACAACTTTGAGTTAATCTGACAATAAATTGGTTTCAGTCAGTCAGTGTGTGTGTGTTGGGGGGTGGGGTGTGGTAGGAAGTGGGGATGGGGTGTCTGACAACCGGTCCTAGGTATTCAAAACGGGTACTAACGACCGGCCACTGTGGTGTCATGGTAAGTGTCAGGGGTTGCGATCTGGCTAGACTTGGGTTCGAGTTCCATCAGTAGCATACATTTAAGTAAATAGCACGTCCCCAGCCTGCTTCGATCAGCATATTTGAATGTGTTGTGTATTGGGCTGAAACAGGACTATGGGTACTACTACTAGTCAATTGTCCTCTACTTAATCCTTACACTGGTCATTAAATAACACACTACATAACCATGCTGTCAAGTGAATCAATGTAAGGATAGTTTGAAAAAGAAACAGTAACTTTTGAAAAATAAGCACAACTTTTCAACCGCTGATTTTTTAACATGATGGGATGATAACACAAAATTGATTGTCATTGAATGAACGTAAAATCAAACACTGTTGGTGCAATTGTTTGTTCGGATGCTTACCTCTCTGGAATGTGCAAAGCAACTTATGTGAATGTTTCTTTTCATCGAACCAACACTGCAGGTAGCTGATCTCTCGGACTTGAATGTAGGCAAAGCAAAGAGTGCGCTGTGTTGTGTTGTCTGTGACAGAACTGGCAAAGAGTGCGCTGTGTTGTGTTGTCTGTGACAGAACTGGCAAAGAGTGCGCTGTGTTGTGTTGTCTGTGACTGAACTGGCAAAGAGTGCGCTGTGTTTGTGTTGTCTGTGACAGAACTGGCAAAGAGTGCGCTGTGTTGTGTTGTCTGTGACTGAACTGGCAAAGAGTGCGCTGTGTTGTGTTGTCTGTGACTGAACTGGCAAAAAGAGTGCGCTGTGTAGTGTTGTCTGTGACTGAACTGGCAAAGAGTGCGCTGTGTTGTGTTGTCTGTGACAGAACTGGCAAAGAGTGCGCTGTGTTGTGTTGTCTGTGACAGAACTGGCAAAGAGTGCGCAGTATTGTTGTCTGTGACTGAACTGGCAAAGAGTGCGCTGTGTAGTGTTGTCTGTGACTGAACTGGCAAAGAGTGCGCTGTGTAGTGTTGTCTGTGACTGAACTGGCAAAGAGTGCGCTGTGTTGTGTTGTCTGTGACTGAACTGGCAAAGAGTGCGCTGTGTTGTGTTGTCTGTGACTGAACTGGCAAAGAGTGCGCTGTGTTGTGTTGTCTGTGACTGAACTGGCAAAGAGTGCGCTGTGTTGTGTTGTCTGTGACTGAACTGCAAAGAGTGCGCTGTGTCGTGTTGTCTGTGACTGAACTGGCAAAGAGTGCGCTGTGTTGTGTTGTCTGTGACTAAATTGGAACCCACGTATTTCCCACTTTTCATCAGTGAAACAGTTAACTGACCCTTCATGCTCTGCTGAAATCATAATCATAATAAGTGAATCAAACATAAAGCTAGCAAAAAATAGTAAGAGAGAGAGAGAGAGAGAGAGAGAGAGAGAGAGAGAGAGAGAGAGAGAGAGAGAGAGAGAGGATGAGGGAGAGAGAGAGAGAGATTGGGATTGGGTTTGTACGTGACCTCAAATGTTTTCAGTAACATGTTTTTAAATCAGGTTTTGGATGTTGGACAAAACACAGTGGAGAGTACATGGGCAAACAAGACCTATATCAACCATATGTAGTGTAACATACAAATATGAAATATTTGATTACATGCGGGAACAAAGGTAGCCATTTTTCAGAAGAAAATAAAAATGATCACCTGAAATTAAGTGTATGCTGATCATAAGAGAACAGATGGGCAAAGGATAATGATTGTTAGGTGAATCAAATGAATGACACAATCCGATATAATTGTTTATTATACGTATAACTGTATTTTGTAAAGTATATTTATTGATTGATTAGTCGTCAGATAATAATGGTGTATGTTATCCATTTGTTAGAGAATTTTTTCTGGTTTAATTTGTACAGGCATTATATTCTTCGATTTTATATCTGAATTTTAATTTTTTTTTTTCAGGAAGACAGACATCTGTGGATTTTGTTCATTAGTTTACAAGTATACAAATAGTATTTTGCAAACAATATTAAGAAAGAAAAAAGATGCTGTCTGTAAAAATGTTACTGTCATAACCGAGCAACACAAATGATTCTGTTAATCGTACATTTCTTGCATTTATACACCTTTCTTTCATTAAATCAATGAGATTGTTTCCAAAAAACCTGTACGATGTCACATTTCCAAAACATGTGATCAATACTATCCTTGTGCATTCCACAGAAATTACAAGTATCGTGATCAACTATTCCAATTTCCTTTAGGATAATGTTCGTACCTAGGCATCGATGTACAATCTTCAACTGAAACCATTTAAGCTTTACGTCATTTATTTCATGTATATAGTGGAAGCACGATTTCCAGTCATGGATGTTTGAGAGCTTTAAGTCCCATTTGTAACAGCATTTTGGTCTCAGATTATTTTCTACCATTATATCATAGTACAGTTTTGAGCCTTTGTTAATTGCAAATATGTTCCTAAAACAAAGTGATTCGTTTAGATGTTTATTATCCTTGATCGTAATATTATACTTTTTTTTTCACGCAATCGTTTATTGCTGATGTATAACCGGCAAAAGAACAAAGTCAATGTTTACATTATATTTTTTCTTTGAACCGCATATGCGACAAAATCTTCCCATTATCATCAAAAAAAAACTGCGCAAGATTGTAGATACCTTTTTTTGTAAGCTCTCTGGAACAATAAATTTCTTCCCT
Source organism: Conus betulinus (assembly GCA_016801955.1). Lineage (NCBI taxonomy): Eukaryota > Metazoa > Mollusca > Gastropoda > Neogastropoda > Conidae > Conus > Conus betulinus. The sequence goes on along the minus strand of JADBJO010000987.1, from coordinate 23,517 downwards.
ACTTGAATTCGTTTATTGTATTGTAAAAAATCGGCTCGGCTAGAAGTTCCGCGGAATTCTTAGGTGTACATTTATAATAGAAAACATTCATTGCCTCGAAGACATCCTTCCAAAAGTGATTGTATTTTGCAAACTGGAGACAAACTCAGGACCAAATTTATTAATCAGAGGCCATTTGGGAAAGTTTTTCAACAAAATATGTTTCCATTTATGAGTTGATTTTTCCGCTTTTCTAATCCAAGACAGCTTCAAAGATAAAAAACAATGTCTTTAAGTCAGGAATACCAATGCCACCATTTTTAATACTTTTGTGTGAAATTTTGCGGCTAATTTTATCTGTCTTTTTATTCCAAACGAATTTGTAACAGATACGTTGACATGTCTGAAAAAATATATCAGGTGGATTCGGTAAAAGTAGCCACAAATGAGTCAATTTTGAAAGAATAATTGATTTTAGTATGGCAACTCTGCCAAGTGGAGTTATCTGTCGTTTTACCCATACTTTGAATAAATGTTTTATATCTGTCAATCTTTCCGAATAATTTATGTTAATACATTCTCTAAGATCGTTCGTAAACCACATTCCAAGTATTTTAAATTTTGATGGATTCCAGTCCATTCCCAAATGTTCCATGTAACGGATTTCACTAGTTTTTTTTTCTGCTTCCCAACCAAATAGCGCTAGTTTTGCCTTTGTTCATATGGAGGCCTGACACACCCCAAACCGAGCAAGAACGTCGATACATGTTTCAAAAGATTTTCTATCCCCTGCAAGCAGGAATTCAGTGTCATCAGCATATTGAGACAGTTTGTATTCAATGTTTCATTCTGATCCCGTGAATATCTGGATTTTCTCTTACCATATAGCTAGCACCACCTCGACACAAAGTACAAACAAATAGGGGGATACGGGGTCTCCTTGTCTGCATCCTCTTTTTTAACTTCCAACCAATCTGATACCTGACCATTTACAATAACACAAGATTTTATATTGCTATAAAACACATTTATCCATCTGCATATATCTTCTTGAAATCCAAAAGCTTTTAATACCTTAAACATAAATTCCCAATTAATTGTGTCAAAAGCTTTTTCAAAATCTATGTTCAGTAATAATCCTGGTAAATTGTGCTTATCTAAGTAGGCTATTGTGTCATAGATTAATCTCAAATTATCACCTATGTATCTATTTCTAACAAATCCTGTTTGGTCTTCATTAATAACATGTGGTAGTACATTTTTTCAAACGATTAGCAATGCAAGAAGATCCGATTTTATAAATGACATTTAAAGTGAGATAGGTCTCCAATTCTTCATGTATTGTCTTGGCCTGTCACCTTTAGGAATGCACGTAATGATACCTTCCCTCTGTGCACAAGATAGTTCCCCCTTCCTGAAACTTGCATTTAGGGCTCTAACAACAAATATCCCTATCTTTTTCCAAAACACTTTAAAGAACTCTGCACTAAAACCATCTGTGCCTGGACTTTTATTATGTTTCATATATTATTCAGGGCACAAGTAGCTTCTTCTAGTGTAATTTCGCCCTCCAATTCACTTGCCTCTGTATCATCCAAGCATGGAACATTATTGACTAAATCTTTAATTTCACAATTTTGTACACCACTTTCAGCATATAAAGACTTATAAAATCTCTGTACCTCTTGGATAATGTCTTTCTGTTTCACTAAAATATTGTCTTGCTGGTCTATGAGTCTTGGCATATTTTTACTAACATAATGACGTTTTTTTCTAAATTACAAAAATAGCTACTTACTTTCTCTCCGTCAGCTATCCATCTGGCCCTCGACCTCAATAGTACTCCTTCTATTCTTTTTTTTTTTCGTATCTCTTTTAATTGTTCTTTTTTGACTTCTATAACCCTAACGTCTTGTTCACTCTTACTTTCAATTTTATCTATACTACGAATGTCTTGTTCCAACCGTTTTTTCTTCTTCTGTTGTTTTCTTTTTTTTTTTCATCGTAGCATATGAGATAGTTTTTTTTTGACCGTATCTTCATCAGAAGGAAATCTAAGAACACGTCATCAGAGATGGAAAATTGAATCTCTTCGTCAGATATTTCATTATTATTTGTGTGTATCGAGTATTCTTCTTTAACATTCTTTATTTCAGCATTTATTTCATCTAGATATAGTTTATCCTTCAAAAGAGATGTATTGAACTTCCAAAAAGTGTTATGTTTCACATTTTCTTTAAATTTTAGTTTTAGTAGGATAGCGGAGTGATCTGTTCTATATCCACAGTCAATATCTGCATCATCTACAAACGAAACCACTGAATCCGAGATTAGAAAAGTCTAACCTTGCTTGCTGAAAAGGGCTGGTTCTTCGCCAGGTAAAACGGAGACATTCTTGGTTTAATTCTCGCCAAATATCATTTAAATCGAGGTCTTCCATCATGCTTTCAACTGTGTCCTTTGATTTAGGATTATTTATGTGTTTATAATATGGTAATCCCTCACCGGGTCAAGTACTAAATTGAAATCTCCACCCATTATAATATTTTGTACATTAAGTTCCATTATCTTCAGTTTAATATTGTTATAAAACTCAGGGTCATCTTTATTTGGCCCGTATATGTTAACAAAAAGGAAGGTGACGTTTTGTATTTGAATAACAACCATAACATAATTCCCCAAATTATCTTTAACAACCCTTTTCACTTTAAACTCAAAATTATTATTAAACATTATCGCAACACCTCTTGCATTTGATGTATTACTTGAAAAATATCCTTGATAACCCCACTCCGCTAAAACATGTTTCTCCATTTTTTTTTCAAAATGCGTGTCTTGTAAGAAATAGACAGAACAGTGTTTGTTTCTCAAATAATGAAAGACATCTCGTCTTTTCTGAGGTCCATTCAGGCCTTGGCAGTTAACCGATAATATAGATATATGTTACTATCCATTATTTACACAGAAGGGAAAAAAATATATATTGTTCTGCTAGGTCCAACATGAAAATGTTCTTACATACATTAAATAAAATAAGAACCATTTGTCCAACCAATTGATAGCTGATGATTACATGAGGTAAGAAAAAAACACATTCCCAGTCCAAAGGGAACAAAATAGCACACACAAAAATCTGAAATATTTAAAACAAAAATAAGAAACACATGTCTGTGGACATAATTTACACTCACCGACAGAAGAAAAATAAAGGAGAATGATGTATCAAACAAAAATAAATAAATCCAATGAGTCAAAATTGCTTGACCAACGCAGGCAAGCGACTGGCGCAGAGAAGAAGAAGAAGAAGAAGAAGAGAAGAAGAAGAGAAGAAGAAGACGAAGAAGAAGAAGAAGAAGAAGAAGACGAACAACCGCAAGAACAAAAACAAGAAAAAGGATGCAATATACCAATAAAGGCAATAGAACATTTACACAAAGCAGTGTCAAACTAAAACAAGCCTGACTTTCAAAAAAGGTGAAACGTATGCTTTTGATTCTGTAAGCATAATAACAAAGTGACTGCCATACACATGCACTCACACACACACATACAGTGTGCACGCGCACACGCGCGCGCGCGCGCGCACACACACACACACACACACACACACACACACACACGCGCACGCACGCACTCGCACTCCTTCGCTCACTCGCTTAAAAAAAAAAAAAAAAAAAAAAAAAAAAAAGGGAGGGAGAGGGGTCAGCAGGTACGATGGGGCGTGGAAACACAATCAGGCGCGTATGTGTGCCTCAAGTTCAATTATCTGTGAATACAATTCAACTGACTGTCTACAAGGACAGGGACACTCGGGGCGACTCATGTTTTGTCACGCGCAGAGCGTGATGGGAAGGGGACGGGGCAAGGGGGGGGGGGGGGGGGGGGGGGTATGCACCATGTGTATTTTAATTTTAATAAGATAACAGTCCAGAAAAGAAAACGGGTATGAGGGCGGGGGGGGGGGGGGGGGGGGGGGGGGGGGGCGGTTAGGCGGGGAGGGGGAGTGCGGAGGAAGGGGGGCGCGCGCGGGGGCACGCAAGAAGGAACGGAGAAGAGGTGTACGAAGACAAAAAAAAAAAAAAAAAAAAAAAAAACAAAAAAAAAAAAAAAAAAAAAAAAAAAAAGAAAAAAAGAAGAAACTAGTTCGTGGGGAAGGGGGGGGGGGGGGGGGGGGATCTCCCTGTAAATAGGTGATGTATAAAAGCATAATGTTGCCAAAGCTTTTCAAGGATTATTCAAAAAATAGTGACATCAATAGCTTCACCTTCCTTCCCAAGAACCAGTCACCTCTAAACAAAACTCATCATCCACACCTCTTAATGCCATTCTGCGTAACTTATGTACATAGCCCGTCAAAACTTCCCACTTCCCTTCAATATCAAAATAATACAAAGCAGAAGTTTAACGAAGGACAGATTACCAGTAACAACTTTTCAAGAAGAAATAAAACAAGCAAACTCCAACATCAGCTTCAATCAGCATAGGCTACGCTTAAAGAGAGAAGATCAGAACATACGAAAAATTTTCTTCTCATTACCTTCCGCGTTGATCTAGAATACTGAGAAAAAAAAAAAAAAAAAAAAAAAAAAAAAGGGGGGGGGGGGGGGGGGGGGCGTTGGGGGCGCGCGCGCGCGCACATGAACTCACTCCTGTCCACCTATATTGATCTGCGACGAACTCTGTTACAAAACATTACTAATATGCACAAAAAAGAGGGTCCATCAGGTCATCAAATCATCAATAATCATCAAATCATCAATATATCTATCAAGTAGCGATTCAACAGCTTTGATCAACCTCATCAGTTACCATCATGTATATACATTGTGTTATTTATCTCATTGTTCCCCAAGTCATCAATCCGCTTCATCTACCAACTCCATCCATCAACAATACACATCAACCTCACCCCATACATGATTATCTCCCATCAACGTAATTGGAGTTGACCTCTCCAGTCAGCATTCTCTATAAACATCATCTAATCAAACATGGTTTAACAACATCATCCATGGATATCATTTGTGAACAGCAATAATCTGCATCGCCTTGTATCACATATTGCCACATAACCAACACCCAACATGACTAACATTTTTTTTTTTCTAATTCTATCCATCAATAACATTCTGTCACATCCCCTGTCAATTTGTATCCATCAACATCATCCATCACCATCAGGGATTATTGTACAACAGTATTAGATTCCTACTTAATCAGATCGGTTGTTTTGTTCTGTTTTTTTTTTTTGTTATGTTTGCCGTTGCCCCTCCCCTCCCCTCTTTTTTCTGTCATGGCGTCTCTACCCACCCCCTTTTTTCTTAATGTAACTCCTTTCTTCAGTCATGGCTCACCCCTGCATTTTTTTTCTTTTTCTTGCGCTCCTTCCACCCCCTCCTCCCCCCCCCCCCCCCCCCCCCCCCCCCCCCCCCCCCCCCACCTCATAATGTTTCATTTTTTTTTGTCACAGCAATTTTTCAGTATGGGGAGATGGGGAGTTTTCATGTGTCTTCTTCTTGGGGAGGTGGGGGGGGATGGGGGGGGGGGGGGGGTCAGTGGGGTGTTGGAAGGCCATGGTACTCCCTTTTCTGTGGTCATGGGAATTTTTTGAGGTGGGGTCTTACTACCGCTTTTTGTGGTCATACTACCTTTTCAAATATTCATTCTTGTAATCAGTTTAGGCCGTGACATTCGTGAGCATTTGCAGTCTGGTGAACACAGTTTGGGTTCATGTTGCATCCAGCCCAGCAGCCGTAAAGGGCCACAGCAGGGCTATGAAGATCTGGTGAACCAAAGGTCGGTATTCACCATAGCAGGGCTATGAAGATCTGGTGAACAAAAGTTCGGTACTCACCATAGCAGGGCTATGAAGATCTGGTGAACCAAAGTCCCGTATTCACCACAGCAGGGCTACGAAGATCTGGTGAACCAAAGTCCCGTATTCACCATAGCAGGGCTACGAAGGTCTGGTGAACCAAAGATCGGAATTCACCATAGCAGGGCTACGAAGATCTGGTGAACCAAAGTTCGGTATTCACCATAGCAGGGCTACGAAGATCTGGTGAACCAAAGTTCGGTATTCACCATAGCAGGGCTAGGGCTACGAAGATCTGGTGGTGACCAAAAGTTCGGTATTCACCATAGCAGGGCTACGAAGATCTGGTGAACCAAAGTTCGGTACACCAGCCATCTAGTTTAGTTACATTGGGGAACTCATCCTGTTTTTTTTTCTGTCTGTCTGTCTTTCTTTTGTTCATACTTTTTCTCCATTCTTTCGGACTTTTTTTTTTTGGGTCTGTCTTCGTGTGTACTTTCTTTTGATGCGCTTTCTTTCTTTCCTCATACGTTTTGTTCTTTCTTTTCTCTGACATTCTTTTATGCCAGGCCTGTACGTCTTTCTTCGTTCATACTTTTTCTTCATTCGCTTGTACTTTTTTTTTTTTTTTGCCTGACTGTCTTCTTATGTAGGACTACTTTCTTACCTTTTACATGCTTTTAAAAAAAAATATATGTATGTTCTTTCTTTTCTCTGACATTCTTGTTTTTCTTTCTTCGTATGACAATTTCATGTTTTATTTCTGTGCTTTTTTTCTTTCATTCTTCGTACGTTTTTTTTTCTTTTCTTCCTTTTTGTTAATGTCTTTGCACGTTCCTTCCTTCTTTTTGTGTGTTGACGTTTGGTTTTTTCTTTTTTTTTTTTTTTTTTTTGATTTGCTCTCCGTCTATGTTTCTGTCTTTGTCTCTCTCACTCTCTCTCTCCCACTCACTCACTCTCATTCTCCCCCCCCCCCCACCTTTCCCTCCTCTGTGTGCACTCCACGGACGGCATTACCATATCGCACCAACTGTGGGAAAATGGCGGACCAGTTGGGGGAAAACCCGGAAGCACCAACTATCGTACAGGAAACGTGAAGTGCAGAGTTGATTAATATGCTCTCTCTCTCTCTCTCTCTCTCTCTCTCTCTCTCTCTCTCTCTCTCTCTCTCTCTCTGTGCGTGTGGAGAAGCGTGATAAGGATAGCCGATATCTTTCCTGTGTTGCATTGGAATGGGGTGGGGGGGTGGAGGTTGTGATGGGTAGTTTGGTGGTGCGGTTGGAAGGGCTTAATGTACAAAAGCATTGTCAAAGATAATATGCTGGAGAGAGAGAGAGAGAGAGAGAGAGAGAGAGAGAGAGAGAGAGAGAGAGAGAGAGAGAGAGAGAGAGAGAGAGAGAATATGTGTGTGTTCATGTTTTATTATCCCCCTACAGCTGTTGTGTTCAGAGCAAGCACAAATACACACACCACACACACACACACACACACACACACACTAAAAGCCTTTTCATGAGACTCGGTACTTCGCCCGCGATTCCTCGGTATCTGCTAGTAGAAGAAACAGAGGTTTGTGTCTGACACTGGCTGCTGCGACCACATCACACCCTCTTTACTACACTAAGGGTGTTGTCTGGACCAATCAAAGAATTGGCTCTGAGACTTTTGAGCGGCTTGCTCAAGCATGATGACGAGCCACGCACTTTTTACATGGGTTTGCCTTCTCCTTTGAAGGGCTGGAGAGGCAACAGCTCCAACAACTGCGCAAAAACACCCACATACACATGCACGTATGGACGCACACACACGCAAGCGCACGCGCGCGCACGCACACACGTACGCACACATGCGCGCGCCAACCTTGAGAAAATATACCGGTATCTCACGTGGGTTTGAATAGTGCTAAGATACTCAGTTACATGATGTGCATTACTCAGCCATTCCTAGCTCATGCTTCACATCCTTTTTGTCCAAAGTCTTCTCCTTGTTGATGGTTGGGAAAGCCACTGGCTTCCCCATCAGCCTCACGGCACAGACACCGTCAGCCTGGCAGCTAGGGGAGAAAGACGGGGAAGAGGGTGAGGACAGAAGCAGTGGGAGGGGCAAGATACTCAAACTGGACACTTGGCTCAGCTTGCCCGGAGAAGGCACCCCTCTTCCGAATTACGATACCCAGCGGGCACAACCCCCACCCACCTTCCCCTCCCCGTTTCGGATTATAGTGCCTAGCATGCCCGGTGGCTACACCCCCCTTTCCGAGTTATGTTCTCTTGCCACGGAACAATGGTAGTCTGATTACAGGAAACGAGTTGTAACTGAAGCCACGCTGCCGTCTTCTCAGTTGAGGGGGAAGGGAGCGGGCTAAGAAACTGTACCCTCCCACCCTCTCTACCGGCCCTGCTCCCCTGTGGAGATGAGGGGACCAGGAAGGGGGTCCTGAAAAAGATAAAGCAAGGTGAAGAAAGTGGCTGAGAGAAAGGGGAAGAAAGAGGGGGGGGGAGAGCAAGGAGTAGAATGGGGAGGGTATGAAGGGAAAAGAAAAGCCCCCCCCCCCCCCCGCCCAGGTGATGGAGTAGATAGGCTGAGGGTGTGTGAGACTATTCCAGGTCTTCACTTCACTGACAATCAGCACCATTATGTCAGTGGATTGTAGTTCTGTATTTGATTGACAGCCACCCACCATTATGCCAGCTGATTGTAGTTCAGTCTTTGATTGAAAACCACCACCATTGTGCCAGTTGACTGTAGTCCTTTGATTGTAAACCACCACCATTATGCCAGCTGATTGTAGTTCTGTGCGCGAATGATAACTAGCACCATTATGTCAGCTGATTGTAGTTTTGTCTTTGATTGAAAACCACCCTCACCATTGTTTCAAAATGGAGTGACTGATGGTAGAGAACAAAGCAAAATTTAGCGAGTGGGTTAGTTATCGCCAAGGACATTGACAAACAAAGCACAGGACAAGACACGATGCATTTCGACCTCTTGGGTCTTCTTCAGGCAAAAATAGATCACATTTAACATTTAGGACAGTACAAACAAAGAAAGTCTCTCTTCGTTCTTTGTTTGTACTGTCCTAAATGTTAAATGTGATCTGTTTGTTTGCCTGAAGAAGACCCAAGAGGTCGAAATGCATCGTGTCTTGTCCTGTGCTTTGTTTGTCAATGTCCTTGGCGGTAACTATCCCCTTCTCTTTCTAAATTTCACCACCATTGTGTCAGGGGGTACAGTGGCGGTGGGAGGTACTGTACATGGAAACCGTTGCAAAAACCGATTATGACCAACACACACACACACACACACACACACACACACACACACGCGCGCGCGCGCGCGCGCGCGCGCACACCACACCACGCACACATACGCGCGCGCACACACAAACACACACTAACACACTAGCACACTGACACACACACACTCTCACACACACACCACACACACACAAACACACACACACACACCACACCGGCCTTGGCTTCACACACCGCCTTGGTTTAAGGCTGTGTCAGACCAACTGACATAGGTTAGAACACCAGCCAAGGCTACATCAAAAATGTTTGTTTATGGGCTCTGCATAAATCATGGGGGGATTGTCCTTCATTTGTGACAAACTC
>JADBJO010000987.1:0-13388 GCA_016801955.1 Conus betulinus | reverse complement strand
TCTTCTCTGTCAGTGTTGGTATAACGGCCCCTCTCAATTTGGAGTTCCTGGGCACTTATTCGTAATCTGGTTAGTGCTCGTCTGCAATCTGTGTCAATGTGTTGCTCCGAATAAGCCACCTGTTTGTATTCGGCAGCAACTGTGGCATAAAATTTGAGCTTGGGTGTGCTTTCGTTCTTTTGTTTCTTCCAGAAGTCAACATAAAACGTTTCCAGCTTCGCATTGATTAGAAACTTCAGGCAAGTCATACTAAATGTACTCTGATTTTCCCAGACACGCTGTAATCCTATCGTTGACAAGGTTTGTCGTATAAACTTCGTCCGTTTGCTTTCTTTCTTCGGTGTCTTGAGAGATCATTGACTGATGAATCTGTTGTTGATAAGAGTCTTGGTCTGACTCTAATATGTGTATCCAAAATGCGATAATCAGGGTTATCACTTTAAAAGTAATCGGGAATCTCCCAGTTCGCCCCAAACTGGTAATATCATAGCTTTTCTGTGGACTCTTAATAATTGCCTGCAGAATTTAATGTGTGCAGTTTCATGTGGGAATTTGTTTGCAAGACAGGCTTTGAACAAATGCTGCATTTTCTTTTCTTGACATATTTCATCATTGTATTGGTAAGAGGATGGGACCACAGCTCCGACCCATATGTGAAGATGGGAGAGACTAACGAGTCAAATAGGGTTGTAACTGTTCTCAAATTTACATTTTGACCATAAAACGTTCTCTTCAAGGTATGTGCAGATTTATTCCCTTGTCTTGCTAAATGTTCTTGGGCTACTGTAAAATGTCCATGTTTATGGAAAATGATTTCAAGATATTTATATTGATCTACTATTTCAGTGATGTTTTCACCGCAGTTGAGGAATAGTGGTACCTTTGGATCTGATTTGGTGAATATAATGACCTTTGTTTTCTCTGTGTTGATTTCCATTCCCTAGTCTAACAGTAGTTGTGTAAACTGGTTTAATTTACGCTGAAGTCCTGGTTTGAAGTCGAGAGGATAGCTAAATCGTTTGCATATAAAAGACATGGAATTTCGACTTGTTTTAGATCGGAATTCTTTGGGGAATCATGGTATCTCAGATATTCGACAATGCCATTTGTGAATATGTTGAATAAGGTGGGGCTAAGTGTATTGCCTTGGAAAACACCATTTGTGTATTAATATTTCCCCTTTGAAACCAGACTGGCCCTGTTGTACATGTCCTGTATCATTTGGTAGCATTTACCAGTCATTCCCACTTGTATCATTTAAATCAGTAGACCTTCGTGCCATATATTATCAAATGCTTTGCTGAAGTCAACAAAAACAGCAGTAAAGCCTTTTAGTTCTGTCTTTTAGTGCCTTATCAACTAGTTTTGACAATACGAATATTTGATCTGTGGTCCGTGATCCCTTTCTGAACCCTGCTTGCTCCTTTGCCAAGAGGTGGTTTGCCTCAAGATAAATCATTATCCTTTCATTTATTGCGTTGCAAAACACTTTTTCCAAACGAACTATTTAAAGTTATGCCTCTGTAATTGTTGGGGTTTGATTGGCCGCCTGACTTATAGACTGGGACTGTGATTTCCGTTTTCCAGAGGTCCGGGTATTTTTCTTATTTTAAAATTAAATCAAACGTGTCTTTCAGAAGAGGAGTAATTTCAGGTAACATTGCTTTAAGCATTTCGTTTCTGATGCCATCTTTCCTGGAGATTTATTTTTCAGCTTTCTGACCGTGTTCCTTGCCTCCGTTTCTAATATTTCATAATCTAACTCTGAATTCCCAGAGGGGCAATTATTCAACATCTTAAATGCTGTTAGCATTTAGTTTTACGTCTTTTCAGGCGTGTTTTTAGACGATTGTGATATTTGTAAATGATATACATCAAGATGACATTGATATTATTATACAAATGAAAACATAATTGAAAATAAAGCTTAAATCAGTGAACATGAACAGCATAAACAATGTTTGCTTAAAAAATACTGAAATCTCATACTAATGTACCGATAGGACTGCGAAGTAAATATTTTGATACATTAGCCAAAAATGAATGATTTGAAGTCAGAGTCTTAAAATCATCAATTGTAGGATTATTGGGCAACTGAAAATTGGGTAGGTACTGCCGCATAGTGGGACAGTTAAATAGTACATGAAATGTCAAAAGTCTTTCCCCACATATGCATTTTGCAGTATCAACATATTTACATTTTAATGAATTATATTTAAGTCTAAAACACAAACTGGGAAATTTCCCTTGGAAAAACGTTCAACAAAGACATGCTGTAAGAGGTGTGCCGATTTACATTATAACCCACACGAGCTTTGGTGTCTTTTTTTAAAAAAGATTATAGCATTCCTTTACAGACAAAGGAATATAAACGTTTTCACAACGAATACTTTGTCCTGCACCTCCTCTAGCTACTCTGTCTGCCCATTCATTTCCATAAATACCACAATGTGATGGAACCCAAGTAAATGTTACACTGGAACCCTTTGAATTAGAAAATGTATGAGATGATTAATTTCAATTACTAAGTCATCTGTCTCTAGACTTCATGGATTTCAGTGTGAATAAGAGACAGACTTAGAGTCAACACAAAAAAAATATTGGAATATAACCATAGGAAGATTAACAATGTATCGCAGAGCCATGAGAATGGCTACCAGTTCTGCGGTGAAAATAGAATGACCTGCACCAATATGGAACGATTTTTCTTTTTTTAGACCAGGTTACAAAACCCAGCACCTGCCACATTAGTGTCAATAAGAGAACCATCGGTATATACCTCAAATGGTTAGAATAATTTGAATGAACATGAGAGCGAAAAGAAGCAGCAAGTAGATGAGGGTTATCATCTTTTTTAGATCGTCATTGGAAAAGTCAAAATCTGCTCTGTTCAGTTCCCATGGAGGAATTGGAGACGTAATCGAACGCTTACCTATATCTTTAGTTTTCAGATCTAATCTACTGTGAATATCTGATGTATAAGTGGCTATTGTTGTCAAAGATTTTATGGCCCTTGCTCTTTTTGGAAATTGAAGATCTGATCTAAGTACGTTTTCATTCACGTTGACATTTTCAACAGCACTGCTTCTTATAATGTACTTAGCTGAAGACAGTTCTCGATAATCGTTCAAAGGTAGAACACCAACCTCCCCATATGTAGCAATAGTCGGAGTGTGGACAGGAACTCCCAAAGCTAATTTATATGCTTTAGAGTCAATACTTTGTAATTTCTTCATAATAAGATATTAGGAGCAGAAAAATAAACTTCTTGGCCGTAAGTCAGCTTTGATCTAACCAAAGATGTTGCAAGAAGAGTCAAGCTTTTTGTTTCTTTAGCCCAATTTTGTCTGCTTATAATTTTAAGCAATTTAAGCTTTTTTGAGCTTTTGATAGACTGTTTTCAATGTGAAAATTCCATGATAATTTCGATGTAAAATAGACACCTAAGAATTTTGTTATGTCTTTGAATTGTAGCTCAGCTCCGTCAATAAAAGAAACTAGGTAATCTTCTGGGAGGGTCACCAGCACTAAATACCATCATGTGAGTTTTTTCAACAGAGAAAGATAAACCATTCTCTGTAAAGAAAGCACTTATCTTATCTAATTCAGACTGATAACAGATCTGAATTTGTTTTAGTTTTCTGTTTGAAATAGACTTCAATTTTGCATCCAACCAAATACAAATGTCATCAGCATATTGAACAATCTTAACATTCTTTGATATCTTCTTAGAAAGATCTGATATCATAATACTAAAAAGATAAGGAGCAATGATGGATCCTTGGGGAACTCCCATGTAAAATCTCTCTGGGAAGAATATGCATTTTCAACTCTTGTTTCAATAGTTCTACAGAAAAGAAAATCTTTTACAAACGAAAACATCTCCCACAAATCCCTGCTCTTTTCAGTTTAAATAACAATTGAGCGTGCCACACTTGATCGTAGGCTCGTTTAATGTCGAAAAAATGTTGCCAGCACATTTTGCCTACGAGCAAATTGGCGTTTTATATTGGTAGATAACTTCACCAAGTGATCCGTTGTAGATCTTCCCGACCTAAAACCAGCTTGATGGACCTGAATAACATTGTTTTTATCATCACAATAGTGAATTAGGCGAGCAGTTACTATCTTTTCCATTAATTAACATGTGTGTGAAGTAAGAGAGATTGGCCTGTAACTGTTGACATCTCTACAGGGTTTGCCATTTTTAAGTATGGGAACTATGATTGAATGTTTCCACACGGCTGGTAATTTACCTTCACACCAGCATGTTTCCATAATTTTATGAGATACTGCACCCAATTATCTGGTAAATGTTTCAGCATTTCATTGGAAATTTCATCATGGCCAACAGCTGTTCTTTTATTACTTAGTGTTGAGATTCCTTCTTTTAGTTCCAAAAACGTAATAGGAGAGTTGAAGTATAAATCATCGTTAGATTGTGGATCTTTAATTTCTAGTTTAGCTTCCTGGTCCTGTCTGTAAGACTTACATTTTCTTGAAAGACCTTCTAGTCTGCTGTTTACTGAAAAGATATCAGCAAACTTTTCCGCTTTTTGATAAGCTGTTGGAAATTTATTATCTTCAAATGTTACTTTGCACTTAGGAGTGAAAACCCCGTTCTTCATATATCGAATTTTCTTCCATATTTTACTCTCCTATCTGAAGGAGAACTTACCTCTTCCTCACAAAAGCTTGACCAATATTCACACTTTGCTTTGGCTAATATTTTGTTATATGCTGATTTGGCCACCTTTGAATCTCTGAGTTTAGATGGAGATCTACTGCAGAGATAGATTTTATACTTAGAAATCTTTTCTTGTTTTGCACTTTCACACTCGTCTGTCCACCACAAGTTCCCTGCATATTTAGATGTAGTAACACACGAACATCTGGGAATAGAAGAATCAGCCGCGTGAAGTACAGATCTTGTGAAATGATCATACATAAGATCCACGTGTTCATGTTGAGGAATGTCAGTAAAAGATGTTAAAATTGATGTAAATTTATCCCAGTCTGCTCGATTGTAATTATATTTCCTGATTTTATCATGTATTGAATTAACAGGATCCAACTTTTCGTTTAATCTTATATGTATAGGAAAATGATCACTACCTAGTGTATCAGGAGAAGTTTCCCACGTACAGTCTGGAGCTAATTCAGGGGAAATGAAGGAGATGTCAATGGCTGATGGTTTATGACATTCTATATCTGATATTCTTGTGATGTCACCATTATTCAGTAAGTATAAATTTGAATCCACAACATTTTCGACAAATCGGAGGTTTGTGGTTCTTTTACAACCATCGTCCCAGAGAGCTGAATGCGCATTAAAATCACCTCCTATGAGCCATTTTTCCTTATTAGGTAAGTTTCGCAACCATTCTGTATTATCATTATCTGGACCTTTTGGAAGATAGACGGAAACAATATTAACAAATAGGTTGCTGTTGAACTTTACCATAGCAGCGGAAGAGTTTAAGTGAGGGATGTTCAAGGCACTGGAGATTTCATAGGATGGTAATCAATATTCCGATGAATATATATTGCAGTGTTGATCTTACCAGACTGATCTTGATTGTACACAGGTGGGTAATGAAAATTCGGAATATGGGGTAATTTATTTTTACTTACGTTTAAAGACTGCAGTAATAAAACTTTAAACTGATTTGATGACAAATGCTGTATCAGTTCATCAATATTTCTGATAATGGAAAGACAGTTGCATTGGAAGATGTCAATTGTCATGTAATGCGGAGCGATATTTCATATGCTACGCGATTACATGAAACAGTACAGATTAAGAAAAAGATTATTGATTCGTGCGTTACACTATAGGTTAGTCATGTGACACAAGGGAGCGTACTGGCTGAACGTGGCCCAGAGTTTGAGTGAAATTTTTAACACTGTTCACGCGATTTGAATATAAACAGGCGTTGGCCTGTATCGGTGCGCACTCTGAGAATGGAACAGACGATTTAGATGAAGAAGAGGCTGACTGTGCCCATTAATAAAGGCAGAGGCCTAACACATACAGAAGTATGTGAATTGTAGTTGAATGACCGGTACTCAAGCCGTAAGTATCTAATTTTATATTGTGAGAATCTGGATGATTCTCCATTTTGTTTTCAATGGTTTATTTATCGGAACCGAAGCTGTGTTTGAAAGGTTGAAGAGTTAAAAAATGTTAGGGTGTAATATGACTGCTAACTAGCTGGCAGTGTTTTGAACTCGTATTTATCCGGTTTGTTATAGCTGGGCCGACTCCCCGTGCGGTAGAGGAAAGAAGAGACTGGAGATCGGGCACTAAGGTGGATGGCCGGGGGCTGCGCGCGTTCCTGGGCCAAGCTCCGATCCGCGGGAAGATCCAGGTTGGGCAAGAGTTTGTCGCCGACCAGTAGTTGTGATGTGTATGGGGATCCCCGCACAGAGGAAGCCAGTTCCGGACACCACAGAGAGTGTGTGTGGACACTTGCAGTGAGTAAACCTGCAATAGTGACTTTCAAAGAAGCTGAATGGTTGCATCAGCTGAAAATCACAGAATATGAAAATATATAAGCTTTGATTGATGCCAGAGTAAAGAACCCCCATGGGATTTTAAAAGATTAAGGAGGGGAATAATCAAAATTGACCTTTGTTTGCGCCTTATGTGTATGGAGTGGATGCAGTTGTGTGCGGAGGAAAAGACGTCAGGTTCGTGTGTGTATGTGCGTGCATGCATGGATATCGTACGTCTGACAGTGGTGACCCCGACTTGGAACTTTGTTTTTGTTTCGTACCCCTCCCCTTGGTTGTGATGTTCCCCACCCCATTTTGAATTGGAAAAAAAAATGATTTGCTTTTTAAGGTATTTGTGAATGTTGTGTGGGAACAGTTGATTATTACATATAATTACCTTTTCTATTTGGATACATCCCCCCCCCCCCCCCCCCCCCACTAATTTTCTTTATATTGTAAAAATTTCCATTTAAACCCCTCCCCATATATCTTTTCTTGATTTATTATTCAGCAATTTGAACAGAATTTGCTTTTCTACTGAGTATTTTAAGGATTTTCATGTAACACCCCCCCCCCCCCCATTTCATAACCCCCCCCCCCCCCCCCCCCCCCCCCCCTTATACCCTCCCCAGTACTTTATCAATTTTTTTTGTAATTTTTCTTGTTTAAACCCCTTTCTTGTACTTATTATTAATTGCATAAATTGTATTCCTTTCATTATTTTGAATCAATTTCTTTATATTGTATCCATTTCCTGATTTTTTATTTCAAATTTTGAAATAATTTTGTTTTGTAACCCTCCTTTATTTTTATTGCAACTTTGACTTATACCTACCCCTTTGGTTTTTGTTTGTTGTTTGTTTTTTTTTTCTGGAGTGGCAAAAATAATTTTGTTTTCTTCCCCAACCTCACTTAAGACTTAGTGTTCACTTTTCATTGTCCCCCCCCCCCCCCCCCCCCCTTCAAAAGTGTCCTATGTAACTTTTGTGTGTGTTTTTTTTTTTCCTATTCTAGTATTTTGTGCTAGTCCCGTCTCCGATTATACGGGTGGGCTGTGCCAGTAGGGTAGTCCAGAGGGCTTTTTCTAATTTCTAGTCTTACTCTTCTTACTGTCTTGGTGATTTCCACTCTGTCTACTTTTGCTGTTTCTCTGACTTCATTCTCTCTCTATTTCGTCTTCATCAATAGGCACCTATCTAGTTTGAAAATTTTCCCATTCTCATTTCTTAGGTAGGGTTTCTGATAGTGATTGTGTATATCCCCTTTTTAGGTGTTTGTCTTTTCATTGTTTTAATTAATGTTGTTTTAAGATTTTTTTTGGTGTATGTGTATGTGAAAGGACTGTTGAGTGAGTGCCTCTTTTTCTATTTCTACCTCTGTTTTGTTAGGGCATTGTTGTTCCATAGGCTGGTGAGCTTCCACCTTCTCTTGTGGGTAGCAAGGGGGCATGGCGATGGGAGACGCTTAGCCTTACGTAGTTCTTTTTTTTTTTCGTTTCACAACCTTTTTCTTTCCTATTATTTGAAATTCGATTTTTCTCCTCCCCTGGCCACTGATTTGATTCAAAAAGGGTGATCATTTTGGAGGCCTGTGTCCAAATAAACAATTTTTTTTCTTGGAAATCTTCTTGGGTTTGCTGTTTTAAAAACATTTTTTTTTTTTTTAGTGTGTATAGGAGTGATTGGATTTTGGGTGTGAGTGGAAGGAAATTTTTATACTGAAACTTTAAATTCATTTTTCTTTTCTTTTTCAAATTTAAAGTAAATTTTCATTGTTCTTTTCTTTTTCATAAAATTTCATTTTTTTTTATTATCTTAGAAAAAAAAATTCATTCAAAATGTCAGCCTTTGAGACCTACCTGTCTCAGGGTAAGACGTTAGGCCTTGATGGGCCGGACTTGATTCAATATGTCAAACAGTGTGAGATCGCGCTGAGCGCGCAAGAGAGAGGGAAGAAAAGGATAAAGAGAGGGAAGAAAAGAGATAAAAAGAAAGACAGAGAGAGAGAGAGAGAGAGAAGAAAAAGATAAAGAAAGGGAAGAAAAGGATAGGGAAAGACAGAGAGAGAGAAGGAGAGGGAGCAGCATGAGAAAGAATTAAAAGCCATGGAGTTAGAGTTAGAAAATAAAAAGCAGATATAGGGATTTTGAGTTACAGAGTAAGAGCTTCAGCTTGAAATGGAAAAATTAAAAGCTTTTGTGTGTAGAGACAATGGTTCTGCGCAGGGTTCTGGTGATGCAAAACCCTGTTTCTGGTCGTTCTCCTTATATCCCCAAGATGCCTGTCTTTGATGAAAACAAAGATGAGATTGATGCATTTTGTTTAGATTTGAGAGTCATGCTACTTCTTGCGAGTGGCCCCCAAAGATAAGTGGGTATTGTATATTGCGTCTCTTTTCAAGGGCAGTGCGTTGACGCTGTATCATTCTTTGGCAGCGAAGGATACTTTAACATGGGATGAACTTAAGGATGAATTACTTAAGCGTTACCGGTGTACCGCCGAAGGATTTCGCGAGAAATTCCGTACCGTGCGTCCGGAGAAAGGCGAGTCATTTCCTGCGTATTTGATTCGGTCTGCGCATTTTCTTGATCGGTGGATTGACTTGTCCAAAACTAAAAAGGATTATGCGGAACTTCGTGATCTGTTTTTGCGTGAGCAGATTTTAACAGCGTTTTTCAAGGACTTGGCTGTTTTTCTAAAAGAAAGGTCGGTTGCGAGCGCTGAAGAAATGTGCGAGCTTGCGGAAACAGTACAGGACTGCGCATCCTGATCGGACGTTTGCCCGCAAGGGAACGGACACGGTTTTTGATGTAAATGTCGCGCTTCCTTCGCACACATCACAAAAACAGTGTTGGTTCAGACCGTGGATTTGGCTCTTGGCGTTCAAATCAGAACCGTAATCGTTACCGTGGAGGTCAAAATTCCCCGCGGTGGTCAAAATTCTCGTAAGTGGACGGGATCATGGCAGCCGGTTTGAACAGTCTGCTACCGGTGGTGGTCAGCAGTCCGGTCATTTGGGGTGCAAATACCGGTACACTTAGAGGTGGTCAAACAGCGTCTAACTCTCGGTATCCGCGTAACCGTGGCCGACAGCGCGGACAGGCTCATAATACCTCAGGTACACCCGCAGGTTGTTACAATTGTGGTTGCTGGTTTCATATAAAGCTCGGGATTGTCCATCTGTAGAGCAGTCAGCAGTGAATGTCGCGGGTATGTCAGACAATTTTTCGGATCCATCTACTGTAGCCTATTCGATGGTGTCACATGTTAACACTGACGGCTTACTGGTTGAGTCAGGAACGGTCAATGGGTTTCACTGTTCTGTGTTGAGGGACACAGGTTGCACTACTGCGGGAGTGCGCCGTTCTTTTGTTCTTCCGCACCAGTTCACTGGTGAAGAACAACATTGTCGTTCTTTTGGAGGTAAGATTGAGGTTTTCCCTCTTGCTGTGGTCTCAGTTAGTACACCTTACTTTGAGGGTGAGGTGCTTGCCTGTGTTATTGAGAACCCAGTAACGGATCTCATTCTTGGTAATCTTCCAGGTGTTACTTCAGCATGTTCAGGTGCTGGTGGATCTTTTGTCCCATGTAATGTGTGACTACTCGTTTACAGGCAGACAAGGAGAAACAGTTGCCTGTACCATTGTCAGTGCCTGATTTGTCTGTGCTGGATGTACAACCTAAGGAATTTGCTGCTATGCAGAAGCGTGATGCCTCTTTGAGCCATTTGTTCTCTCAGTTGTAACTGAGGTACCTTCCCCTTTGACTAAGCCTGTTTTTTTTTTTTTTTTTAATGATGTTCTATGTCGCTTGGTCAAGGACAAAGGTGAAGTTAAGCGTCAGGTGGTAGTTCCTCAGGAGTTACGTAACGTTGTGCTTCATACTGCGCATGACAGCATTTTTTCTGGTCATTGTGGGGATCAGACGTACTCTACAGCGAGTTCTTGCATCGTTCTTTTGGCCAGGAGTGTCTCAGTCAGTCAAGGAGTATTGTCGTTCATGTGATACTTGTCAGAAGACTGTGTCTCGTAACCGCGTCCCTTGTGCGCCGTTGCACAAGATGCCGTTGGTTTCAGTACCTTTTGAGAAGGTAGCGATGGATTTGGTTGGTCCTTTGGAGGTGGTGTCGTCTTCTGGCTTTCGGTACGTCTGACGTTGGTGGATACAGCTACTCGGTTTCCGGAGGCTGTCCCACTCAAACGTATGATACAGTCACTGTGGCGGAGGCTCTTCTTTCTATTTTTTCAAGGTATGGTTTACCTTCGAAATTTCTTACTGATTGTGGTACTCAGTTTGTTTCGGACCTGATGAAGGAAGTGTGTACCGTCTGTTGTCTATTTCTTCTGTTACCACTACTCCATACCACCCTCAGTCTAACGGGATGGTGGAAAGGTTTAATGGCACCTTGAAGTCCATGCTGAAGAAGGTTTGTCGTGACTGTCCCAAGCAGTGGGATCGGTACATTCCGGCTGTTCTGTTTGCATATCGGGAGTTGCCGAATATGACTTTAGGGTTTTCTCCTTTTGAGTTACTTTTCGGTCATTCACCCCGTGGTCCTATCGCTCTTGTTAGCTGATAAGTGGACTGGCACACAGATGACTGACGATGACAAAAACGTTTACCAATATGTACATGACTTGCACAATCGGATACTGGACAGTTGTGCTCAGGCACAACAGACCGCTGACAGTCAGACCGACAAGTATAAAGGTGTACGCAGACAGAAAGAGCTCTCCTCGTTCATTGAAAGTGGGTGATCAGGTTCTTGTTTTGCTCTCTGATGAACAGAATAAGTTGAAGGTTTCCTGGAAAGGTCCTTTTCTTGTGAAGGAAAAAGTGTTCACCTGTCAACTATCGTATTGACATGCATGGAAAGTCCAAGGTTTTCCACATCAATATGTTGAAAGAGTATGTGGGTTCGGACGAATGTTGCTGTCAATTTCGATGTTGCTCTTTGTGTTCCCAGGGATTAGACTCTGCGTCTGCATTGTCTAATGAGTTACCTGTGGATTGTGTTGTTTCCACTGGTGTTTCGGATGCAGAGTGTTCACATTCCCCTGTTTCTCCCCCGTCGGGTGTACAGGATGTACATTGTTCCTCTGTAGGAGTTGTACAGGATGTGTACATTGTTCCTCTGTAGGAGTTGTACAGGATGTGTTCCTGACGATGACGTTTCATTACCTACCTTGTCTGTTCAAGGCGAGACATTTCGTGATGTAAAGGTTGCTCCTGAGTTGTCAGACACTCAAAAGTCTCAGTTGATGAGTGTTTTGGAGGATTTTTCTGATGTCTTGACAGATACACCAGGGAAGGCTGTACAGGTAGATCCACACTGTATTAATCTGACTACTGATGTTCCTGTTAGGGTCAAGTCTTACCCTTTGCCTTTTGCAAAGAGGGAGATCATTCAGAGAGAGGTTCAGGTTATGTTGGATCTTGGAGTGATTGAACCGTCTGTATCACCGTACAGTTCTCCAGTCGTTCTGGTGGGTAAGCCTGATGGCTCAATTCGATTCTGTATCGATTATCGGGCTCTCAATAAGGTCACTGTGTTCGACTCTGAACCGATTCCAGATGTTGAGGATATTTTCTGTCGTTTGTCTGAAGGTCGGTATTTTGTCAAAGTAGACCTTGCGAAGGGATACTGGCAGATACCTATGTTGCCTCAGGATAAGGAAAAGACTGCGTTTCAAAAACCTTTTGGGTTGTTTCAGTGGACAAGAATGCCTTTCGGGTTGCAGAAACGCACCAGCTACATTCGCAAGAATGATGCGGAAGCTGCAGTTGTATCAGTTTTCAGCTGTAAGTTTTTTTGATGACATTCTTCTTGCAGCTCGTCTTTGGCAGCAGTTGTTGGACTACTTACGCATGCTTTTGACCCGTCTCAGGTGTTTGGGTTGACAGCTCGTCCGTCAAAAGTGCTGGCTGGTTTTCAGGAGTTGGAGTTTTTGGACATATGATTTCCGTTGGTCATGTTCGTCCGGAAGTCTATCGCAGATATGTTCCTCATTTTGCTAGTCTTACTGCACCTTTGACTGAACTGACTGACTAAGGGAGATAAGAAGCGTCAGATTGAGTGGTCTGATGAGTGTCAGAAAAGTTTTGGAGAAGGGTTCAAGCTGTACTCAATTCATTTCCTGTGTTACTTCTTCCTAACTTGGATGAAGATTTTGTCTTACGTACAGATGCTAGCAGTAAGGGCATGGGTGCATGTTTGCTACAGGAAAAGTCAGGACTTTTACATCCAGTGCAATACGCTAGCAAAAAGTTTTTCTGTGGTGCAAGAGAGATACTCGACTATTGAAAGGGAGTGTCTTGCTTTGGTCTGGGGACTGGACAAGTTTGCTAGGTTTTTATCAGGGAGACCTTTTGTTTTGCAAAATGACCACAGACCGTTGACATTTTTGAAAGCGTCAAAATAAAAAAATAATCGCCTGTTAAGATGGGGCATTAAGCATTCAAGAGTACTGTTTCACTGTTGAGCCTATCTCTGGGACATCTAATATTTTCGCAGATTTGTTGTCCAGGAGTAGTGCTATACCATGTGTTTTATGGTTGCTGATGCTGTATTTTGTATTTGTGATGATCATTGCTTATTCATTCCTGTCTTGTAAGCTACAGTTAGCTACAAGTTTGAGTGAGTATGGTCTACACAAGATACAAGTCTAAGAATTGTGTATATACATTATTGCTGTATCATTTTGTGGTCAAATTGTCTGTATTTCTCTTACTTGCGTTCATGGGTGAAAATGATTTGGTGTAGTGTCATTGTAAATGACCATTTGCAGATTGGCTGCTGTGCATGTTCATGGTCATGTAGATAATTTTGAACCATGATTGGTGATTTTAACGTGTGTCTCATGCTATGATACACGATGGATTTCTTGAGGT
>JADBJO010000986.1:501848-509348 GCA_016801955.1 Conus betulinus | reverse complement strand
ACAGGTGAACAGTTCTTCAGTGCGATGCTCCAGTGACCTCACACGGACCTAGGACAAAGAAGTTGGACATTAGTGATATCAAAACAAAAATCACTCTTGTGTTTCCAAATGATTTGTCTAAATCTAGAATGTGTGCGTGATTCTAAAATTGAGTCGTCTGTCTGTTAACATTGTTTAATAGTTTGGACACACGGCTTTGCTATGTTCTCGAATCTCGGGGGAAAAAATGTTTACGTTATTATCTTTCTCAGATGATAAAACGCTAATGTTATCATCTGTCGTCAGTGCAATATAATCATTATCAAATCTGACCTGTCGGTTCTCTTTGTGAGGCATGTCAGGTACTGTTGGACTTCATGAAAGATCAAAGAACACCACTGCATTATTCTCAAAGCTCATTTCTACCTTTCCGTTACCGTCACTTTCAAATTCGTTGCCGTCACTATCAAATTCGTTGCCGTCAAATTCGTTGCCGTCACTATCAAATTCGTTGCCGTCAAATTCGTTGCCGTCACTATCAAATTCGTTACTGTCACTATCAAATCCGTTGCCGTCACTCACTATCAAATTCGTTGCCGTCACTATCAAATTTTCAGTATAAAATTGCCAGTGTAATAACTAGTCAAGCAAGTGTCCAAGACTTCGTCTTGGGAACGTTGTAAAGTTTTGTCATCTAATGTCTGATGCTATAGCAATGATGTCGGATTCTACCCGTTACAAAATCCTTAGTGTTTTCTCTCACGAATGTGCAAGCCCATTTAAATACATGTACATGTGTTTGATGTATTTATCTCCAGTTGATAAATATGTTGTGCATGATTTGTTACTCTCATCTCCTTCGATTGGCATTTGCCTGGATGGAAATGTCTGAAGATTACACCATATACATGTCTTCTGATGGTACCTGAGGCAGGTCATAAGCAGGAGTAGCACACACAACAGAAGTAATAATGACACAATGAAGGGTATGGATATTCTTAACAGATAAGAAGATTTTGCCGACTCTGACCTATTCAGATTCTCCAGATTAAAAAAAAAAATGATAATACAAAACTTCGCTTAAATCTACTAATTTTCACATTTTAGAGCAATTTTGCAAGTTTTTTCTTACGTGCGCTTCTACTGATAGATATGACAATGTATTATCATAACAATAGGTAACAGTAAAAGTAAACTATATGACCTTCACAGTCAATGCCATAAAACATCAGTGAAGAATAGTAAACACAAGAGAAAAGGGTATAAGTACAGAGAGAGAGAGAGAGAGAGAGAGAGAGAGAGAGGAGGAGAGAGAGAGAGAGAGAGAGAGAGAGAGCACCTCGACTAACACCAAGTTAAGCCGCATTGTACACAAGAAAAAATAAACTGCAGGAAAAAAAAAATGCGGCTAAGCCATCATTCAAAACTTGTACAATTCGTCAAAACAACAGAGACATATTTCATAAGGAAACTTAAATACACATACTCTCCCCCCATCCCCCACCCCATTCCCCTTCCTCAACTCCTCTCCATCCATCTCTTTTTTCTTTTCCTGTCGCTCCTTCATAAACACATCAATTTATATCGTTGCGCAAACATGCCGACTTAATGCCACCCCCCCCCCCCCCCCCCACAAACATAAACATACAGACAGCGCATGCACAGCACGCGCACATGCACCCACGCACACGCATACACACACACACGCAAGCACACCCACACACACGCACAAGATTCAACGTGCGCGGCCACACACACACACACACACACACACACATACACACAAGCGCCAAGCACGCGCGCGCTCGCAACACACACACACACACACACACACACACACACACAATACGCGCGCGTACACACAAACACACACATACACGCGAACGCCTGCATACATATACATCAAACATGCGCACATGCTGGCATGACTTACGTCATTCTCTCTCTCTCTCTCTCTCTCTCACACACACACACACACACACACACACACACACACATACAAACACACACACACACGTGCGAGCGCGAAACCAGTATAAAGTGTTAAGCAGTTCACTGGCACATCACCGCTTGCTCTTTGCTTAAGTCTTGCAGCATGATTTTGAATTGGTTGGACTTCATGAATTAAAGACATATTGTGAAACTTTTTTTTCTTTTTCAAGCTTATCATCTTATGTTTAACCTGCCTGATGTACTAGGACTATAGTTTTTTTTTTTCCCGGAGGCTTTTGAAAGCAATCTTCTGGCATTTTTTTTAAATAACTTATGAAATACTAACAGTACTTCTACGGTAAAAGATAGATGTCAAATGTTCGTTAATACCTTGTATGTAACAGAAAAATGTGGTCTTTGATGAACAGATATAGTCTCATCTTTCTCTCTTCAACTTTTGATACCAGAAGTGTGAGGCTTGACAATAAATTGTTCTCCAAAATGATAAATGACAAAGATGTGAAAATGAAGAATGATTGACGATAGAAGAACGTAAAAATGGAGAATGATTGACGAGAGAAGAACGTAAAAATGGAGAATGATTGACGAGAGAAGAACGTAAAAATGGAGAATAACTGACGAGAGAAGAACGTGAAAATGGAGAATGATTGACGAGAGAAGAACGTAAAAATGGAGAATAACTGACGAGAGAAGAACGTAAAAATGGAGAATAACTGACGAGAGAAGAACGTAAAAATGGAGAATGATTGACGATAGAAGAACGTAAAAATGGAGAAGGATTGATGATAGACGAACGTAAAAATGGAGAATGATTGACAATAGAAGAACGTAAAAATGGAGAATGATTGACGAGAGAAGAACGTAAAAATGGAGAATAACTGACGAGAGAAGAACGTGAAAATGGAGAATGATTGACGAGAGAAGAACGTAAAAATGGAGAATAACTGACGAGAGAAGAACGTAAAAATGGAGAATAACTGACGAGAGAGAAGAACGTAAAAATGGAGAATGATTGACGATAGAAGAACGTAAAAATGGAGAGAGGATTGATGATAGACGAACGTAAAAATGGAGAATGATTGACAATAGAAGAACGTAAAAATGGAGAATGATTGACGAGAGAAGAACATTAAAATGATCATGACTGGCGGGAGAAGAATGAGGAAATGATGAATGAATGACTGGAGAAGAACGCAAAAAGAATAAATGAATGACTGAAAAAGTGTTTAAAATGAAGTCACTACTGGAGAGAAGAAAAAAAATGATGAATGACCGCTGGCGAACCTGGAAACAACGAACGAGTGACTGAGAAGAACTCGAAAACGACGACAGACTATCTGGAGAAAAACGTGAAAGCGATGAACGACTGATGTTGGAGGAACGTGAAAAGAATGACCGACTGACTGGAGGAGAATGTGAACACAGTGACTGACTGACGAGACAAGAGTAGAGACTGATTAAAGATGAACAGGGCGTGAAGGCAATGTGAGAATGATAAGAACAGGGAAAATGATGAATAAATGATAGAAAAAAAAAGGAGAGGAAGATGAAAGCGAGATGGGAGAAGAACGAGGAAAATGACGAAAAATAAGTCGGACGAGATGATAAGAACATAAGAACGTATAATGCACGGGATGAAAACGGAACGTAAGAACAGTGAAGGCAGCATGACAGGAGCCAACGTGAATGATGAATAAAAGACAATGACAATCAAGAGGTGAGATGAGAAGACATAATACCCATGAAGGACAGGCGAAAGAGAAGGACGTGGAAATGATGTACGGTGGACAGGACAGTAGATGGACAAAAGAAGGGTTCAGGAGAGGGAAAAGGCGAAAGCAGCATGAGAATGATACATTACATGAAAGTGAAACGGCGCAAGAACGATCCAGTGATGGACGAACGGGGGAAAAGTGAAACGAGAGAACAATACATTTCTCACGAGGTGCAAAGAAGACAAGGTGGACATGATGGGCAAAGGACGGGCAAGAGAAGAGGAAGAGAGAAAAGAGCGTCAGGACGACGGACTACACAAGTAAGATACTGTCACAATAATTCAATAGAGGAAGAAACAGAAGAAAACAGATGAAGCGATGGCCAGAATGATGATTGATGGACACAGTGAGGACAGAAACACGCGAAATGAACGAGACGAATGGAGAGCAGCGTGAAAATAATGAATGGACGGGGAAAGAACGTGAGAAATTTCAGTGATGGATAGGACTTAATGGAGCGAATGACAGACGGGGATTAGAAGAATGAGAAGACGTTAACGGAAGGAACGTTTTACCAAGAACAAGAACAGGAGAACGTAAAACATGACGAAAGAAGGAAAGAAGGAAGGAATATGAATAACAGATACAACGAGAACAAGAAGCCGTAAATGTTTTGACCGACTGACAAGAACGAGAATATGATGAATGATCGACGGGACCAGAACACGATTAGTATGAACGATTGAGAAAAGAGCGTAAGGATGACGAGAAAGGGACAACAGCGGAAGGAAAAGGAATGAATAACGGACGGAAGAAAAAGAATGGTGAAGAAAGAAGAAAAAAAGGAGAATGTGAGAATAATGAAAGAGATGGGGAGAAAAACGTGAAAATGATGAAAAAGTACTTGGAAACTAACGTGAGAGTGATGAAGGCAGTTCGGATGAGAAGTCAAGAAACTGAGGATGACGCATTTGGCCCCGATCGGAAGAAAAAACCGGCCAACGCGAGAATGATCAAAGGATGGATGAAAAGGAGAACATGAGATGACCGATGATCGAGGCGATTAGAGCGTCAGAATCACGAATAAGGGGTGGGATGAAAAGAGATATTTATGAACGGAGGGTGAAAAGAAGAAATGTGAGAATGATAAATGATATATCAAAGGTGACGGACAGATTGTGGAAGGGAAAATAACGTGAGAACGATGAAGGACGGGATAACAAGGAAAAGACGAGAGGAGTGTGAGCCCAATGAATTGATGAATACTGGACAGAATTGGAATGGTGCAGTGATGGTCAGAATAAAACAAAGAAACAAGGGGATGATGAGTGTTTGCAAAGACAGAAAAGGAGAAGGTGAGAATGACAATGATGGATGAGAGAAGGCAGGTAAGAGGAACGAACGTGGGAACCATGAAGTACATGAAAACCGGACATCGTCGGAGTAATCCAATGATGAACGGAATGAGAAGGGAACGAGAGAATACCGAATGCTGGACGCGATCAGAAAAGAAGAAGAACGAGAGCATGACGAATGACAGACAAAATTAAGAGAAAGAAAAAGTGGGAATGTTGAACGACAAACGTAATGAAGAGATGACGCGAAATGATGAATGCTGGAGGGAGGGAAACGTAAAAATGATGATGATCGTTGGACTGGGGGGAAAAGCTGTGATTGATGAATATCGGACAGGAACGATGCGAGAATAAAGCATTTAGGAGACGGGGGAAACGTGAGAATGATGAATGTTGGTCGAGGGGGAAACGTGGGAATATCAAATGTTTGACCAAGGGAAAACGTGAGAATAATGAATGAATGGTTGGGGAAAAGGTGAAAATAATTAATGTTGGGTGGGTTCAGGTTGAAAATTATGGACCGAGGCAAACACGAAAATGATGAATGCTGGATGGAGGAAATGTGAAAATGAAGCGTTTTGGAGTGGCAGAAAACGTGAGAGAATAATGAGTGTAGGAGAGGGGAAAACGTGAGAATAATGAATGTAGGAGAGGGGAAAACGTGAGAATAATGAATGTAGGACAGGGGGGAAAACGTGAGAATAAATGCACGACGGGGGAAAACGTGAGAATAATGAATGTAGGAGAGGGGAAAACGTGAGAATAATGAATGTAGACACAGGGGAAAACGTGAGAATACTGAATGTAGGACAGGGGAAAACGTGAGAATACTGAATGTAGGACAGGTGAAAACGTGAAACTGATGAATGTTAGACTGGAGTAAAATGAGAGAAAGGTAAGTGTCGAATGGAGGAAACGTAAAAGCAAAACATTTTGGAGTGGCGGAAAACGTGAGACTGATCAACGTTGGACGGGGGGAAACGTGAAAAAAAATGAATGTTAGAGTGGTGTGAAAAGTAGAACGATGAATGTTTGAGTGGAAAAAATATGAGAATTGGACGGGGGCTGAGAATGAATACTGTAGAACTGAGAGAACACGGAAGTGTGTGTGTGTGTGTGTGTGTGTGTGTGTGTGTGTGTGTGTGTGTGTGTGTGTGTGTGTGTGCAGGAAGGGAGAAGGGGGGGGAGAGAGGGTTGAAAAATGAATATTGGACTGGGGGGGGGGGGGGGGGCGTGAAAACGACCAATGTTAGACTGTGGGAAAAGGTGAGAACAAACGTGAAAATGGGGAATGTTGGACTGCGGGAAAGGGCGAGAATGATTGACACTAGACTGGGGAGCGGGAGGGGGGATAAAGGGGAGGGGGGAGGCAAGAATGATGAGTGCTGGACGGGAGGAGACTAGGTGAATGATGAATATTGGACTGGCGGGGAAGAGAAGAAGACTGGAATGATGAATAACAGATGGAAGGTGGGGGAGGGGGCTCGACACTGATGAAGGGAAGCCGGAAGAGGAAAGCGAAGGTAAGAGAAAAGCGTGATGATGATGGCCTTGATAAAAACAGGATACTGTCAGAGGAGCAGTGAGCACAGTCAGCACACAATGAGACGGAATGACAAGACCGGAATGCGCTGATGAATGCTTGACACGATGAGACAAAGAGAACATAAAAATGCTGAGTGTAGGACGGAGGCAGAACGTGGCAATAGTAAATGAACAAAATCGAAAGAAGAGAATATGAAAAAAACTGAGTAACGGAACGTGAACTGGGGACGTGAGAAGAATGAATGATGGGCGAGTGAAGAAAAGGAGAACGAAGATCAATTTGGGATGTGAAGAGAAGACAACGTAAAACTGGTAAATGATGCTCTGGAAGAGGAAGAGAGCTGAAGAGCATGAATGATGGATGAGAGGAAAACATAAGAATGATATATGATGAGCGTGATAGGAAAGGGAGAACTGGATGGAGTTTGATGTGGCACGTCCATCCTACTGTTCAATACCGCCGAAAGAGAAGTAAAGGGGTAACAATGTATCGTAAGTTCGTAGCAATGCAGAAGAATAGGTCAGCAGTGTATGAAAGAAACTGTTTGAGGCAGAGAAAAAGGAAAGGGATGGGTGGGGGGACGGCGAGACTTCAAAGGTTGGAGGTGTAGTGGGGGGAAAGACCAAACATAGCACAAGAGAATGGCGAATACGGGAACATGAATGCTGTATGTCAGGGATTATGGGCGGTAATGGAAGGCCTAAAGAATGAAAGGAAGGGGGAGACACTGAAGGGCCTCAGGTTCAAACCGATGAAATATTTGAAGAAGACAACTGCGATGGAAAAGGGAGAAGCTGTGTAGTTGGGCGGCGATGGACACTGGTGGTGGTGTGGCCAATCCTCTCGGCATGTCCACATGTTAAACTGGTGGTGGCGTGGCCAATCCTCTCGGCATGTCCACATGTTAAACTGGTGGTGGTGTGGCCAATCCTCTCGGCATGTCCACATGTTA
>JADBJO010000986.1:489348-496848 GCA_016801955.1 Conus betulinus | reverse complement strand
GAGCATTCACGAGTCATTAGGCGTGTTTTGTACCATCTGGCCCAGTTAGCTGTGGAGTTCTTTTTTCCCTCTTTATTTGACGATTACATTGACTTTTCTATCCATGTAACAGGGCATTCACTTTTTACAGTCGACTTCACAGGGCTTTCACGAGTCATTAGGCGTATTTAATACCATCTGACTGCGCCATTGGCCCCGTTAGCTGGTTTTGTTTTAAACCTGAATTAAATGATACCATCACCCTTTTTTAAAATCCACGTAACAGGGCATTCACGAGTCATTAGGCGTATTTAGTACCATCTGACTGCGCCATTGGCCCCGTTAGCTAGTTTTGTTTTAAACCTGAATCAAATGATGCCATTACCCTTTTTTTTAAGTCCACGTAACAGGGCATTCACGAGTCATTAGGCGTATTTAGTACCATCTGACTGCGCCATTGGCCTTGTTGACTGTGGACTTTTCCCTTCTGTATCCGATGATAGTATCAACTTATTTCGAGCCACCTAACAGAGCATTCACGAGTCATTAGGCGTATTTGGTACCATCTGACTGCGCCATTGGCCCTGCTAGCTGTGGAGTTTTTTTCTCCTTTTATTTGATGATCACGTTATCTTTTAATCCACGCAACAGGGCTTTCACGAGTCATTAGGCGTATTTTAATACCGTCTGACTGCGCCATTGGCCTTGCTAGCTGTGGAGATCCACCACCACCACCCCCTCCCATCCCCCTTTAATTCGATGATTACTTTCACTTTTATAGTCCACGTACTTGAGCATTCACGAGTCATTAGGCGTACTTAATACTATCAGACTGCGTTACTGGCTCCGTACAAGCAAGGGTTAATCTGACAATAAACTGGTTTCAATCTGTCAGTCAGTTACTGGCTCCATTAGGGTAGAGTCCCATCCCACCTACCCCCACCCCACCGTATTTGACAGTAACATTAACTTTCTTAATCCACGCAGAGGGCATTTGTGAGTCCTTAAACGTGTTTAATACCATCTGACTACGTCACTGGCCCTATTAGCTGTAGAGGAATTGTTTGCTATTTTGAGCACCTATGGGCTAGAACATTCTTTGGTGGGCGGAGAATCACTTATGTCTAGAACCAAGGAGATGGCACCCTCTGTTGATCCCTGTCTAAAGTCGAAACAAACGGGGGAGCATTTAGGAGGGAGGGTGCTTGGAACCACCGTCTGATGACGTGGGGGTGACCCCGGTGCCCGAGGGTTCAGGCGGACGTCCACCAAGGGTGGGTTGATTGTTGAAACCTGTCTCAAAGGGCAGGAAGTCGGGTTTGAAGATGGATCGTGAGAATAAGTGAGGAAAATGCCAAGGCAGGGCTGAAATAGAATCTCACTCTCCCACTCTCTCTTGTCGCCCGTCCGTCCGTTCGTTCATCTCTCTCTCTCTCTCTCTCTCTCTCTCTCTCTCCCCCCCCCCCCCCCTCTCTCTCTCTCTCTCCGTCTGTCTGTCGCTGTTTGTCAGTCAGTCAGTCTCTCTCTTTTCTCTCTGATCTCTCTCTCTCCCCACCCCCTCTCTCTCTCCGTCTGTCGCTGTCTGTCTCAGTCAGTCAGTCTCTCTCTCTCTCTCTCTCTCTCTCTCTCTCGGCAGAGTGTGTGTGTGTGTGTGTGTGTTTGTGAGTGAGTGAGTGAGTGTGTAAGCGCGCGCGCGCGCGCGTGTGTGTGTGTGCGCGCGCGCGCGTGTGTCCTTGTGTGCGTGTGTGTGTGTGTACGTGTGTGTGTGTGTGTGCGCGCGCGCGCGCGCGCGCGCGTCTTGGGTGTATGTGTGTGTGTGTGTGTCTGCGCGCGCGCGTGTGTGTGTGCGCTTGCGCAGGTGTGCGTGCGTTCAGATCAATCATAGGAAAGTTGTCAATAAATTAAGTCACTATTTAGTACTCGACTTCACTTGAAATGACTTTTTCTGTCAACCGTTCTCAAACTTTCAAAGCTGTAGCAATAAAGAAAAAGACTGCCTGAGGATCGCACGGAATAACCAGTGAAAAGGCTAATACTTACCAGAATATGGTCTCCATCTGATTTTCCTAACCTCCCTTCAAACCTCATTACATGGAAACCGTATTCAACCCTGTCAGAATCGATTCTGAAAGTTTTTAAACCAACAGAACTGGTTCAAATCAATTGTGAAATTGACCTTGAGTAATACTTTGTGGAATGCAAAGCATTTACGTAAGGTCACTTACACTGCTGAATAACATTCCATACCCCATACCTGCTTCACATTTTGTGATAAAAAAAAGAAGCAGACTAAACAACTTCTGCCATTTGTGCGGTTTTATTCAAACGGGAGGAAGACGGCAGAAGAAGGACAGATCGGATCGGGGGGGGGGGGGGGGGGGGGGGGGGGGGCAGAAAGAGGGTCAGTTTTTTTTGTTTTTGTTTGTTTTTTTTTTGTTTTTAAAAAAAACGCGATTTCACCGTGAGTGATATGCAAAAAAAACAAACAAAAAAAAAAAAAAAAAAAAAAAAAAAAGACAATGGCAGTAATAAAAACAACAGCATTATATCTTTCGCAAATCATCATTATTTTTCGCTTACAACGAGTACTGCTATTTTTAGTATTGCTGTTACTGTTGGTGCAACGCCACTATTTTGCTACTGCAACTACTACTGCTACTTCTGCTACTGCTATATGTCCAGTAAGTTACGACAGTCATGATAAGACAATCCGAAAACTTTTTGTCCGCAATGGCGTTGAGCATGTGGGGACGTAAACTAAACCAAAGGGTGATTGGGTAAGGGTCAGACTGCTTCTTCGAAGAAATAATTGTCAGAAAGCCGTACAACTTGTGGTCAGGTCTGCTTGGCGTACAGAGAAAGGGAGCTGGTCACAGATGGCGCGACCTCAGTATGAAAGGAAAACGCTGGCCGTAGGATTTAGGCCTAAAAAAAATGAAGTCTGTACAAGTGGATGGCAGAAAGAAGAACGCTGGCCGAATGGTTTTGGCCTAAAAGAAGGGAATCTGTAGATATGAATTTCAGCAACAGAACAAAGATGAAGAAGTGTGGACAGACTGAAGGGTTCAGAGTGACACGCTGGAGCCTGGTCTTGAAGCGACTTGAAGGACGGAAGACAGACCGGACTATGTCCTTAGGAAAACGTGCCACCGGCGAAGGGGAAGAAGAAAAGAGACTGCTGCAACACGAGCATGGAAAGAGGATCCGAAAGCAAACGTTTATTTCCGCATAAAACGACTGCCACGACTTATAATCCTGATGATCTCAATGAACAACACTTCAATTAATTACATCAACCGATAAAAAGAAAAACAATACAAAGGCAAAGGATGTGGAAAGCAGACTGGAATTTAAAAAAAAAAAAAAAAACTGAAGCCGCTGTCTAAGCCACCCAAACCCAAAAACAAAGGGAGAGAGAAAGCGATCGTCAGGCCAAGGTTGAAATTCCTGTTTACTTATGGCAAGATCCAACGGCTGACGCAGTTACCATGGCTTATTTTACATGCCCCAAGATGCCAACAGTCCAGCTTGTATAGCATCCACTGGTTTACGCGACTATATGCATGTATGACTTTTTTGTTTTGTTTTGTTTTGCTCCCTCCCTCCCTCCCACTCTCTCTTTGAGTGAGTATGTGTGTGTGTGCGTGTGTGTGCGCGCGCGCGTTTGTATGTATGTGTGTGTGTGTGTGTGTGTGTGTGTGTGCACTGGTGCGTGTGTGTGTGTGTGCGCGCGCGCGCGCGCGCGCGCGTGCGTGTGTGTGTGTGTGTGTGTGTGTGTGTGTGTGTGTGTGTGTGTGTCGCGCGCGCGCGTGTGTGCGTGTGTGTGTGTGTATGTGTATGTGTGTGTGTGTGTGTGTGTGTGTGTGTGTGTGTGTCGTGTGTGTGTGTGATGAGTGAACTTTCTGTCCTCTGCGTGGTGACAGCCCTGAAATGGCTCCTGGTGGTCGGCTGGACTACACCAAAAAGACAGTGACTGAATCACCATCACAGACAGCTGATCTGGGGTTTACTTCTGAAGGTATTCCAAGGTTCTCAACTAATGGGGGGGGAAAACAGATGCTGCCTCATTTTGGTTGCCTACATCAGGGAGGAATATTGCTGATGCCAGGTGTGCAGAGGTATTTTACACCTCTCAGCGTAAGTAGCATAACGGCAGGCGTGCAACGGGTATCCTACAGTTTACGGCGAAAGTAACAGTGTCAGGCGTGCACCGAGTACCCTACGTTTTGCGGAGAACATAACATAGTATCCTACAGTTTACGGCGAAAGTAAGTGTCAGGCGTGCACCGAGTACCCTACGCTTTGCGGAGAACATAACATAGTATCCTACACTTTGCGGCGAAAGTAACAGTGTCAGGCGTGCACAAGTATCCTACACTTTGCGGCGAAAGTAACAGTGTCAGGCGTGCAACGGGTATTCAACACCTTACAGAGAAAGTAACAATGGCGGGCGAGCACTGGTATGCTACACCTTGCGGAGAAAGTAACAGTGCCAGGCGCGGACTGGGTATCCTACACTTTAGGGCGGAAAGTAACAGGTGCCACGTGCGCACGAATATCCCACACATCAAGGATGAAATAACTCGTTGCAAGGAGTGCATGGATATCCTACATCTTACAGCGAAAGTGCTATGGATGACAGCTTACACACTTTACTGAGGAAGAACATGGCGCCAGGTGTTCACGGATAGCCTACACTTTACGGAGAAAGAAAGTAAATGGTGAACGGATATCCGACACGAAAATAACATGATGTCAGGTATGAACGGATACACCACACCGAAAATGACAGGGTGCTAGATATGAATGGATATCCTAAACGGAAAGTAACATGGTATGAACAGATAACCTACACCGAAAATAACACGGCGCCAGATATGAACGGATATCCTACACAGACTGCAACATAGTGCCAGACATGAACGGATATTCCACACCGAAAATAACATGGCTCCAGATATGAACGGATATCCCATACCGAAAACATCATGGTGCCTGGTTGACCCAACAGTGACGTACCGTGTTCGCAGTTTGAAGTTCCGACCAACAAAAGAATTGTCATTTCCACTGCCCATTTTAATGCGCTGTTCTTTCTCGTCCTCCACCTTCCCCACCCGCATACATGCAATCTGAAATGGTTGTTGTTATCGGTAACATAAGTATGCATGTGGACATTACGCCTGAATGTACCTATTCGAACGACTATAGGTAGAGAGCCCCAAATATGGCCATTGTACCTATCTCAACTACTATCAGAAAAAGTAGACAGGCCTGAATCGACCAGTACAACTATCAACACAAGTATACACAGTTGACAGCCCTGATATTGCCAACTGCCAGAAAGATACAATGGCATCATGTGGAAGGCAACAACAAACAGCTACATCAAGATCTAAATGGTGACAAAGGGAAGGGACCGATGAGAAAAAAAAAAAAAGAACTGAAAAAAGGACGGGTGAAACCACGTGAGAAAGAAAACGGAGGACATGTAAAAAGAAAAGGGAGATCAGAAAATCACGTAAATGGTAAGGATTATAGTCGTTGAGAACATGATGGGGAAGGAAAGAACGGCGAGACATGAGGAATCAAAGGACAAATAAGAGATGATGAGGAAAAAAAAAGCAGATGGACGAGAACGCCACAGGAAAGACTGAATGGCATGAGAAAGAAAATGACGGATGAAGACGTGGTGAGAAAACTAAGGTTGGGTACATGTTAAGTACGGACGATGAGGGCAATGTGAGAAAGGCCAGTGATGATATTTCAGTTAAAAAAAAAAATGAAGGCCGGAAAGGAAAGGATGAATAAAGGGGCAGATTTTCTTTTGTATTTCTCTGCTCTGCACAGTAAACTGTCAAAGATCCCAGGAGCGTATATACATGCAGTAATTATGGACACGTCCTTAAATCCTACGGGAGCGTAAAATGTCGTGAGAATCCAATATATACAACAGCTTTTATATGTGACAGCAAGGTGGTCATGCCGAGCTGAAGACAGTACAAGACTAAGTATTTCTAACATATACTACTTCTTCTCTCTTCCCAATCTAATTTCATTTTCCTACCTTTGGTGAAAACTCACACAGAGGGAAGGGGCAAAAATTTTGCCAAAAGGGATCACACAGTTTGAGAGCGATTTGTTGCTGAAGATAGTAAAAACGAATTATTTTCAACGTATATTCTTTACCACTCCCAATTCAGTTTCCTTTTCCTGCCGTTGGAGAAAATAAGTCAGAGCAAGGAAAGGGCGGAAATCTTCTCAAAATGGATCTTACAGTTTGCAAGCCTTTAAATGCTGAAGATGGTACAAAACGAATTATTTCCAACACATTTTTTTCTTTTTCCAATTCAGTTCATTTTCCTGCCTCTGGAGAAAAGGAGTCAGACTGAGGGGAAGGGGCGGAAATCTTGCCAAAAGGGGATCTTAGTTTCTGAGCCTTTTTTTCTTCAAGTGGCTGCTCATAAATGAAGTGCCATCGGTCTACTTTTTCACTAGTACAGATAATATGGACTGTTTGAAGTCGCTGCAGAAGAGAAAACTACGGATAGATTTAAATTACATTAAAGGGTGAATGAACGAGTATCCAAGTGACTGATTATTCAATTGATCGACCGACTGACTGATCGACCGATTCTTTCATTAACGTATTTGTTATCCATAAAACTTTATTTTTAATTTGATAGTTTTACTTAAACCTAGGAAAGAATCGATTACAAATCGGCAAAGTAAATTCCGAGGAATCGCTGTCCACAAACAAACGTGCGTGCGTCACACACACACACACACACACACACACACACACACACACACACACACACAAGCACACACACGCACGCACGCACAAAACGCACATCAGGACACAAACAGCGAAGTACAACACAGCAAACACACACACACACACACACACACACACACACACACACACACACACATCTGTCCGATATCACAAATGTTGGCAGATGTGAAACTGAATAAGAAACAATAACGAACCCCTCCACACACATAGCGCACGTGCGCTCGCACGCACGCACGCACGCGCGCGCGCGCACGCACACACACACACACGCCTGCGAACATACACACACGACGCCCCCACGCGCGCGTCCTCACACATACGCACGCACCCCCGCGCGCACACACACACACACACACACACACACGTACGCGCTCACACACAACGACATACACACACAAACATGCGAGCGCTTGCACGCGTGTTACATTAGTTAATATGGACAGACGTTAAATTGAAGAAGTAACAACAACGACAACACCACTGAGAGAGAGAGAGAGAGAGAGAGAGAGAGAGAGAGAGAGAGAGAGAGGAATAATAACCTACCCACTGAGGTAGTTGTCAATCACTGTCGACACAGGCGTGGGTCAACACCAAGCGATATTCACGTTGGCCCTGCTGATAAAAGCTTGCCCTCCTGCTTGGAAGTAC
Organism: Conus betulinus; assembly: GCA_016801955.1. Classification (NCBI taxonomy): domain Eukaryota; kingdom Metazoa; phylum Mollusca; class Gastropoda; order Neogastropoda; family Conidae; genus Conus; species Conus betulinus. The sequence goes on along the minus strand of JADBJO010000986.1, from coordinate 489,425 downwards.
AAGGCAGTGGCTTTCTCCAGTGAGCAGAACTACCCATGCAAGTTTCAGAAAGTTCCTTCTCAGAGCAGACAAGCACA
>JADBJO010000986.1:484348-486848 GCA_016801955.1 Conus betulinus | reverse complement strand
GACTGAGAGAGTGGACTACTATGTCTGGTCTCATGCCACTCTTGCTGATGATCTCTGGGTGACTCTTCCATTCTGGGAGGTCTGCAGTGCACTCCCAGTCATCTGCCCCGTCCAGCAGACTCTGCCTGCATGTTCCGAGTGGCACTGTTGTTCTTGGCCATGATTCGCTGCCTCCTGCCGTGAAGAATGTTGCGGGTGCTTTTGGAGTCCTGATTTTCCCTTTTGTGGTGTTGGTACTAGCCCAGACTACTTGTACAATCTCTTTGAGCACTTGGTTGTGCCTCCATGTGTACCTTCCTTGAGCCAGGGCTACTTTTTACATGAGCTTAGGACATGCTCCACTGTGTTTTTTTTTTCATGGCAGAGGGGGCATAGGATCGTCTGTTTTTTTCCCCACTTCACCAGGTTTGCATTTGAGGGCAGAAGGTCATATGCAGATCTGAGAATGAAGCTGATCCTGAGAGGGGCCATGTGCCAAATGTCATTCCAAGTGAGACTTCTTTGGAGTGCATTCTCCCACGTTGTCCATTGCCCTTGCTGGCTCTGCTGGACTGCTTTTTGGAGTCTTCTTTTTTTGGTCTTCTTCTTTCTCATCTCCTGAATCATCATGTCTCTTTTGGCTTTTCCTTTGGCCTTTGACCACCATTCAGTTTTGGTCACCCCCAGTCCTTGTCTGTTGGTGTGTGTGTGTCCTGTTATTTCTCTGATCTTGAGACTTTCTTTTGCAGAATCCATCGCCTCTTGAACTTTCATTTTTCTGCCTGTCTTCTTCAGCTGGGGCTTGATTGCTTCTACCACCTTGTCTCCTGAGTCCTCCAGCATGCTTTGAAGTCTGATCTTCCCTGCTTTGTATTCCTCCAGGATGGATTTCAGTGGTAGTTTCAGCTTTGCTGGCGACAGTACAGCGCTATGTCAGTCAGACAGGGGACACCAAGCCATTTCCTTGTGAACTTGTTGATTTTGGATTCCATTGCCTCCACTATGCTGGTGCAGATGTCGTATATCATCAGAGGCCATAGGAGCTTTGGTATCAGCATGAACTGCAGACACCAGACCTTGTATTTGCCAGGGAGCCCACACTGGTCAATGGTCTCCAAGCCTTCTTCCGACATCTGTTTGGTTTCTTTTGCTCTTTGTGTGTCTTTCAGCGTCATCATACCATCTTCCAAGGCTCTTGACTGGCTCTTCTGTAACTGTTGGAATGGCCTGGTTGGCAACACTGAAGACCACAGATTCGGCCACTTTTCCTTTCCTCAGTGAGAGACTCCGTGATTTTTTGGCTTGAACTTCATTCTGGATGAGGCAACTATGTCATCCATCCAGCCTCTCCAGCACATGACGTGTCTCGTCTTCTCTGGATGAAATCACTGTAGTGTCATCCATGAAGGCCTTGAGAGGGGGCATCTTGTATCCATCGCCAAGGTCTGTGTTTGTCTTGTTGTTGTTGCTGCTGCTTTCAAGATGACTTCCATTGCCAACACGAACAGTATTGGGGAAATTGCACAGCCCATTGCAATGCCCACTTCCAAGTTGATCCAATCTGTTGTGTACTCCTTGGTAGAGAACCGCATTGAGAAGCCATTGAAGTACTTCTTGAGCATGTCGGATGTTCTTTGGCACATGGTACATCTCAAGAGCCAACTGTATCATCTCATGGGGTACAGATCCATATGCGTTTGCCAGATCAAGCCACACTACGTCCAGGTCTCTTTTTGTTTTTGCTCTTTGGATTGCGTCCCAGATCATTGTGGCGTGTTCTACACAGCCAGCCACGCCTGGGATGCCACCTTTCTGGACTGACACATCCAAGTACTTGTTTTCCATGAGGTACTTGGTCAGCCTTGCTGCCATGACAGAGAAGAAGATTTTCCCTTCGACGTTCAGTAGTGATATTGGCCTGAACTGGCTGATGTCACTTGAGTTTTGCTCTTTGGGGATGTACACACCATCTGCCGTCATCCACTGGCCGCTGATCTTCTGGTTTCTCCAAGCTGATCGCAGCAGCCTGTGGAGCCACTCCAGCACCTTGGGACATTTCTTGTACAGCTGGTAAGGTCCGTCCGTTTGGCCCTGGTGATGATTTGGCTCTGGCTTTGTCGACCACCTTCTTGATTTCCGCCAACGTTGGAGGCTTGTCATTGAACTGTTCCTCAGGGTTGGTTGGCCACACCAGACCTTGAATGTCGAGTGGTGCTTTGCTCTGTGAGTCAGAGTATGTTTTCCTCAGATGCTGCTCAAGAACTCCTTGTCCACACTTAGGGTCCCAGATTTTGGCTGCTCAAACAGAGTTCTGGCAAACTGGAAGGGGTCTCTGAAGAAGCGCTCTTGTGTCTTCTTCTTTTTGCTCTTCCTCTTCCTCGCAGATTCCGCTTTGCTGCTGGGCGCTGTGTTGTGTTTTGCTTTCAGGTCTTCCCAGAGTTTTTCCAAGCCTTGTTTTTCAGCTGGCAGTGCGGTCTTCATTTGCTTCTTGAGGTTTTTCTTTTGGACCCTGATCTTGTCC
>JADBJO010000986.1:471848-479348 GCA_016801955.1 Conus betulinus | reverse complement strand
TGCATTCCTCTCAGTTGCCATCAGCAATGACGACGACAGATGAGGGCTTGAAAGGTAGCGTCCAGGGCGATCTGTTGTCTCTTGCAACTCCGATCAAACGTTCACCGATGGCGATAACAGCAGTTACAGTGATTGCGTGTCTGGTTACGCCTGTCCCGGGTACTTCTTCTTCGGGATTCCATGGTGACTTCTTCTTTCGGGAACGTGTGCCTCTCTGACTATCTCTGATCTCTTCCTTCCTCGTTTCCGGTCTCTCGTGTGCCTCTCTCTCTCTCTCCTCTCTCTAGGTCCCACACTCCTCTCTCTCCACTCCCTCTCTCTCTCTCTCCGTCTCTCTCTCTCTCGCCCGCCTCGTGGTGTCTGTGTCTGTGTGTTCTCTCTCCTGTGTCGTGTGTGTGTGTGTGTGTGTGTGTGTGTTGTGTGTTGTGTGTGTGTGTTGCGCGCGCGCGCGTGCGTGTGTGTGTTGTGTGTGTGTGTACCTGTGTCCGTGAAGCACACACGTACTTGCATTGATAAAGGTACTATGCACATGTGCACGATTGCACGCGCACTCGCTCGTGTGTGAGTGTCTGAGAGAGTGCGTGTGTATGTGAGTGCGAGCGCGCGCGCCGCGCATGCATGGCATGTGCTTATGAGAGAGAGAGAGAGAGAGAGAGAGAGAGAGAGAGAGAGAGAGAGAGAGAGAGAGAGAGAGAGAGAGAGAGAGAGAAGGCCTATTATATGATCATTTACTGGCTAATCGTAACAGTTCTTCTTACAATTTAACTTGTTCCACAGTTCTAACATTTTACGTTGACCATAGTCATACAATATTAATTCATCTAAAACGAGTACATATTACTCCTAACGGGAGCTGACTCCATACGTAGACTACACTAGGAAAATGTAAAAATAAATGAAGTGTTAAATATGAATTTTTGCCATACGGCATGTTGCCTAGTCACACATTAAGCTTACTTTTCGGATCGTGGAGACCCGAAATCACAAATATACGCTATGCCTACAAGGCTACAAGTGTAAATAATCTAAGTTTAGGGTCTGGCGTTATATTTCACAAACGTTTAGTAATTTATGACCAACAGAGTTCGGAGGAAAAGAAAATGCAACCTGCTATCATAATCATAATGGCACATATGTTGTTGTCGCAGAACACAAAATGTTGAATAAACACCGGCCAGTTTTGTGTACGAAAAAAAGAAAAGAAAACGGAATTAAAGCCTGTCTTATAACGACAACAAAATTAACCCATTCTTTTCTCCCTAAAAATGAAAGAAAAGAAAGAAAAGGAAGAATTGAAGTTTGGTGTTCTGAAATCGTGATTACTTTGTTCGTTAATAATTCGCGTGTTTGGAAAAAGACAGATGTTGTGTACATGTTGCTTCTTTTAATTTCAAAGCGCGTTGAGATTTTGAAAAGCGCTAGAAAATGTCCTATCATCGTCATCGTCATCATAATCACCATTATCATTATTATTATTACCATTATTATCATTACTATTGTCTTTACTAGTAAGATTGGCATCATTGGTGAAATAAAATTAGAAAAAAAAAAAGAAAGTGCTTGATATCCAAACAGCAACATGATTAAGAACAAAAAGAAAACCTCAAAGATAAGTTCGCTTCGTTTCTGTGGAGCACAAACAAACTACTACCACGATGACAAGTTCACAATATGGAAACAACACGCCAAAATTATGCTCACACAAAAAACGAGTAAAAGAATTCACACAGTCCAAAAATTGACTGTTACAGTCACCAATGAACAATTGCTAGGCCTGATGCTCTAAAACAAAAAATGGCCAGAAAAACTATCGTCAAGTCGTTTATCGCTCAGCTGACCACGGCTAGGTGGTCAAACCAGGGACCACATCAGGATTGAGAACACGTTTATAGTGGAACAATACACCCACTGGAAATTGATAATTAAAACTTTAACAGGACCAACCTAGTTAAAAGTTAAGCAAGTTAAAATCGGAACGATGTACACTTTGAAAACTGGGGTTGAAACTTCAAAGGTGCATATACACTTAAAAGATCAGCAGGTTTAAAACAGAACAGCGTGCACTTTGAAAACTGGAGATGACACTCCAGCCGATTAAACTATAGTAAAAATGTGATTAACTTAAAACCCAGAAGAATGTACACATTGAAAACTTGGGTTGAAATTCAACCAAGTTAAAAATAATTAAAAACATCAGCAATTAAAAAGCGGATGTGTCCACATTGAAAACTCAGTTGAGATTTCAGCAAAGTCAGCCATAGATGAAAGCTCGGCAATCAAAATCGGCACAATGTGCTCATTGAAAACTGGGGTTAAAACTTCAACACAGTCAAATGTAGTTAAAAGATTTGCAAGTTATAATCGGAACAATATACACATTGAAAACCGGAGGTAAAACTCCAAGCAAGTCAGCTATAGTGAAAGATCATTGAGTTCACATCCGGAAGAACGTATACATTTAAAACTTGAGTTACAAATGTATTCGAATTGAACATAATTCAAAACACTAGCAAGTTAAAATTGGAACAATATATATATTGAATACTTGGGTCAACATTCAACAAAGTCAGATATAGATAAAAGATCAGGAATTAAAATGGGAACAGTGTACACATTAAAACTTTAATCGAGTTACATATAGATAGAAGATCAGTGAATTGAAATTGGAAACAATAAACACATTGAAAATTTGGGTTAAAATTCAACAAAGTCAGACATAGTTGAAACCTTCAACAGGGTCATCTAAACTTAGAAGATCAGCAAGTCTAAACCAGAACAGTGTGTACTTTGAGAACTGGAGTTAAACTCCAACCGAGACAAACTATTGTTGAAATTTCATTAAATTGAAATCCAGACTCCAACCGAGTCAACTATAATTAAAAGATGATTAAGTTTAAAACAAAACATTGTACATGTTGAAAACTTGGATTAAAATTCAACAAAGTCAACCATAGCTGAAAGATCAGCAATATAAATCGGCACAATGTACACATTGAAAACTGGGTTAAAACTTAAACCAAATAAAAACTATAATTAAAAGATCGGCAAGTTAAAATCAAAACAATGTACACGTTGAAGGCTAGGGTTAAAGCATCACAGAGTCAACTATAGTTAAAAGATCATCAGGTTTAAAATTACGTCAATGCACATTATGAAAGAAAAAAAAAAACGGGGTTACAACTTCAACAAAGTCAACAATGGTTAAAACGGTTAATTTGAAAGAATGTTTATATGACTATTCGTATGACAATCAGATCTAAAAGAAACTTTTTAATTCCTTTGAAAGACAAACTATTTCAAGTGGATCATTTCGGATCGAAGTCTTCATGCCGTCTCAATGAAATGCTTGTTCCTGCAAGTTCCAGAACGATAAGATATTCTATACTGAGTGCTATTACTATGGCACGCACCTGTTACAAGGTAGCCTAAAAACGTACGCAAGGGAAACTATTACCCATACATAGCTACATAGCACTGTCTTTTCTCTTTGGTTTCCAGACATATACAGAAAGAAGTGGGGGGGGGGGGGGGGGGGGGGGGGGTTATGTTTGTTTTGTTTTTGAAATTATGGACGGATTTCAAATAATCTTTTGTCAGTTTCTTTGTTCTATTCCTCTCTTCAGAGATAAAAAAAAAAAAAAAAAACTTTTGGTTTTAGATTTCATTGAGTAATGCAGATTTTGATTCTATTTTCACTGGCGAAGTTTGTATTTTTTTACGTCGTTAAGCAGTCTTGTTGCTTTGAAAGTCAACATGACTGAGGATTCAAGCAAGTTCCAGATTTAACATTCCTTCGAACACTATTTCATAAGTTGAAATGCTTCTGTCCTTTATCATAACGTCTTAAATCCGGTATTGGTGAGAGCACGCTCAAGTGTGTCACAAATTCTGATGCCATGAATTCGCGCAGGTCTGCTTCGATACTATGAAATTGGAGAAACGGTAACATGCTCCGGACCCCGAGTGTGAGAAATCCACTGCCCTAAATGATATTAGAAATAGAGAACATTACTAACATACATACATGGGAGGCGTAAAAAATGTGCTTTTATACCTTTGTGAAGTGCCAGAGAAAAAATTATACCATCAACAGACATGTGATAAGTTGTTCGATCTCTGTGCCAAGCGTAGGTATTTGATGAAAAAGAAGTACGTAAAAGCCACAGCAAAACAACATCACTGAGTAAACACAGCTATCAGGACAAAACATTAAGATCAATAAAACACTGAACAGACGAACAATATGGCCAACATACGGGCCAGCATACTGTGAGTCCTCCAATGAAGAACAATCTTGAGCACAGCACATGTTTAAAGTTGTCCAAAACTTCGATGGTATCATCACACGCAGCACTGAGCAAATGTGTAAAAGGCTGACGACTGCAGTGACTGTCCAACCTTTTCAGCGAGACATCCACATTCTTCCTGGAATACTCCTGCTTGGCAGACATTCTACAGATAACTCCAAACACAGAGACGCCTTTTAAGAGGCTATGTGAACAAATACAGCAAAAGCGTCAATGGTAACCAAGACAGCATTCATGTGAATGAATAAAACGTGAAGGACTACAAAGCAAATTATGGGAAGCAAAGCCTGAAAGACAAGTGAATTAACAATACCTTTAAATAAAGCAACGATTGAAATCTGTACTCCGGAGACAACCCAGAGGAAAGAAAGCAAATACCTTCCTAGTGTCTTTGTATATACCTTCGAAGACAGTCCAAAGAAAGAAAACAACAAACACCCTCCAAGTGTTCTCTATGTAAACCTTCTGAGAGCGGCCCAAAGAAAGAACAACAAATACCTTCCGAGTATTCCTTATGTTAACCTTCAAAGACAGGCCAAAAGAAAAACGGTAAATACCTTCGAATTTTTTTTTTTTTTTTTTTTTTTTTTTTACATACCTTCGAAGACAGCCTTAAGGAAAACAGAAAATACATTTCCAAGTATTACGTATGTAAACTTTCGGAAACAGCCAAAAGGAAAATTTTGAAAATATCTTCCAAGTGCTCTTTATTTCACGACACCTCAGGCAAAGTCGTAAACAGGGGGGGGGGGGGGGGGGGGGGGGGGGGGGGGAGGGGGCGATAGGAGTCGCAAAGATTCGTTTTACTGCAGTTGTTTTTCTGAGACGCTCGTCATTTTAGCAAATGTTTCCTGCGTTTGACGTCCAAACGTAGTTGAAGACACATCGCTCTTAGTCACCCCACTCCATCTTTTACTCACCATGTGCGCCACACGCTCATTGAGAACATACGCTAGAGCGATCATGGTACCTTGCAAAACTGTTCAGTATCACGTAGATCCACTGAAGCCAGGCGGAGGACACAAAGGCCGAAATCAATCCAAGGATCCACGTGAAACCCAAAGCAGCAGACATTTTGACATAGACCAGAAGGCGTTCCCCTCGGAGCGACGTGAGCTGGCCATACTGGACAGACGAGCTGTTCTCTCAATGCCAAACAACAGCGGCAAGAAAGGCCAAGAAAATCACAACGAGAGAGACCCCAACAGGAACGAAAAATGCCCAAATAACTGCCTTCCCATTGCCGATCCACCCGCAAAACCTTGCCATAGTCCACTGACACACCGACAGACGGGATGACGTCCAGGGTGAAACAAAGGGTCACTAGGATGAAGGGCAAGCTCCAGCATACTAGACTGTAGATCCAGAACATTCTCTGAGCTTCCTGCTGCGTTTTGATATTGGCCGACATGGACACGAACGTGCTGGCCATGTGAACAGCCATGGCGGACATCCATGCAAAACAAGCCAGCCAGACAAAATGGGACACTATTCCCAGCACTCGACAGACTGTTTGGTTCTGAACATCCATGATCAGTGTTAGGTGACCAGCTAACAAGCAAACTACCAGGCACATTATGATCTTGCCCGGCAGAGTGCGTAACTCCGGAAGCATGCAGTAAATACTCAAAACAAAGAGCAGACTGAGTACAGAAATGACAGTAAGCGCGATCATGATATACTTTTGAACGGGGCTGAAGTTAAATAAATTCAAACTGTCCCAGAAACTGTTCCAGTTCTTGTAACGAGAACACACAAGCACTTTGTCGTCATGTACTTCGTATTCATCTTCTTCAAACACCAGATCAGTGCCTTGGATGGTCAGGGTTCCATTTTCTATGCTTGTTTGATTCTTTGGATACGCGTTAGCAGTACAGTTTAGCGACAAACTGGAGACGTTTTGCTCGCAGATTATCGTTTTTATCACCAGTTTAGGGACTGCTTCCTTTTTGTTGTTATTTCTGTGTCCGTCATATTTATCATCAGGGCAGCCCTTTTTCGCTGCGGTGTCCGGTGGATGCTCACCCGAATCCTTCATCTTTTCTTCATCATCATGACATGATTTCTTGTTTTCATTGTGGTCACAGTTGGGCTCATGGTAGTTGAATACAACATTGAATGGAATATTTTCTAACGGATACAACTGCTGATACCCATCATTCACCCAAACACAACATAGAGTTTGTTTTCTTTTTCTGTGGTGTTCGCATCACAAATTGTAACAGATGGACACCATCAGGGCATATGTCAGGAAAACTCGCAAGCTCGATTCTAATGTTGCTTAACGTGACATTCATAATAAAATCCATAGTTTCCATATCAATGGACTTATGCAGATTCATGCAAGCGTTATACAGATCTGTGAAATTAAATTCTTGTGTTGAATCGATCAAGGCGTTAACTTGACGGTCATTCTCCGAACAGAAGACCGTTACCTCGAAGTGGGCAGGATGCATATGAAAAAGACTCATCGCTGCCTGTTTCTGAACATCTCGTTGGCAACTTATGGTCTCAGCTAACCACACCTGGATTAACATGAAATCAGACCGTTGCTCAGCAGTTGAGTGTGTCCATGGACAACCGGACCAGCTGGAACGCATTTTCGACCCTTAAGTTCATAGCCTCTGAAGCACGTCAGTATACGACACACTCCTTTGTCGTGGTCATAAACTTCGTCCAGTCCACAATAGAACCCAGGCCATGGCACCAGCTGGCCGTCTATTTCAACTCCAGATCCGCCTGGACCTAGGGAGAAAAACAACTTTGAGATCCCAAACTCTGGACCAGTAACAGCTTGGTGTCGGTCACAAAAGCATCTATCATCAAAAGGATAACCTGTCTGGCATTTCAAGCAGTATGGGTTTTTGACGTCAGCGATGTCAGTGTTGTTTCTATCAGTGGTCATCTTGTACGTTAAGCAGAACAGGATATCGTCTGCAGTGCAAGAAGAATTGAAATAGGAACCATTCATCATAGACAGCTGTATCTGCTGATTAATCTCAGACACAGATGACTGGCACCGTCGCGGAGAGGTGTGAACAGACATTTTTGGTGTCCAGCTTTCTGTTTCGGGGGGTTTTTGCGTCCTACGGCAGAGGCCTTCTTTGAAGACAAGTAAAACGTCTTCCAGAGAAGGATGGTCATCTAGCAGACCATCGCAGGTTAGGACAGTTGGCCATGCTGTGACGTCCAT
>JADBJO010000986.1:459348-466848 GCA_016801955.1 Conus betulinus | reverse complement strand
ACAAACAAGGACGATAACTACTGTGTCCATGATGAGATAAGATTACACGCCTGAGGCAGAGAATTCGTGTCGTTAGTCAAAAACACATATCTTTACATGGTACACAGTCATAGGAATTATCATAAAAGAACAGGAGAGGACTTTGGGGACCTTGATGTTCGTACACACATATTGTCCCAGGAAAACTTAGAAGAGGTAGAAAGTATAGCTTTTGAATGTAGGCATTAACAACATTCGAGTGGCAAATCAAGATTCAATATTCATCTAAAACGTAGCATCGGTTTCGCCGATTTATTTTAATCAAATGAGTCAGCCTGCACTTCTTTTTTTAGCTGAAATAAGAGCAAAAAAGTTTATTGGGCCACCAATTAAAAAGAATATTTGTACCTTTGTTTGGGACCCCAAAATTCTGTTTTTGCAGTCAGCCCATTTTAAAACGTGTTTACTATAATATTCCAAAATTTACGTCCAGTTTTCTATGGCATTAACACATTGAAAAAGAAACGGGTTTTGACATTTCTTCGAGACTGGAAACATGGAGTTCTACTGCAAATGATTCACAGCAATTCGCATTGTCCAAGATAAGTCTGGGAAACCTCTAAACTGAAACAAGTAAAATCCTTGACTGAGGCATACAGTTTTTTGTCGTCTGGGAAAATAACATTAGAACCCATAGTCTTTTTCTTTCTTTTTAAATCGTTACTGGTTTCTATAAACGCGATTTAAAAGAGAACTTGTTTGTTACTAATGTAACAGGACATGCTAATGTGCTTGATTTTATTAGTCTTTGTGTAAGAGTATAAAGTAAATGACACTAGAACTCACACTAGCTTTTTAAAGACGGTCTTTGTTTTCCATGAACGCGTTTTTCACATGTATATTTTGTTACTGGTATATTAGGAAAAATTAATGATTCTGTTAGTTTTTAAGTAAAAGTATGAAACAAATGACACAACACCAATTACTAACCGACAAGTAAGCGGAGAGATCATTTTTAGTCTCATAGATAAGTTGAAAACTGTCTGCCCAAGGAACTGTCTAAATATCGAAAATTCTCTTCGTAGACCTATCTCATCCATGTTAACTGTGTTATACTGAAAGAGCTCCTGGTATGGCCATGGGGAAGTGCACCTGAGGATGGAAAACAGTCGTTTAGATTTCAGCAGAGTCAGTGGTCCACGAAGAAAAGCACATTTGGAATATGAGGACATCAATTTCTTATCAGATCGATGTTGGCTGCTGCAACACCAGGTGAACGTACAGCGGTGCACAAACAGCAGTCTATAGCTACTGTTTATATGAACCATGTAGATTTCGCTCTACGTGACGCGTGCAATGCAATTAACTGATGAAACTGCACCCCTGTGATTGGAAAACGAAGTCCATTAAGCGCAAGTAATGAAAATTACAAGCTTCCCCATAGATCGGTAAACATCATTGACAGAGATACTGGTGAGAGGTGTCACCAGCCCAAGTCCCTTTCGCAGTTTCGTGCGCACTGAAGGTAAGCCCATGCATTTAGATGTGTTGTTTGAATGACCCAGTTTTCCCCTGGGCTTGTCCCTTCAGCTTTCTCCCTTTTTCCATTAATCTCGGAGTGATTACATGTTTATTCATTATTCACTTTCTTTCAGAGCTGTTCAAGTGTAGTGATCGCATGTAGCCTATTTCCGTGAACAATTGCATGCGCGCGCACTGTAATGTGTGTGTGTGTGTGTGTGTGTGTGTGTGTGTGTGTGTGTGTGTGTGTGTGTGTGTGTGTGTGTGTGTGTTTACGTGCATGCCCTCACACGTGCTGCGTAAGCTGCGTTAGTGTGTACACACTAAAAACGTACATATTCGCAGATCTGGTGACAAAAGTCACAAGCTTCGATATTCCTGAATAATGAACCAAACTTTGATGAATGACAGGCTTTGACTAGAAATTTGCATTGCGAGGGTGGGGGTGGGTATTTAAAGGGAAGGGAAGTGGCTGGTGCACGTGCATCCCCGTCCAGCGTGAAAAGGCCAAACAGAACGAGCCAGTTGCAACCTACTCTTGATACGCCATTGGATCATAGCCAAATTGCACATATTTGCGCCATTCTTTTTGAAAACATTCCCGGGGTGTATGCTGTCAGATTCCACCCACCCCCATCCTCACATCCCTCTCCTCCAAGCCATCTCAGGAACTTCGAGCCTTCGATTTACACTTTAAACTTCTATATGCACCCCCTACACACACACACACACACACACACACACACACACACACACACACTTATTATATTAAGTGATCCACATTTGTTCTGCCATATCGTGTTGTGCTTTTGGTTTGAATCAAAGCTGGCTGCTCACTTTACTTGTACTTCCTGTTCCTTGTTCTCATTCGCGCTTGCTTCCTTCCAAACTGTTTGTTAACATTCAAGGTCAGTGTCCAGGGCCACCTACGATAGTACGGCAAGCGGGGATAGCCATCCAGCAGAGTGAAGGAAGAGAGCCAAGTGTCTTACACTACAGTACATCTATACACCACCAGAACGAACAACGCAGGGAAATGGGTAGCGAAAAGGGCAGTTTTCATGTTGGATACCAGCGTGATTCGAACTAGCAACCTTTGACTGTGAACTCAGTGATCTAACCAACTGAGTCATACAAGCAGCCGAGAGTTCACACTGGCATTTACCACAGTCCCACATCACAATGTCCCCTATCTTCCCACACCAGGCAGCTTCTTTTGCCTCTGGGAACTGTAAAACTTGCCCAAACTTCATCTTTCTAGCAGTCTTCCATGAGGTCAAGAAAAAACACATTCAACGGCAACAATGACAAAGGTGCTGGACAAAGGGACAATTCTCCCTGCATGAATTCTAACTTCGTCATCTTCCTGCTGTTTTTTTTTTTTTTTTTTTTTTTTTTTTTACTTGTTTGCTGCCAGTCCGTCTGTTTTCCAGTAATCTTCCGGACAATAACATCTCTATGAAACTCAAGATCAGACTCCTGTGTGCACTGGTATGTTCCAACTTCCTGTATGCGGGTGAGACATGGACACTCACAATGGATCTAGAAATTCCAAGCCATGGAAATGGTGTTCCCGCAAGCTACTAAACAACAAATACATTGATGGTCAAAGAAAAAAGATACACACGAAGGTGCGGGTGGGACCCAGAGAAATACTGTCCTGAACTCCCGAACAAACCAGCCGGGAGCAGTCCTGCACCACCTTTGGAACCCTGCGTTGTGTTTACATAGGGTTCAGACACGCACAGGGCATTCCTTTAAGACGTCAAGGGACACAACTGCTTCCTGACAGATGCAAATGTGTAATGATCACTGGATGAGACACGACATGACAGCAGAGCCCACCGGCGAAAAAAAGCGCGCCACCGTCAAGCCACTGCCATGTGCATCCCGCAACCTCACTCGATGCTGTTTGGTGACAGTTAAAGACAGTACAAATCCAGACATGGCCAGGTTTGGCCACGAGATCTTACGTGCCCTCTGAAGAGAATCCCGGGTTACCGTCTGTCCCACTGTCAACAGACTTTCCCTGTGGTCAACGGGTCTTTCCTCACAGTCAGCCAAAAGGCTACTAAACAACAAATACATTGATTGTACACCAATGAACTGACTAAAGCTGTAATGTTAGCATGGCCATGTCACACGATCCAGTGACCTTGCTCCAAACAATCCTGAATGGAAATTGTTGAGAAACAGACATGGAGGGAAAGACAGAAAATGACGACAACGATGGACTTAATAATATTGTAGGATGGACTGGGAAACCGTTTGCAAATGGCCAGGTCTGGGCACACACACGACAGAGCTGGAAGAACCTCTGCGGCTCCCCAGTGAGTCTTCACAGAGCTGAAACAAGAAGAAGAAGAAGAAGAGAGAAGAAGAAGGAGGAGGAGGAGGAGGAGGAGGAGGAAGTAGAGACGGAGGAGGAGGAGGAGGAGAATGAGGGGGAGGAGAGGAGGAGGAGGAGAAGAGAGGAGGAGGAGAAGGAGGAGGAGGAGAAGGAGGAGGAGGAGAAGGAGGAGGGGAGGAGAAGGAGGAGGAGGAGAACAAGAACAACAACAACACCAACACCAACAACAACAACAGCAAGAAACCAGAAACAGGAATAACAGGAAGAACAAAAAAGGACAGTGAGAAAATCGCTTTACTGGAAGCGAGTCTTTCTCTCAGAATTTCATCAGATCTCAATATTGTATGCACATGGATATGGACCTAATAAATACTCTACAAAATTATCCAAATGAATTTGCGTTATTTCGCAGACAGACAGACATACGGGTTAATGTTTTCATCGCTTTTCCCACCGTAGTTGACGGTGTCCAAGGACGTTACATTGAAAAACAAAATTGAAGACGATGTGTCCGACTGTGTCTGAGCAGTCTGATGAGGGCATGACGGCACTGCTACAAGTCGGGCACACTGATCTGCGGGCACGAAAAATAAGAAAAAAACGTGATCTTCGCTTGACCAGTGTCAGTTTCTTCTTCTCTTCCGTGCCCGCAGATGAATATGCCCGACTTGTATCAGACCAATCAGCCACAGATGGACATATCATATCTGTGAAGAAGAAGATACACCTGAAGGTGTGGGTAGGACACAGAAAAAGTACTGTCTTCAACCGCCGAACAAACCAGCTGGGAGCAATCCTGCACCACCCTTGGAAGCCTGCGCTGTGTTCACATAGAGTGCAGGCACGCACAGGGCATTCCAATATCAGACTGATCAGCCACAGCTGGGCATACCATGTCCGCCCCCCCCCCCCCCCCCCCCCCCCCCCCCCCAATTAAATGAGGTGGAAGCGGCCGTGGTCTGACGAAGCTCGCGTTTCCCCTGGGCCTCTGCTGTCCTAATGTGTTTGAATTTGCGGCTCATAAGAATGTACAGGACAGAGTTTGGGGTCACAGCAAAGATCAAGTAGTAACACGCAAGTTTGAACGGGCTCTGTGAAAAAAAAAAACAATTTTTTAGTGTAAAAAAGATGATTTCATCCAGGTATCAAATTAGTTCAGTGCCACTTGTCAGCAAAAATAGCAGAATGATGCATGACTTGTGGACTCCTTGTATTTCTACGCCATTGGTTGAGCACTAGGATTTTGGAGTGAAAAGTCCAGCAGACGACAGGAAAATGAAGGGTCATGTGGATCGTGCGTGCATAGAAAAGGGAACGGACATGAGACCTGCCACAGAGTCCGGTATGGTATGGGTCAAGGGCTGGACTGTGCGAGGAATATGTTTTGCTACTGTTGACCTGAGAAAAGCCATGTGCAGATTTGAGTGTAATAAAGAACATATATAGTGTTTGGAGTTTAGACTCGGGCCAGAAGCAGCACTTCTGCTGATGAAACTTCGCTGGCAGGAACGGTCTTGCAGAGCCGAAGCCGAAACTCTTTGAGGAAGATTTAAGGATGTCCTTGAAGTGTTCTTCTTGCTTCCTTGTGAATGCAAGCCTTTTGCCAGTTCACCAAAGTATAGCCTAGCAAGAAGACGTGTATCAGGCAATCGTGAATGGTAGCCCGCCCATCAGCTGGTTTGTGCTCTTTACAGCTGGATGTGAACGCCTAGCAGATCAGCTTGATGGAGAACCACTGTGTGTGGACACAAAGTGTGTCTGAGAGAAACGGTAACGCGAAGGGAAACACACACACACACACACACACACACACACACACACACACACACACACACACACACACAAAAGACGTGTGCGGGAGCTCACGCATCCATGCATGCACGCACGCACACAAAGCAACAGAGAGAGAGAGAGAGGGAGACATACATACATGCATACATACATACATGCATGCATGCACGCATGCATATATACATCCACATGTACACATATATACATGCATACATACATACATACATACATACGTAGGTACGTACGTACACATACATACATACGTACATACGTACGTACATACAAACATACATACATGCACACACATACAACTTGCATACATACACACATACACATGCCTACACACATGCCTAGACACACATACCTACATACACATACATACATATATACATACATACATGCATGCCTGCATGCACGCATACAATCCATCCATACATACATACATACATACATACATGGTTTGCTAAATTTTTGTTTAACCCAATCATTGACGTTGACGTAAAAACAAAAACAGAGAGAGAGAGAGAGAGAGAGAGAACACGTTTCAACCTTACTCAACCATGATGTCATACTTACCAGCTCTTCCCACTGCCGCCCCAAGCCATGCCATGGCACCTGTAGGCTATTTACCGCCAAAGTTCTAGCAACACGCTGACAAAACCCCGCACTGACGCAAGTCCTGAACTTCTGGTGCCTGCAATGTCCAAAATCAAAAGTGTGGTGCTTCTCTTCACCACCCCGCCTGCCGAAAAGCACGCGCAGTGCACGCAGCTCGAGTCGAAAGCTTTGCGTAACGGCGCAATATAAACCCGTGCGGTTCTTTGCGTCCAAATTGTATTCCCCAACATCCGCTTTAGCTTCTTCCATCATTGTCAAGTAAAAACCAACACGTTACTCTTGGTGAAAAGTTTGCTTTCGGTGAATGGGAAAACAATAATATCCGTTATCTTACCAAATACCATGGTTGGCTGGCTGATTGCTTGATTTACTAACTGGTGTCGTTAGTTGATGATTTCAGTCACTGAATAAACTCATTGTTATTTTGTTCGTGTGAACTGTTTATCGGTAGAATTGATTTTGTCCCCCCTTTCAGGTTGTTCGTGTATTATCATTAAAAATATCAATCACTAGTAAAGCCTCTCTCTCTCTCTCTCTCTCTCTCTCTCTCTCTCTCTCTCTCTCTCTCTCTCTCTCTCTCTCACACACACACACACACACACACACACACACACACACACACACACACACACACACACACACACCTTTGAAAATATGCTCTTTTTTCAGAATCATTTTAATGTTAATTTCAGTATCATTTTGGGGTACTATAACACACACACACACACACACACACACACACACACACACACACACACACACACACGCACGCACGCACGCACGCACGCACGCACACACACACACACACACACACACACACACACACACACACACACACACACAACTTTGAAAATAATGCTCTTTTTTTCAGAGTCATTTTAATGTTAATTTCAGTATCATTTTGGGGTACTATAACCTAGATGCAGATGTGAACTAAACAGATAATAACAAATGGAAAGACGAATCCATAAGAATCACAACATTTCCGTTCGTGAAAACTGAGAAACCTTTCACAAGATGATACAGTTCTACAACTTTTACATGTCAGGTTATAAATTCGGATCATGTGTACTGGTCTTAAGAGGCAACGCTATCAGCATAATTCTAAATTAATCAGCGTATGATTTTGACGGAATGATTTCATTCATGAGGAACTTTTCTGACATTCTATATTAGTGTCAACGAAATATTGAAGTAAATGTTGGTACTGTTCAATGCACAACAATTAACAACAGAACCAC
>JADBJO010000986.1:419348-456848 GCA_016801955.1 Conus betulinus | reverse complement strand
AGGTGGCAACTTGGTTCTGGACAGAACCGACCTTAGCAGCATTGAGGCCCTGATCCTGAAAGCTCCACTGAAATGGAAGGGCTATACGATCCACATGGACAGTTCCTGCAGGCCATGGCAGATCCTGTACGGGGCTACTTGCCCAGGGCCATAAGACAGGATGCCCGAAAAAGCAGTCCAAGGCCCGTCTGTATCATAGACAGCCGCAAGTGTGATAGCGCTCTCACAAGAGAATTGAAAACTGGTGCTGATGACAGAAGCGTCTGGCGATCCTTCACGAGGAAGACCATCACTTCCTGTGAGAACACACGTGGGGAAGTTGCTCACATGTGTCAGGGGACGCAGAAATGCATTGACGTTCACATTCCCTTCATCATTCATCCAGTTGCCCCTCATCCTCGGATATCTGACTCCACGACGGGGCTGTTCAGCCGTGACCTGATCCACAGACTGAGACAGCACATCAACTGACATTATCAGGTCGAAGGTCAGCGTATGTATAGTCATTTTATCGGTGATTCTGATATTGATCTACCTGTCCTAAATCCGACCTCCATGACAGAATTTGTTTCTTCATTTAAGAAAAAAAAAAAAACCATTCAACCACGTTCGCACGATATCCTTCCATAAGTATGCCAACATCTGACATGAAAGACCTCAATCTATAACTTGATGCTGATTGTGATTTGGCTTTAGCGTGACTCCAATATTCAGTCTTTTCAATGAACTAGGGACGATTCTGGATTCCCAGTGTGTTTAAAAACTTGGAGGAAGTGGATACCGCTTTGGGGGTAAATGACTGGTTGTCAGAGGACATGTGGTGTAATAACCCCTTATCCACAGAACTGTACAATGATGTCTTCAAGATCTTTGCTGCAAATGGGGACTGTACGAACAGGTTATTGTCACAATAGTGTTGACAACAATGTCAGCTCCAAGGCTTCCTCGTCGGTCACTTTGTTTCTGATTAAATCCAGAATTAAAATGTTCGAATATTCATAAGTCGTAGGACATGTTTTGATTCATGTATCTATAAAGAGTTTACCTTTTTTTCCCTCGAAAAAGCTTTAGCTTCTCTTTTGATAAAGATGCAGTTTAGCTTTCCTTTCATAGGAACAGCGTATCCAGACAGCCGGCGATTGTTACAGCTCGTGTGTTTCCGTGACTGTTAACAAACGAGGTCAACAACATTAAAGCTTCACCCAGAAACACAAAGAATAGAAGGGATGGTTGAACTGTACTTTCACTAGCACTGGATATGATAGGAAAGAAAACCCTAATTTTCACATTATATATTACAACTTTGTAATCATGGACATGAATAAAGAAATTAAAACAACAACAACAACAACACAACAAACACGCGTCTGCTTTATGGAAAGAATGCCTTTCTGTCAAGGTGAGGAACCGGAAGTGAGATTTATGTCAAGTGATGCTGGAAGGACATTGAATACTGTACAGTTCGTCAGACACAACACGCTCATCCATGACGGACAGATAATTTAGAACCACTTAATGAATCGCCAGGACCAATCAATGTTACCGACCCATCCTTTCTCGTTAGTTTACATTGTGTCAGGTGGGTTTGTGAAATTACGTTGGGCTAGTGTGATGGAATGATCCCCAGGAGGTAGAATAATAAAACCCCGGCTTCCTGCAATGTAAATGTGCGTCATCAATGAAGTGAGAGCAGAACAAGCCTTCAAAGGTTTGTTTGAAGTCAGCAATGCTGGATAGCTGATGGGAAATACTTGTCAAGCTTGATCAATGGTACCTTCGTTCACTGATGAACTCACTCAGCTCTGTGAAGTGTGTTTATAGGTTAGTGGGGAATGGATGTCTTGCTCTGTTTTTTTTTCTTCACCATGGGATATTGATGTACATACTCCCGTTCCATTCGACGTCCCAACCCTCACCCCCAAACATTGGCGTCAAGGCAATCGTATGCCTGATGAGGATGTTAATGTATAATTTGAAAGCCTGTTCGAAATATAATTGTTTCATATTGCTCTTTTCGCGCGCTTTGTGCATTCGTGCGTGCGTGCGTGCGTGCGTGTGTGTGTGTGTTGTGTGTGTGTGTGTGTGTGTGTGTGTGTGTGTGTGTGTGTGTGTGTTGTGTGTGTGTGTTGTGTGTGTGTGTGTGTGTGTGTGTGGTGTGTGTGTGTGGCTGGGCTGTGAGCAACGTTCTCTCTCTCTCTCTCTCTCTCTCTCTCTCTCTCTCTCTCTCTCTCTCTCTCAGAAAATGTTGTACTGCATACTTTCCTTTCCCTATCATCCTTTGTTGTTTCATCAGGGTATTAGTTGGTTTAATTTGGATGTTGTCAAAGATGGGTTCTACACGTAGTTCACTTATAGTCTGGGGTTCAACACAGAAACATTACAAACGGAACCTAGGTTTATGGTCTACTTTCCGTTTGGGAAAAAAAAAAAGCATCTGTAAAGTCGACCAACCCTTTTCTAAGATTTGTATATACTTTCCACTGACTTACAACAAAGGCTTTTGAAAAACCAGTCAGCCTATTTTGAGGGTTTCATATATGCGCACGCGCGGTTGCGTGTTTTGGTGAATGTGCGTGTGTGCTTCATTTTGCTTAAAACTGAAGTCAAAATCAGATCTATTGCCCAGTAACCTTTCTGTATGGGACTGTTGGGTATTTTGTTTACAGATTTAATCGAAGACTAGTAAGACTAACTCAATGCCACGTGATTCACCCTCTGGTCAGTATGACATTGTGTTATGACCACAAGGTTGAACGAAGGCTAGTAGAACTGCCACACTGCAGAGAGAGGTTGATTGAAAACTAGCAAAATTACCGCGTTGCCACGAGATTCTCTCTGGTCTGTGTTTACTCTGATAGCAGGCTTGAATGGAGGCTAGCAATCACCTCTTTGCTACGGGATGTTGTTGTTGTTTGTTGTTGTTGTTGTTGTTGCTGTTGTTGTTGCTGTTGTTGTTTTGTCCTGTGTTTATTCTGATTGCAGCGTTGAATGGAGGCTTGCCATTATCTCGTTGCTACGGGAAGTGTGTGTGTGTGTGTGTGTGTGTGTGTGTGTGTGTGTGTGTGTGTGTACGTGCGTGCGTGTGTTTACCCTATTCTGATTACAAAATTGAATGGAGGCTGCAAAATTACGTGACTGGCACGGGAATCACGCTGTTCCTAGTGAATTCTGTTTTTAATGACCGAATTGAATAAAGGCTGGCAAATTTACCACCACCACCCACCCTCCACCCCCATCGCTTCCTCTTTCTGTTCACTGTGAATTTGTGATTGCAGGCTGGAATGAAAAGTGGCAAAACTGACTGCCGTGCCACGGCAGTCATCCCCCTCTCTCTGGCCAAGTTACTGCAGTGTCCCGGGAATAGTCTTCTATCTAGAAAGCTCTTATTTCAGCTGCAAGCTTGAATAAAGGATGGCCGCATATTGCGTTGCCGCGAGGATTGTCCTGTTTTTCTGTTCTGGACAGCATGGGTTTTATTTGCAGGTTTGGACGAGTGATGGCAACATTACTTAACTGCCTAATGCCACAAGAATCACCAGAGTGGCGGATAGTTGTATTCTAATTGCAGAACTCTCTCTTTGCTGTAGGAATCCCCATTATCTGCAGTCAGCGTGGCGGACATGTTTGTGCCGCGCTCGTGCACACATAAACACACGCGCGCGCGCGCGTGTGTGTGTGTGTGTGTGTGTGTGTGTGTGTGTGTGTGTGTGTGTGTGCGTGTGTGTGTGTGTGTGTTTTACATGCTTCTGCAGACCAAAACTCGAGCCGTGGTTTGCATGAGTGCATGTGTATGGTGTGTGTTTCGCGTGGTGCTCACTTTCGTGTCTATGTGTGCGCGCGCGCTTGATCGCGTGCGTGCGTGTGTGCGTATGTCAGTATATGTACCTATGGATGACTGGTTGGGTGCGGCAAGGAACGAGAGGAATAAGTGCTGTGCTGGCGTGCTTCTGAGGGTGTTCCACGTGCGTTTTAGGATTTGTGTATGTTGACGCACGGGCAAGAGAGAGAGAGAGAGAGAGAGAGAGAGAGTGTGTGTGTGTGTGTGTGTGTGTGTGTGTGTGTGTGTGTGTGTGACACATTGTTCCACGCTACCCAGCCTCTCCATTTTCACTTTCCGCCTCCTCCCCTGGCCCCTCTGTGCTTTCCTTCTCCCCCTTCACCCCCGCCCACCCTCACCCTCCACCCCCACACACCCGTCGCTTTTGTTTGTGATCTTCTTACCCTCTTCCCTTCCGCTCACTTCCCTCTCATTCTCTTTGTTTTTTCTCTCCCCCTCTCTTTCCTGCTTTTGAACTGTGCTCACTCTCCGTTCCCCTTTTCAGCGATGTCATTCTCACACTGACTGATACAGAGAACGTGTTTTGAGTATTCTCATATGCTGTTTGTAATGTCTCTGAAGCAGACATATTTGTCAAAATTTCATTTCTTTGTTTTGTATTGCATATTGCATTACTTTACTCTTCGTTTCATTATGCATTTTGTCTTCCTTGTTAGCTGCCAAGTGAGAATGCCGATCGTTTCTGCATCAATCATAAGACGTTCTATTTTTTGATGCCAAAAAAAAAAAGGACAAAATCGCGAAAGGTTTCTTGTCCGACTTTCGCCACATAAATATGTCATGTATTGAAAACTTATTAATATAAACAATGTACATGAAGCTGAAGCTAAGACTAGGCTGTTTAAACTGTTTTCATATGTCTCGTTTGTATACGCTGAAATTATCGTCTATCTTTCGATTTGTAGCCTACGGGATGAAAATCGCTAATTGTAGGCTATGTCCCCAAATGCGGAGTTGTTCGTATGCGACAAAGAGGGAGATAACTATCAAAATCCGAAAAACAACGATGTGTCGGAGTGGCCACCCTTTATCCAGTCGACGTTTAATTCATTTCGACTGAGCTGTGATTCAGGTCTCCCGATGATGCTCGTTTTACGCACTGGAGATCAAAAATACTTCCCTCCCTTGTAACATATGTGTGTAATTCGCCCGTTAAATTTCAACAGTAAATCGCGCATTTGAACACAGTTTTTGAAACACCCAGTGAGTTAAGTTCACACATGCGAGCGCGGACACACACAACACATACACGCACGCACACGCGCTCGCGTGAGCAACGAAGTCGAAAGCTGTCACCTGTGTGAGAAATGTACCTATCAGCCGGCAATCCAGAAAGTTGCTTACATGAATGCTGCAGCGATGCATAACAACACTGTCCACAGTAACTGTTTAGCTATATTTTCTGCATGCAGCACCTAATCAGTTTGGATGAGAGGAACGGTGCAGATGTGTGGTTTTTTTTTTGTTGTTTGTTTTTTTTTTTTTTTATTTCTTTACTTCGATGTGATCACCTTTGCACGTTTCGTGCACTTTCGAGCATTAAAGCAATAAACAGAAATGGTTCATATAGAGCACACACACACACACACACACACACACACACACACACACACACACACACACACACACACACACACACACATTCCCCCTTCCCCCTACTCACACATATGCGTGCATGCACACATATGCACTCACAGACAAATAAAACCAAATCTCTCTCTCTCTCTCTCTCTCTCTCTCTCTCTCTCTCTCTCTCTCTCTCTCTCTCTCTCTCTCTCTCTCGTCCGCCCACACACACACACACACGCGCGCGCGCGCTCAATACACACGCACACAAAAACGTATGGACGCACCCGCACACATATACTCACATACAAACAAAACCAAATTCTCTCTCCTCTCTCTCTCTCTCTCTCTCTCTGTCTCTTGTTGGAGAGAGAGAGAGAGAGAGAGAGAGCGCACAACACACACACACACACACACACACACACACACACACACACACACACACACACACACACACCCTCAGAGGAGATGTCAAGTCGTCTGTCGTGAGAGGAAAGCTGTCAGATAATAAAGAACGCTGGAGCAAAACCAGATACCTTGCCCAAACAGTGATCAGCGTGCGAGTTAAGAATTTTGTTGACAGATTTTCAGTAACTGCATGTAGCTATAGGCCTACTTACATGTCTTGTAACAATGTATGTCTGTTCAACTGAACTAATGACAAAATAGCCAAATGCAAGCATGTACTGTACAACTATGAACTTGAGCCAGCCAATTTCAACCACGTACTGTAGAACAGCCAGAAGCATCATTAGCTATAATAGAACACACATCAGCAATTTCCATGCACATTTTCACACGGAAAGCCATCCAGTAATTTTCACGAGGTTTGTTTAAGCACTTACATTCTAACTTATTAATTTTTGCCATGCAAAAGCGTATAGTTCTCTGATATCAGTGTTCTAAAGAAAAAAATGTGTAGCCGATCAAAAATATTAGATGAAACAAGGAGAGGCTCAACATACTAGAATAATAAACTCTAGAATAATAGATACATGCAGGGTCCTGGCGTAAGTAGGTAAAAAGCTAAAGGAAATGGGCATAAAATGTTAAATTAAATAACTGATGAAAACTGAAAAATAAAATTGTTTGCTTGTATTCTTATAGACTAACAAGGCAGATTTACATAAGGAACTTGACTTGCTGTGGAGGTTTACGAGAAATGGAAATGTGTTGATCCAAATATATCATAGGCGGAAAAAAAAAGTGTGTGATTACTTTTGTTAATGAGAGATTACGGATTATCAAATCTTTAATCTGGAGTAGATTACCTAAATGAGTTGAAAAGTATATTCTGCGAAGCATGTGTGTGTGTGTGTGTGTGTGTGCGTGCGTGCGTGCGTGCGTGCGTGCGTGCGTGCGTGCGTGCGTGCGTGCGTGCGTGCGTGCGTGCGTGCGTGCGTGCGTGCGTGCGTGCGTGCGTGCGTGCGTGTGTGTGTGTGTGTGTGTGTGTGTGTGTGTGAACGCGCGTGCTTGTGATTAACTACTGAAGTTGATATGCTCGTTATTGCAGTAATCTAGGAAACAGAATTGTCTCGTAATCTGTTTGGAGGGTTTCAGTTTGTGGTGATTCCGGAGTTACTTCGGAGTTTCATTTTATCATGGAATGTCAGTCCAAAATTAACACAGATCTTTAATTACATTTATTTTCTGCTACTCCTTTGAATTTCAGACTGAGAATGTATGGTTCTGGTTCAGGTTTAGAAAGGCAGTCAATCGAAATAGAAAAAGGCAGTCAACAGAAATAGAAAAGGTGCAGAGAAGAGCAGCTAAGCTAATACCGGACATTTGTGATTATTAACATTGAAGACAGATTAAGGTACCTAAGGTTGCCATCCCTCAAAGTCAGAAGGATAAGAGGAGATCTAACCCAACTTTTAAAATTTTCAATAACCTAGATGTTATTGACCAAGCATGTTTTTTTTTTTTTTTTTTTTTTTTAGCCTGCACTAACCAATATAACCCGTAACAGTTGTGACAAAGTAAAAAATACAGCAATTTAATACTAATATAAGGAAATATTCCTTCAGCCAGAGGATAGCATCAGTTTGGAATAAACTAACTCCTAACATAAAACGTGCACGAAATACTAACTCTTTTAAAAATCTTATCGACAAGCATAAAACAATTACTGATATCATGTTCGACTTTGATGGTCGAAAATAAAAAACTGGGCTCGCCATAAACCTGACCAATAAACGAGTAGACTAAGAAGTGTTGCTTATATGTAATAAACGTTCACCAACTTGATCAGAATACTCAATTCACAATACTATTCTTAAAGAAACCAGTGCTGCAGAATATTTAGGCATGATTATAGATAGTCGTCTCAAATGGAAAGAACATTACAATTTAGTATGTAAGAAAGCAAACAACATCTAACTTTCTCATACAGGAACATCAACGACTGCCCCCAAAAGGTTAAGGACGACTGCTATGAACCACTGGTTAGACCAGCACTGGAATATGGTTGTTCAGTCTGGAATCCTTACAATTTAAAGGGCACTGATAACCTCAAAATGATTCCGAAGAGAGCAGCACGGTTCGTAACAGGGAACCGTATCAGAAAGGGAATACTAGGAAGAACATGAGGAAATGAGAATGGAAACCCTTAGAAGAGAGAAGAGCCTTTATTCAACTTAATACCTTCTTCAACGTCAGAGCTAAACTAATTGATTTCCCAAACAACTAGTATTTAATAAAAGTAGCACCAGGAGTGGGGGGGGAGAGAGAGGGGGGGGGGGGGGGGGGGGAGTGTGTGTGTGCGGGTGTATGTGTAAAACAAAATGAATAACTGAAAATAATTAAGTCTTTTGTCTCATCTATGTTGTTTCCTTTGTATAAACAACACATTATCCGAGTGAGTACACCACACATTAGAACATTATAAACCCAGACATTTTGTATCAATTGCCAAAATACTAAAATCAGCAAAAAATATGTCCATTTGTAAGATAACACACAGATTATGCATGGTGTGTAAGTGATTGGTTGGGAAAAGAAAAGAAGAAGAAAAAAAAAAAAAAAAAAAAAAAAAGAAAGAAAGAAAAAAAGAGAGAAAAAAAAAAACTAGTTGTGGAATTTTTTTTTTTTCAGATGAAGAGGACAGTGTGAAGCACCAAAAAATGAAGAGGTGGATTTTGGCCTTAGGGAAAAAGAAAAGTAAAAAGTTTAAAAAAAAAAAAAAAAAAAAACACCTTAGGTGCTCCATTGATCCGAGAACTGACGCCACAAAACAAAAAAAAACAAAAAAAAAAAAAAAAAAAAAAAAAAAAAAAAAAAGCACCTGGAGTGGCGGTCAATCTTATGCCATACTTGCATCAAATATTGGCAGCCATTTACATTCGTTTTATTCTAGTTCTGTAAGACTGTGGAACTCACTGCCGGGTGCCATCAAAATAGCCACAAATGCAGTCTCTTTTAAAAAATCAAATTGATAAGACAATCTTGAGATCTGCATATTGATTGACTTTTCTATTTTAACTTCCCATATATATTTTACGGTTACCTAGACCTTAACCTGGCCATTGCTTTTAACCTTTTAAATATCATGTGCGACCCCTTGTTGCCAAATTTTGCTCCAGGGGCCATCAGGCTGAGTCGCATTCTTTCTTTTTTTTTTTTTTTTTTTTTTAACGCGCGCTGGTGACTACTATTTTTGAGTGAACCACCTTTTAAGGAAGAGAAGAAGAGGCATATAAAGCCGTGAGACTATGATGAAATAATCATCGCCCCTAAACCTGAATCTGAACCTGAGAATGTATGATGCATGTTTTAGATTTGTTTCTCGTTTTGAAACATCTGTTTTGTCAATAATATTTATTCTACATGCATATCTGCAGTTGTCATCGGGTACCAATCCTTTAGATGTCAACTTTAAAAGTAGCAAAAGAATGAAGAAAAATAATTCTGTTGTTTTCTAATTTGTGTGCGAGTTGTGCTTGTGGAGACATTTGTTCCGGCAAAACAAAACACACACACACACACACACACACACACACACACACACACAAATGGAACTGCTTGTGGCGCAAGTAGGCCTACATCTTTTATTTGTATTGTCGAAACCAACATCTTGTTTTAGTTTCGTCGTTTGTTCCGGCAATAAGACGATCTGTCATATATGCGCATAGTGAATGATTGTTGCTGCAACATGTCGACTGCACCAGGAGCGATCGGAGGAGCTTACGGTGCTGGCAAAGCAGGGGCACCGTTTGATCCCCTCACTTATATCAAGAAACCTCAAGTGATACTGAGGCTAGTTAGTCTGGTGAGTACGTTCTATCTGTTTAATTTGATTTTTCATCATGTTACATGCTCAACAGGTCAGACTGCACTGGCCGTTCAACTGATGTTGATTGAACGACCGTCGCATTCAGGATCAATACTGGCCTTCCACGCTCATGTCCTTTCGCTGCTTTATTATGGAAGAAAGCGTTAAGCCAGAAGAAATGATGAAAATTTGGCGAGTTTGAGGAGTGATGCCTGATCTTTGTTACTGTTTTAGATATGAAGCTGTATTTTAGATCAAGTATCAAAATCAAGCCATTTTCGTACATGACGTTGTTTCTCTTTCAGACAGGAAACAGTGTCATAATCACATGACTGGCCTGGCCTTGTTGTTGTTTAAAGGAAGTTATTAAGCATGTGACAAGCCCAGTCGTTTGTTAACAGGAAGTGTGTCCATAGAGTGATAACTCTCTCTCTCTCTCTCTCTCTCTCTCTCTCTCTCTCACACACACACACACACACACACAAGGGTAGGCACTGTGTGATTTTAAGCCTGAGTTTCACACGCACGCACACACACACACACACACACACACACACACACACACACACACACACACACACACACACACACACACAATACAAGAGGAGACACAGTCAAATTAAAGCCTGAGTTTCATGCACGTGCGCACACACACACACGCACACGCACATACGTGTATGTGTGCACATGTACACATGCCCGCATGCACACACACGCACACACACACACACACACTTTCTCTCTCTCTCTCTCTCTCTCTCTCTCTCTCTCTCTCTCTCTCTCTCAGCGTACCACCACTCTCTGTCTCTCTCTTTTGACAGTGTCTGTTCACACAGATCAGTGCACTTGCATTGTTCATGCACATGGACTACCTTGACTTGTCTTCTCAGTAGGGTGCTCACACCAGTTAATCAGATGATAAGCCCACCTGCTGTCCACACAGTTTTAGTCAGTTCATACAAAAATTATTGGACTGGTACTTCGGAAACAGTATCAACTGGTTGGTCTCATATTGATTTAGGTGCAATTTCTGAAAACATTTGCTTTCAAGTTGTTTAGGAAAGAGTAAAAAAAAAATTATGACACGGAGAAGTTTTCTTTGGTGTTAGATGTAACTACTAGAGAGAATAAAAAAGATTTTTTCAGACTTCATTGTGACATACAGTTTATCATAATGATGAGTGTGCTTGATTTCACAGATACTCATGCTGCATGGGCCAATGCACTTAACATCAGTCCTTTTTCTTTTGCTTCTCTTTCTCTGTTTCTCTCTGTTTGTCTGTCTGTCTCTGTCTCTCTCTGTCTCTGTCTCTCTCTCTCTCTCTCACTCTGTCTCTCTCCCCTCCCCACACTCTCACCCCTCCCCCCCCCCCCTCACTCTCTCTCTTTCTTTCTCTATCTCGCTCTCCTGCTGTTTGTAACTCTCTCTCTTTCTCTTCATTTACACACTTTGTAGGAATTTTTCACTTTTTCTCTTCAGTCTGTTAGAGTGCATCTCGTAACACTCGTACATGTATGCATGTATATATTCTCTCTCTCTCTCTCTCTCTCTCTCTCTCTCTTTTCTCAGTCTCTGTCTGTCTCTCTCTCTCTCTCTCTCTCTGTGTCTCCACACACACACACACTGACACACGCATGCACGCACACATTCACTCTCTCTCTCTCTTTCACACATACACACGCGCGCGCGCGCACACACACACACACACACACACACACACACACACACGTTTTCTTTTTATTCTCTTTTTCTGTCTCTGTCCTATTCACAGTCTCTGTATCTGTCTCTCTCTGACAGACTGCTTGTCTGTCTGTCTTATGTGTGTGTGTGTGTGTGTGTGTGTCTCTCTCTCTCTCTCTCTCTCTCTCTCTCTCTCTCTCTCTCACACACACATACACACACATTCTGTCTCTCCCCCCCCCCCCCCCCCCCCCCCCCCCCCCCCCCCACACACACACCCTTACACACACCCTTATTTCTCTCTCTCACTCTCTTGTTCTCTTTCTCACACAGGCAGTCACTTGTCTTCTCAAATTCAGTTTTCATTAAAGCGCATCTTGCACCAAATTGGAGAAGATAAGTGATTGCTCATTCTTTGTTTTCATTATGCTGAATGTTTTTTTTTCCTTGCCTGAAGAAGACCTAAGAGGTCCCTGTTAACTGGCAGATTTGCTTAAAATCCTCTTAAGATTTACAGGATTTAGTTCTGCCATCAGTCAGGGCTAGAAATTGTCAGATAACCCCTCCCCCCAAATTTTTTACATACTGTCCTTAAGCAGGACTAGGTAGGTGATGGGTGAATAAAACCGACAACCACAGTGGAATAAAACAGACTGGCCATGGCATGCTCTATGTTTAATGCTCACCTGAGAGTAGATGAAATTGGTTCCAGTATCCATTTTGACCAGGCATAATAATATGACATGTTCATGCTGCAAGTTTATGCAGTTGGACATTGCATATATATATAATGATATTGCCATGCCTAATTTGAGATCAGGAGTCTGTTGATTTTCTGATAACCTGGCCATTTGACCTTTAGTTTGCCAATCCAAACTCAAATTCTATGCACATATAACTGATTCTGTGAATTTGATGTTCTGAAATGCTTCGTGATGCAGTTACAATGCCTGCTGTATATATATGTGTTCTTTTTCAGCTGTTTTCCATCGTGGTGTTTGGCTGTATATCATCAGGAGCATGGTTTGGAACCCATTGTCAGATGAACGATGATACCAATGCCTGTGGCTATGGGACAGGCATAGGAGTGATAGCATTCCTGCTCTGCATTGGCTTCCTCATTGTGGATGCCTTGTTCGATAATCTCAGCAGTGTCCAGCACAGAAAATATGCAGTCTTGGCCGACTTGGCCTCTTCAGGTGAGCAGACTGAATGAATTCAATATAATAATAAATATTTAGCATCATATAATGTACGATATAATGCTGAACAATTAAGTAGTGAGGAAAAAACAAGTGCAGGTTAACAATTCTTCCATCATTATAGTAATGACTTGGCAAAGATTTGAAATCAAGCAATAAAAAAAAAAAAGTTGAAGATCAAGAAAATGGGAAATATATATATTAAAAAGTCGGAAAACCCTTCAGTAGCTGCATGAGGGAACCATCACAACCCCTCTCAAAGGCAGATCTATGTGTACTGTCTGTTCCTAGGCCTTTCATCCTCTGGATCACGGAACTCATCAGGGAGACATGGCTATTTGTGCCTGTGCTCTTGGCATCAAATACAGACACACCACCATCCATAATTCTGTGGTATTCTCACCACCAAGGGTTCAAAAAAGAATCCAACAGCACCCCCAAAGCAGCCAGCAAAAGACAGCAAATAAATGAAAATGAAAGTGTGGAGAGGGAAAAAGTTGCTGAAAAACTAAAAAACATTATCCAAACAGTATAAAATGTAGGGGACAATCTTTGAGCTATGCTTGAGGATCCATTTAGGATGCAAGGGAGATCAAAAGGTATGGAACAGTCTGAGTGGTCAGCTCTGCTGTTCAATAACCCAAGCATTGTCAGCAGCTAAGAACTGTGCAGAACAACCTTTACTTGGATCCTAAGAGATGCAATCACCCACTGATCGACCAAACAGTGTAATGCTGAACAGTTAAGTAGTGGGGGAAAAACAAGTGCAGGTTAACAATTCTTTCCATCATTATAGTAATGACTTGGCAATGATGTCCAAAAAAAAAAAAAAAGGGGGGGGGGGTTTGAAGAAAATGGGATTTATTACAAATATGAAAACCGTTCACTAGCTGCATGAGGGAACCATTGCAATCCCTCTCAAAGGCATCTATGTGTACTGCCTGCTCCAAGGCCTTTTGTCCACTGGATCGGACTCATCAGGGAGACACGTGTGTCTGTGCTCTTGGCATTGAATAGAGATAATCAAAGTCTGTAATTGTGGTGTTCTCAATACCAAGGGTTCAAAAAAAAAAGAATCCAGCAGCACCCCCCCCCCCCAAAAGTGGCCAGCGAAAGGTAGTATAATGTACCATGTCAACTCTCTTGTGAGCTATCACAGTTGATCAGCTTTGGCTGAATCCTTGGTGGCTAATGCAGTTTAGAAATGCACTGACTGTCCTCTGTCCCAGCAGACAGTATGAGATTGCTTTTGCTTTCTCATCATTTCTGTGGCCAAATGCCTTGCTGCTCACATCAGCCCTGATGTGGCCCTTTGCGGTCGGCTGGGCTATAAGCAACATTATCTTATCTCTTGCTGCTCACATGACCAAGTGTATGTTCTGTCTGGCCTATTCGTTCTCAACTCTCCATGCATTGTTCTTATTTTGTCATCATTTGTGGCTTAAACTAACCCTTTTATTCATTGCTAGTGGGTACAGAGTTCAAAACCAGGCTCTGATGTCAGCTATAATCCCAATTTAAAGATTCTGCTGGCCTCTTTGTCTAACGGGGATGAATCCAAATAGCAGACTGCCACCTGTGCTAGCAGGGGCCTCTCAGTTCTGCCAACAAGGCCTACAGCCCTAAGCTTCTGTATGACTCCTTCACCCTAGAATAGAAAAAGCCCAAAGACCTTTAATTTAGGGGCTCTCAACCACCCACCCCTGACCAAGAATGACATGAACTCCCCCCCCCCCCCCCCCCCCCCCCCCTTTTTTTTTTCCCATTTCTGTACAATCAAATTACCTGTGCCAAAAATGATTATGGAACCAACCCATGGCTCAGTTGCCAGCAGGTACCCCTCCCTGCAGGTGGGCAACCTTTCCAGACATGTCGACTGATGATGGTGGTGGGGACTCAACCTGTGGATCATCTCAGTTTTTGAGAAGGAATACCTGCTCTTTTGGATAGAAGAACGATCTGCACTTACTGTTCTCTCCAGCACCACCTCAGCAGGAAATTGATTTCCAGAGGAAGGTCTCATTCCTCCTTTTCCAAAAAGCAAGTCACTGAACTGGAAGATCCCAATGCAGGTTTCTACTCTCACTTCTTCCTCACCTCCAAGAGCTCATGTGACTGGTGGCCAACCCTCAAATACTTCATGCTCAATTGCTTCTTGGCAGTTGTGGAAGGTGAAGTTCAAGATGAACCCCTTCCGTTTTCTTCAACCATCTGTCCTGTAAGAGCACTTTTCTCCTCATTCTTGCCTCCATCCATGCAGCCATGAAATTCAAGGCCTCAGCAGTGATTGTTGGGACATCATCTTCCACGGTGCAGTGCAGACCCAGTTTTAAGTATGCTAAAATAATCAACTTGATGATTGTGGGCATTACGTCAAGAAGAAGAAGAGCAATCACTCTGCACTTCCTGCAGAGTTCCTGGCAAAAACCCAGGAGCTGGGCACTCCTTTTCTTTCCCTCTGTGTGATGGTGATATCTGTGGGTGAGAAGAAAGGGGGAGTGGTGGGGGGAGGAGGGCATGAATCTTTGCCCAAGCAGATGCCTGCACTTTTGCCAGGAGAGGTCCTGCCCAAGGTTCTCCACCCAGCTTCTCCTTATCTCCTTTAACCACAAGAAGAATATCTCTACAGGCACCATCACCAGATGGCTGCCTCACTAAGATCATTTGAGGGGCATTTCTCCCAGGTCAGGAAAAACACTTTGACTTCAGCCAGAGAGCTTTCAAGATAGCCTCTGTACCACCTGTTGGAGGCAGCTTCCTTGCACACATAGAACCCCTTCATCAAGTTTACCTAAGGGATATTCACATGAGCTGATGGTTCCAGGGGTACCTCTTTAATTGTGGCTAACGTTGCCATATTCATCTCTACCTCTCACCTGAGGACCTGTAAGAGCAATGGGCCTGCAGCTATTATTTTGAATTCTGTGAGAGTTTGACATGGTGTAGTATATGAGGTCAAAATGGGGAGTTTTTCGTATACTACTGGTTTAGCTGAATATATCTTACTATATCGAAACTCAGTCTTGCCTGTCCTTCCCCTCCAGTGTTGCTGTTGCCCACAGGGGTACTGTGGTTTAGCCATAGAATGATGAGAAAATTTAGTTACCTCGCGCTGTTTGCTAGAGACAGCAAAGGGTGACTAGGACATTAACTTTGTACCTTGCCATGAAAATTAGGCAAAACTGAACTGATAAACCACTGTAGCATGCCAGAGTTTGACATGTGAATTACATTAAGTCAAACCTTGGCCTGAGAAAAACGCCCCATATGT
Source organism: Conus betulinus (assembly GCA_016801955.1). Taxonomy (NCBI): domain Eukaryota; kingdom Metazoa; phylum Mollusca; class Gastropoda; order Neogastropoda; family Conidae; genus Conus; species Conus betulinus. Next base: position 441,017 of record JADBJO010000986.1, on the reverse strand, counting down.
GAACATCATGGATTGGAGTAAAGAAGATTGATCAGCTTACATCATACTGATTTTCTTAAGATTTTTTTTTATTATCATGAAATCAAAAGTGATTTCTTCAACATTGAGGTTCATCAAAGAGATTGAGGATTACATGCATAACTAACTTTATTCTATTTACAAATAGAAATATTTTTGTGTGATTCTCATTTTGAAGTGACAACAGGAAAATTTTGTAAATTAAAGGAAAACAGTTTCCTGCTTAGCCTGTTGTCATAATTTTCTTCAGTTGTCTCTCTCTCTCCCACACTTTGTGCAATACAAATTTGCTGGTTTTTTACCTTTGATTGGTGTGTGTATCAACAGCCTTGTGGACATTCCTGTGGTTTGTGGGCTTCTGCTACCTGACGGATGCCTGGCGACGGACTGACACACCAGTGACCATACCTATGTCCACCCTCATGGGAAGGGCAGGGACAACATCCAGGCTGCCATTGCCTTCTCCTTCTTCTCTATTTTCTCATGGGTATGAATGTTTGCCATCTCTCTGCTTCACAGTCTGTCAGGCTCTCACTGTTCCATCTTCCTCTGTCTGTCCGGAAATGTTTGTCTCCCTCAGTTTCTCGTGTGCACTCATGTATTTATAAGTTCGTTGTAAGTTGGGTGCATGTAGTTTGAATGAGCAATACCAATCTTCAAAAGTATTGTTCAGTTCAAGATTTTACAGAGGTTTCTTACTTTTTTTTTGTTTGTTTATTTTTAATTTTTTTTCATATGAACCTTTCATTTATGTTTGATGTCTTTGCTTTCATTGTGTCATTTATCATGTATTGTCATATCATTTAACTACTCTGTCTCTTATCTTTATTTATCTGTCTCTGTCTTCACAAGTTCATCAATGTTTGTAATATAATACATTGTGGCTTCTTGCCATATTGTATTGTTTGGTGTGTGTGTGTGTTTGAGAGAGAGTGAGTGAGTGAGCAAGAGATATAATTCAAAAGTGGTTGTTTCGTTCAAAGTTGAAGTTAGTAGTTCTGCAGCTTTAAAAACTTGGATGTTACAATTAAGATAGGAAGTTTTTTGATAAAATAATAGTATGATAGGGTATTAATTTTGACAGTGTTAAAATTTTCAATAGAGTATGATATTCCCAGATTTGATCTCTTACTATCCTGTCTATGTCTTTAAAACTATAATGGCTTTCCCTTCCACTCTCTTGCCTGTCCCAAATCCTCCCCCCCCCCCCCCTCCCCAATATTCTGTCTGTCTCTTTGTCTCCTTCCTCTTCTCCCTCCCTCCTCCCTACCAATCCATCTCTTTCGTTTATTATGTGTGGATATATAGATCACATCTTCTTCAAAAATGCTATATGTTCTCCCAACTTAGAATGCTTCCAACTTACACTGTCAGCGGTATGTTTCTGTGGAACAGAATGTCAGTGACTGTGTGAAATCTGCTGTGGGTCCAGATGACTGTTGTGACAGCTTTTATTTGAGGCAGAATGAGAGAGTTGAGAACTCTCTGTAAGAGTCAGTTCTTTCCCAAAGGGCCGTAAGCAAGTTGGTCAAGAATGAGATGAAATAGTGTGTGAAAGCAAGCTCGATCAGTAAATTTTTAAAAAGAAAGGTCATTAGTTCCGCGAGACAATACAAATAGATTACAGGAAAAAAACACGATGCATTCTGACCTCTTGGATTCTTTCCAGCAAAAACAAACGGCATTTAGACAATGAAAGTGAAGAACGAGCAACAGTCTTCTTTGGGCAAAAATGAAAACATTTAGGACAACAAAAACGAAGAAGTAGCAACCTTCATCAGCCAGTCTGTGCTGAGTTTGACACTGTGCCAGCCGTCACTCACAGGCTGTGGCAAAGGTAGACTGAACTCAATCAATAATGAGCCTCTAGCTAGCCACAGAAGTTGATTGGCGCCCTGCTTGACAGTCATGGCTGGAAGCTTGAGGCAAGGCCCAAAGATGCTGGCACCAATCTGGCCATTACAGTGCTGCTGGTACCACTGTTAGAGGGCAGGCTTCATTTATTGATTGACGTTTGTCCATGGGAGACAGAGCCGCTCTGGCAGTGACTTGCTTGTTGGCTGTGCCTGAAGCCAAGAGTGTGTTACCTGCTGCCTGGCACAGACTTCAAGAGGGGGTGGCGGAATGCAGGACATTCTGTGTCGGCTACTGTAAAAATAAGTAGATGATTATATCCAAGGGTTCTCACTGTTAAAGCATAAAGACTTTTTTTTTATGTGATGCTTGCTTGAATGGGTCATATCACAATGTACAACTATGAATATTTCAATCCATGAAGCAGATATCGGATCATTTGAAGATCTTCTGACATTTAGTAAGAAAAGAAAGCTATGTTGGGCCGAGAGCCATGCTCAAACAATCCTATGGGGAACTGGCCAGAGAGGAGACAGGAGGGAAGACAGGAAAAAATGGGGGGGGGGGGGGGGGGGGGGAACAACAACACTGAGGAATGAACAGGGCTAACATAGGCAGAAATCTGAGACTTGGAATCCCACTGAACTGAAGGAAGCTGGGGAAGTGTTCTTCAGTGTGGCATCCCAATGACTCCCCATGGAGTCCAGGGAGCAGCAGCTGAAAAGGAAAGAAGATAGAGTGAACAGTGGTCCATAGATATTCATATCGTTTTCTGCTGGAGCAAACCTGATTCATACATCATAATTTTTCCTTGAAATAAAGAAACCTTCTTTACTTTTTTTTTGTAATTTCAAAAAAGTAATGTTGAAGTTTATATTCCAGCTAGAGCTTAATCTTTGTCTCATCCTCCCTGTTATCGTTTTGTGGTGTACATTGGCTGCTGCTTTTATTATGTTCATACTCAGTCATAATTCTCTCTCTCTCTCTCTCTCTCTCTCTCTCTCTCTCTCTCTCTCTCTCTCTCTCTCTCTCTCTCTCTCTCTCTCTCTCTCCTTCGTCTCTCTCTCTCTCTCTCTTTTTTTTTTTTGTCCTTTACTTTGATCCCCACCGTTTTTTGCCCTTGCCTTGCCATTTTGTCATCACTTTTAAATGTTACATGATATGAAATGTTGGTTTGTTTTGTTTTGTTATTTTTAATCTTGAAATATGATTGTCTGTATCAGTGATACTCTTGCACACACTTCAGCATGATTTTTAGCCAGAGATATTTTGCATATGTTCGTATGAATGCAAATAATTAATGTGAGATCGGATTTCGCTAATGTCATTGTCTGTTCAAAATATTATTTGGATTTTGTTTTAATCCTTGTGCATATGAGCTTATCACATGTGGGGCTTTGTCCTTGTCAGTGTGTTTTTGCACAAGTTTTAGCTCATTCTATACTTGCTATTCTCTGCCCATACTTCTCCCAGAAAAAGTGACCATTTCAATTTTTTTTTTTTAAATCATTTAAAAAAAAGAATGAATAGACAGACACAGATTTTTTTTTCAAGTTATGTTTATAAATGATTGAGAAACCACAAACAGTATTGCAAACTTATTTTTCTGTTTATTTGGTAATACAGTATGCATGACAAAGAAAATAAGAGTTTGCGTGTCATGTAGAAACAGGAGTGGTACAGACCCTATGAACAAAAATTTACATTAACTGTTTTTATGCCCTGAAATCATCAACTGTTTGTAATATTCAAGGACTTCAGTCACATCGTAACAGTTTTTGTAGTATTTCTTTCACCACGCATGCTTGACAGAGTAGCAGACGACACCATGTTGCCACATCAAGCCAAACAGAGAAAAAGTCCAAAGCTTTGGACCGCATATGCGGTCCTTAGCATACAAAGGTTGTAAACATCAGGATCGGATATGGGGTCCTTAGTATAAAAAGAGTTAAACAGAGGCCTGTCGTTAGTGGTGTGTGCACTGTTAATTGACAAGCAAGGATGCCTGGTTTGATTTTCAGAGTTGTAGACGTAAGCATGACATTCATGTTGACAGAGATTGTGTATCACCTGTAGTGTGTGTGCCTGTGCTAACAGGCGTTCTTGGCTGTGCAGCTTTATTGATTATGGACACAGAGAGATTGGGAGGGTCCCACGTTTATGATTTCAATGACTGGTATTTTATACATGTATGTACATGTCCTTGAGTGGGATCATGTTCAAACAGCACATTTACATTTGCTGATGTACACAGATCATGGTAAAGAGGTGTTACATACATTCAAAAAAAGAAAAGATAAGTATTTTATTCAAAATAACAGAGACATGTTGTTTTGTGCACACACACAATGCACACACACTCATGCACACACACATGTATGAACATGCGTACATGAATGCACACATACGCACATATGTTCATGTACACACACACGCATGTATGCACATACATAGATACATACACACACACACACATTCTCACACACACACACACACACACACACACACACACACACCATTTAATTTCAACTGCCAGTGATGCTGAATTCACATTATCTACCCATAAAAAGAGATGTTGGTCACACAACTGAACTGAACAACTGAAGATGGATGAAGCCTCTGCTCATAATATGGATCCCATGATTTGGTGTCCATGTTATGAACAGAATATTTCCTTAAGGCCTGAAACTCAAAACGATTAAATCAGTTTCAAACTTTTAATAGTTCTCTGTAACTTAGGTTAGTTGTGATTTATCATTTCATAGGGATGACATGGGTACATGATATGAAATTGGGGTACAATATATTACATTCGAGCACAAATGCTGTAATGAACTATTTCTTTGTGGACATTTTTAATAAGAGAATAACTGGTTTGTGACTGAGTGTCATTTGTAGTTTGTATGGTCCCATTGTCTGTTTATGATATGCTGGACATGATGTTGAACAGATATATCTTTTTACTCTCACCTTTTTTTCTCAGCAAAAAAAAAAAAAAAGTTTTATCAAGTACATTGTCCAATTATGTCCAATCTTGTGTACTGAGCACTAAGTTCTTGTTTTAAATTCCACCATATTACAATAAATGCCTCGTACTCTTTTGTTGGCAATGAACAGATATGAACAGATGGTCGTGGCCACATGTTACACCTACAGCCAAACCAATTGGCCTGAAGCAATGGGTTAGAGGAAAAGCTTGTTCTATCTCGTTGCTGTAAATGTTGGTTGATGTCAACAGAACAGCATTTGCGCAAAGCTAATTACAAGCAGTGTTTGAACGTAACAGAACTAATGTCACCTTTTAGCTGATTTTTAACTGGATAAGTGCAGAAAATGAAATATAGCTTTATTTCAGCTTGAAATTGCTTTGGTTTACTTCCGAAAATCAGTATCCTGGTCTGTGGTTGCTGTTAAAATCTCAGTGTATGAGATTTGCATAAAAGCTATTGATCTGTGGATCAGTTCACAAGTTTGTGTCATGCAATGAATATGAATGAAAACATGGAGGCTTGGTCTGAAGTTTCAGGCTCTGCAGCATTGTCACTTAAGAATCTCTCAAATGTTTATGAATTTTTTTTAATAATTGAAATGTGTTTATATACCCAAGATAGTGAACCTAGTAATACATTCTTGTCGGTACTCTGAAATTGCATTTGTTACACATGTGGAGTTGATAAGTACTCAGTTCACTTTTCCTCATTTTTTTTTATTTCAGGTACTTTGTCTAAACTGAGCACACTGACAGTTTGAGAACAAAAACAAAAAAAAAAAAAATCATGTACAAAAAAAACAACATCTGGTTAACTGTGGGTACTTTCTGACAAGCTACTGCTGTGGTTCTATCTTATAAAGATGTCACTTTGTATCACACACACACACACACACACACACACACACACACATGTATGTGCACTCACACACATATTTTCAATGCATAAAGTATTAAGAGAGTAGAGAGTAGAAAAACATGTACAGAGAATGCTACAAGTTAGTCATGATTTAATGACTGGCTGAGTCTTGAAATCCTCCACTTTTAGTGGAATTGTGTGAACCGAGTTGACAGGTTTATTTGACAGGATAGTGCACTATGTGTCATTTGTGATTTGGTATGAAATGTTTGCCCCTCTCCATGCCAGTAGCCTTCATAATCGTCATTCGTCAGCGGCAGTTCTCTGAATTCAAGTAGTCACCAAACTGATTAAAATTTGTTGCAAAATAAGAGTTGGTAACCACCAAGAGGCAATGCTGTGTTATTGTAGCACCTGGAAGCTTTCTGCAGGTTTTCACAAACAATTGAGTGTAAATGTGTGTGTGCGTGTGTGTGTGTGTGTGTGTGTGTGTGTGTGTGTGTGTGTGTGTCTGTATGTATATGTGGAACTTCAATGTACAGTGCTGCATGTGCAAGTTTTTATACCTTCCAGTGATGGGTGTCAAGCTGCAGATCCTCCCCTTTGCTCTGCCATTGCCCATTGCCGACCAAACCATAAACCATCTAGTGCTGCAGGGCTTGAATTTTATGAATTAATGTCCCATACCCAGTCCTTAAAGTGATGAGTATTTTACTGGACTTAGCAAGTGAAATCAACTTGCAAGTGAAAATGAAATTCAGCCTGCAAAAAGGGGAGTGATGAACAGTCAAAATGTTTTCGTATCTGTCACAACACCACCATGTGTCGTGAGCTTTCAGTCACCCAGCTTCACTGGTGACTGTAAGCGGAACTTCCTCTACTTCTTGTTCTTCCTGTCATTACATCAGTGTGTTTTGCCCTGAAGCTCACAGGAGCATGATCATCACCCAAGGCACAATCTGAGCATAGCCAGCAGATGTGTAATTGAATGGAAAAAAGTTGTCCAGAATGTGGATGTAGTATGAAACATCAAATATGATACCATTCTTGTTTTCTTGAACTGTGTTTCAGTACTAAAAATGTGTCAAAAAAGACTAAACCAATACATAGACAACACAGAGGGGAGGGAAGAGGGCTGTGGAGGGTTAGGTGTTTTTTTTTTTTTTTTTTTTCTCCTCAGGTTTTTGATCAGTTACAAAACAACAGATACAAACATTTTACAGTAATTTTCATTAATACCCATTTTTTTTTACTATAACCCATCTGAAATGAACATTTTTGTTGATATGTGTATGTGCAGTGGCATTATTTTACAATATTGTGTTTTAATTAAATGTTTTTTGTTGAATTAGTGAATGTTTTTAACTGGAAGGTTTAAGCTTGCGTCAAGTTTATAGCTTAGGTCAGGGTTTACACAAGCTGAATTGCTGACATACATCTGTGTGTGTGTGTGTGTGTGTGTGTGTGCATGTGTGTGTGTGTGTGTGTGTGTGTGTGTGTGTGTGTGTGAACTGAACGCCTGGTGCTCTTGACTGTGCAGTGTTATTGTTGACAACCTCAGAAGCTGTCTCTGCTTTATTTCAATGAACTGAAATGTTGATATGTTATTATGTATATTCCATCTGTGTGTATGAACGCTTGTTAAAAAAAAAAATTTCTTATTATATCGAAATGTTGCAACCTGACAAAGGTATGTCTGCATGTGTGTCATCAAGGAGGCCTGACATTCCTGACCATGTCGCATAGAGTTCAGACTTCACATGCTTTTCCTTGAACAAGACTATTATTGTCAGGCCGTCTGCATGTGTGTCACTAGGGGACTTACTTTCTTTCTGGCTTTGTGGCGTTATTGTCTTGGGAGTTCAGAAACCTTCAAATGAAGAGTGAGGATGCAGGTATCCTCTATGTGTGTGTAGGTAGAGGTGTGCAAACGCAATCATCCAGTGTGTGTTTGCAGGGAGGCCTGACGTTCCTGGCTGTCCAGCGTTATCGCATGGGGGCCCAGGAAGCCTTCAACACGGGCTACGACCAGGACCCCAACGCCTCCTCCCCCTACTCTTCCTTCCCAGGCAGCGACAGTGGGGACCCGTACCAGCAGCCTCCCTTCAGCCAGCAGAAGGACACCCCGGACTACCAGCCCCCGACCTACTGAGCACTGGGGCGTCGTTACTCCCAGCTGGCTGCATCCTCATTCTGCTGCTGTTCTGCATGGTCCCAGACCCAGGACACAGAGCCCTGGGTGGATTAGAAGGGTGGTGAAAGGAGGGCATCGCTGTTAACAGTGGGTAGATTGGTTGGTTGGTTGGTTGGTTAGCTTCTCTGGGACTCACTACTCTTGCCAGCAGTGTCCGCCACACTCGTGTTGCATCAGATGGAGTCTGTTCCGTTTCATTTTTTTTCATTTTGCTTTTTTCCCTGCTCTGTTGTTCTGTTGAGTCCTCCTGTCTTTTTTTGTAATGTCACTCTTAAGCCGGTTTTAATTTGCTTAAATACTTGTATGTTTTTGTTTGTTTGTTTGGTTTTTGTTTGTTTGGGTTTTTTTTTGTCTTTTTTTGATTTCAATATAAAGAGTGTGATTGGTTTTCCAGTATCGTTTTTCTACAATTGCCATACAAAGTGTTCATTCTTACAGAACTTCACATGCATCAGTTATCTAACCACTGTCTATCTCCATTGTTCAGTTTTTATCATCGTCTTTTTTCTTTTTCACAGTTTGCAGTGGCTGGGCTATAAGCAACATGTTTAGGAATTGTTTAGAAGAATGAACAGTAGGACAACAAATCCATCAGCTGTTTAGTGGTTGACAAAATGTTTTGTCGTCCAGATACATTGTAATGTGTAATGAACTTGATTATAAAATTTCACAACATATATAAGCTATTGTAGTTCTTTTCTAAAGGTACAAAGTTTACTCATCAAAGATCAGTTTAAACATCAGAGATGTTTTTTGATTATGCACTGGTTCCATATTTGTAGTTACTTCCCTTCATTGAGACCACTATGGACCAGTGCTTTGCTAAGAGAAGAACTGTGTAGATTTGTATGTTTATATTAACATACCATTCTACTCTAAAATACTGATTCAACAAAATAGAATTGTTTTGCACCGAGATGTAATGACTGTCACCTGACATTGTGTGAAACTGTTAAAGTTTTTAGTGGTCAAAAGAAAATGACTATTGGTTTGAAATATAATGTAAAGAGATTTGTCCTTGAAGTGGTTGCATTTCTTTGGCTTGGAAAAATTATTGTATATTTAGTGGAACTGTATGATTTACTTGGAAAATGAAATGTTTGGCAAGGTTTGTATCGCTTGTTTGATTGTTTTGGTGTGGGGTTTTTTGTTTTTTTTTTTTTTTTTGTTTTTCAATAGCAGGCAGAATATACAGTATCTCACAAATTCTTATGCTTGATTGATAAGGGTGTTTTGAATATACCAGATGTAACTCAAGAATTGCAATAACTGTAGACAGTGCCATTCGATTTTGGATTTCCTTTGGTTAAGTGAATTTTTCATCCTTGAGAGCATGTATTTTTACGTTGTTATGTTCTTATGAACTTCAATGCGAAACATCTGGTTCAGCATGAGTCGTAAGTTGAAAAAAAAAATTGTGGATGAGAGACAGCCCATTGCTTGTGATTGTTCAAGAATGCTGTCCAAGGAAAGTGCTGGTTCTGGGGAGCTGTCAGCTTGCATGTTGTCTGTTTAGAATGAATGGGTAGTTTGTTGATTACCACATATACTGTTTGCTTTTTTTTCTGTACTGAAGTTGTGTACCACATTCTAGTAGTCATCCAGCATAATCCCGTCTTCACATCTATTTCACTTCTTTCCACCACTTCAGCTCCTAACTTCCCGTCATTCATCCCATCCCTTCCCAAGCGAAAGAAGTTCAACAACAGCGAATTTATTGTTCTTCGTCTGATCGGAAAGTGTGTGCCCTTGGTCTGTCAGAGCCCCAGCTGATTATGAGGTTTGTCCGGAGTGATTTGTGTTCTTATCAGTTTTATCATTTGAAGCTCTTACTCTCATTTCAGTGCTAGACTACCATTTGCCATTTTTAAGTGTAGTAATAGCTTCGTTTTTTTTTCAATCCTGTCAATGATCTGCACATCAGCTTGTCATCAAAAATCTGCATTCAAGATTCTTTACTCTGCAATCTCTGGCAAATGTACTTTGCTTCGTGTAATTCAGAACCTCTTTTTTGTTTTGATTCATTTTCAAGTTCACTTCTTAATGGAATTCTGTCCTAATATTATGAATTACTCACTATATTTTTGGATTAGTTAATTGTATTACTAGATGTGTATAGTGTGTGTTCACACATAACGAAATCGTTACATGTTGGGCATGCTGAACAATTCATGTTTATTTTAAAGGCCTACCACAGTGTTATTGTCAGCACTGAATTCATGTGCAAGTACGTTGAGGTTAAACATCCTCCCCCAAAGAAGGAATTGCTGAAGTAGTGTGTTTCATCTGGTTCTGTCCAAGTTGAAGATGTTATGAGGTAATTGGATGTTTAGCATGAGTACTATTACTGGAGAGATTGTAAACATAACAAAGATAATGTACATATTGCAGCTGTTAATATATTGCCTGTCAGTTGACAGTCTCATTTGCGTTTCACGTTTTGAAGCCTCAGATTCTCTTTAAACTTTGCGTTGTGACAATGTTGATGATTTTTCAGTATCATATGATATGATTATTTTGCTCATTTTAAGTCTGCACCTGTGTTCGTTGCTTATCTTCTTATATGCAGTTTTTATGTTTTTGCCTCTGGGAAAGGGGTTGGGAGTAGAAATCTTCAAAGAAGTCTTTTAAGTCTCAAGATTGCTAAAGATGTTTTTAATCAAATTCAGTCAGATCAGACACCACAAGAATTTGAAAGCACAATAGATTGAACATTTTATTGTTGCCATGATGTGTGTTTGAACCTCGTGAGGAAATATTTGCAAATCTGACATTTAAAAAAAAAATTCTGCATTATATACTGATCAACAAACAGATTGAAGTTGTGGTGTTAATATTAAATTACAGTTGCATATCTGTTGATGTCTTGATATTTTCAACGTAGAAGAAGAAAACATTCAAGTGTCGGACCGTTCCTAAAGCATCTTTGAACTATGATGCAAAAAAAGCTCGACTCTTTGAATGTTAGGTCGTGTGATTATGTTTGGTGGGAATAGAAAAATTTTGTACTCTTTTATAAGAAGCATACACATTTCACAAGCGATCTCAATACTTTACATGCAGATCAGAGTTGTGAATGTAGATACCTGGCATTAGATGTATTTCATTTTTGTCTCTTTGCTAGCTTGGCTGCAGTGTACTTGCAAAATGGATGTCAGCATGTCTGTTCTATCACCTATTGTCACAACTCAGATGCTATAACTTTCTGTGCTTTATTGTAAAGTGTGTGATTTTTAGAGATTTTATTTTCTATTTTGTCAGATTTTAATGTAAAAGTTTTTGTTTGGACATTTTTTTTTTTTTTATTTGCTTGGGGACATAGAATTTGACATTTTTTTTTTTTTTAATTTGCTTGGGGACATAGAATTAAAAGTAATAGTAAGAAATCATTCTTTGATATCGATATGATTTCTTTTAGTATTTATGCCTGATTCATTATATCAGTCTGGTTTCTTTTAGTATTTATGTCTGATTCAGTTCACGCATATGTGATTGTTTACATACAATGTTCACTTTCATCTCAGAAAGTTTTTGTTTTTTAGATGTTTAAATGTGTGCCTTTTTGCCAGTGTACAGATTGGAAGACTTCTCAGTACTGCTAAAAGACATGATACTGGAATGATTTTTAAAGTATCACTATTAGTTCATGCCAGTGTCTCACAGTGTGCGGCATTTGGTGTGTGAGGTGGTATTCTTCAGCTTCATTCTTGGCTGTTTTCTCTGTCTTTACCATCACTGCAATATATTCGGATTACATAACTACTTTAAGTACTGAAGTGCATGCAGAACTACAGCAAGCCGGTGTTGCATTTTGCCATGTTTTATTTCTTTTAAAGGGGAACATTTTTGTTGGTTGTAATAGCCTGTTATAAATCTCATTTGACTTCATAGATCTTCTTACTTGTGTAGGCAGAAAGTCAAGTGAGTTGACAATGGACACATAGCAGCTGACCATCATCATATTTTGTCTTTTTGTAACTGTGGTGGGTGGACCAGTTTTATAGCCGGAAGGTGCTTTGGCATTCTAAATGTGTTTGATTCGCAAAGAAGATTTCAGTGATGAGTATTGTCGAGACAGGGCTTTTCTTGTAGCAAATCACTGGGATGAACTTTTGCAGAGGAAGACAAATATGAAGAGGATTGCCAATCCTCACTCTAGCTACCATCATGAACTGTGCCTGATTTTTCTAATTATGCAGTTTTGCTGATTTCAGTCTGATTTGAAATTGTCAGGAACAGCAATTGAACTGCCAGGGCTGGAAAGTAAAAAGAAGCTGAATAAGTCTGTCATGTCTTTTCAGAGCCACAGCCATAAATAAATCTGATCCAACAGTATGAATCAGATTGATCTGTGATACTGCAAAATATTGAATTGTCTGTGTTGGGTCACCGACAGTGGTCACTGGAACATGAACAGTGTCAAAACAAAATATACTGTTTTATAGCAACAAGAGTGCTGCAGACACAAAGCCACTTAAGTGTCAAAACTATGTAAGAACAGATCAGCTCAAAGTTTGTTCAAATATATGTCTTCAGTAAATAAAGTTCTGTGCTAAATACAATGGTGCAGTGCATAATGTGAAGGCTGGCTCTGTCTTTGAAGCTTTAAAAGATAAGGTAATATTTGTTTTCAGCTTTGAAAAGAAAGAATGATGCTTAACTGATAAATGGGGCAGTGGTACCAGAGAAGAGCAGTTGTTTTAATTTTAGTACTATATATGTGAAGGTTTTTTTTTTTGTTCTTAACATAGTCCGTAACAAAAGGTAAACTTTTTCATAATTGGTTGAAGGGAGCAAAATGTTATTGTATATTTTTCATCATTGCTATCATTTCCTTTTTTTTTCTTTCATTTTTCAAGATCATTTTGGCAGTGGTTTTGGGTCTGTGGCTGTTTAAGGTGTCAGGTGTGGTTTGATTTTCGTACATACATCATATTACGATTTCAAGATCTGCTGGATTCATCTACATTAAAACATTTAAACACACCATTTGTCAAAAGCGGCACAGTTTGAGGAGTAGATGCAGAAAAGATGTGTTGGTTAGTAGCAGTGTGAATGAAGGAGAAAAAAAAAAACTGAGAAGAAAAAGTTTTGCACATGTTGTATGTTATGGATGGAAGTGGGAAATCGCTGGTTAAATACTAGTTTGTTGTCTCTTGCAGGCTGGCGTAAAGCATTTTCCTGAGAAGTTGATGGTTTTTGTGATAGAGAGCAACACCGATGTTGGAGACTGTTGATGTAGACGATTCATTTATATAGCTGATGTATAATCGGTGGCAAGAGTGACGAGAGAAAAGGTTAGTTTCTGGTGTAGAGATGTTTGGCATGATATTGTGTGCACATATTGTAGCTTAGTTCCATGTCAGCGATGAATAAAGTGCAGCGCCCTGTATTAATCTGCACTGTTTGCTGTTTTTTCAAAGATATACTCTGAAATTGTGTGCATCTAATTATGCTTCGTTTGGTGTAAATAGTCATTAGCATCTTGTGTGTGTGTGTGTGTGTGTGTATCATTTTGCCGTTTTTTATTTTGCTCACTTTCTCTTGCCACCCACTACTGCCTTTTGTTTGTCAAGTAATCAGTCAAGTTTGTTTTTTTTTACAGCTTTCTTTTTATACTCTTTTTTAATTGATTGTTTATCAATCTGTCAGACTACAAACAAGTTCATGATTGAAGAGAGATCTGTTTTATTGACTGAAAACCAATAAATCACAGTAATTATGTAGTTCTGTAAAGGCCAAATGTGCTGCAACTATACACATATTAAAAGGGAAAAAAAAGAAGACTTATTAATATGTAGTTCTTGTTTAGGTGGGGTTTTTTTATTTTTGTGTGAAAAAGATCTGGTGGAACTTGGATTATGAAAAGCTCCAAAGTCTTTGTTTCAGCTAACATTCCCTCTTACATTAAATTGCCATTGCTAAATATTTCCTGGTTATGTGGATTGTAATACACATTCTTTGATAATGGTTACATTTACACTTGCTTTTCTAAGCGGTGTGTTTGAAAAATAGATGACTGCTTTTTCTTGGGGTGAGGGGAGAAAAGGTTTGAAATAAATCTGGAGAAAATTCAGGCTTCTTGTCTATAGTTTCTCGTCCTAGCTACATAGTAAGATGATGTTAATGAGCACTAGAAATGGTTCTGAAAACAATTGCATGTTTACATGATTTATGCTAGTCAGGTGTGTGTGTGTGTGTGTGTGTGTGTGTGTGTGTGTGTGTGTGTGTGTGTGTGAGTGAGAATATTGGCATTAATAATTCATCTCCAGTGATATGAAAAGGAGAATCTCCATTCCAGCTTTTTCCTTCTCATTCTTCTTGATTTGTCATGGAATTTGCTTGCAAAAATACAACTTGAATATAAGTTGAATCAGTCATTGTATTCATTTTCACCTGTGTATATCACTATCAGATTCATCAGGATTCAGCTGTTGGTTGGGTATCATTGTTATAATGCATAATTGCTGATGTTAATAATTCTGAAAAAAAAAAAGATATATAATGTATTGATTTATTAACACTTCAACTTTAAGTAACCATTCTGCTCCTCACTTTTCTGTCTTTCCTTCACTTTGTACACACATGCTCACAAGCATATGTATAAACCCTCTCTCTCTCTCTCTCTCTGTCTCTTAAATCTGTCCTGCCATGTTTTGTCCCTTGCCATCATCCATGTTATCTTGATCTATGAGACTAAATAAAGAAGAAAGCAGGTTCAGGAGATAGGGAGTTTCATACATTGATAAGATGATGTAGTAGTCTTGTGAGGTTGTTGCTGCTGCTGTGAACAGCTGATGTTCATCATCATTAGAAGTATAGTGGAATGATGAATTTGTCATGACATTAAATTTGACAACGGTTCAGGTAGTCATCTCCACCCCTACCCCCATCTCTCTCTCTTTTTACACACACACACGCTCTCTCTCTCTCTCTTTCTCTCTCACAACGCGCACGCACACACACACACACACACACACACACACACACACACACACACACACACACACACACAAGCATGTGTATATTTCATAACAGCAGTGTTCACCCTCTTGACAGCATTGATCTAGTTCTTTTGTTTTCTCTTCTTTGATAATTTCATCTTAATATTCTTTTTCTTTTTCTTTCTCTTCGTTGATCAAAATTATTTTCCATTTTCAGTTGAAGTCATTCTACAGTCCCCTCCCCTCCCCCACCCCCACCAGCTCTCCAGATGGGGAGATGCATTTACTCTCGACTGACATGTTCACACTGATGCAAGTGTTTATTATCAGTGATGATTTCTTCAGCCAAGGGGCAGGAATCCCTTGACATTCACTGACCTAAGTTATTTGTGTGCAATGCTGTAGGTAGGTGGAGGTTCATGTGCTCATAGCTGCAGAGTATGCACTGTAGATTGCAACAGTTGTGTTGTGCTCTTTCGTCATTACCTCTTGCTGTTGTCAATACTTCATAGTGATGAACCCAGCAAAAAGTTTTCACTGCCTGGTGTTTGTGTGTGTGTGTGTGTGTGTGTGTGTGTGTGTTGATTTTGTGGTATGGATGGACTGTTGGAGGCTGTCAGCACTACTTTCAAAAAACATCTTAATATACATTCTTTTTTGTGCATGTTTCTCTCTGTCTGTCCCCCCCCCCCCCCCCCCCCCCCCCCCCCCCTCTCTCTCTCTTTCCCCTCTCTCTCTGTCTTTCACTCGCACTCACACATACATATATAAACACATGCATATATGTAAATTCACGCACACATGCACTTTTGAAAGTATTCACATATGCACATGAGTGTGTGTGCAAGCGCATGCACAGACATGCGCGCACGCACACACACACACAAACACACATTAAACAACAGGAAATTCAAATCGCATGCACACACTCTCATTGAACAACAAAAAAAGTTAAATCACTTATTACATGTGCACAACATGTTTCATTCTACTTTCTTGTGTTCTACAAGACTTTTTCAACATGAAATGCTGTTTGCAACCCCACTAGGGATAAATGTAAATACAGACTAACTTTTCCTCACACTCTGAGAGTTTATGACTCCTTTGGTGAGTCGGCTGAAGTAGTATACATGCTTGCAGATCTTAAGCTCTCCTGGAAAATACATTTTGTAAATCAACAAAAAACGTAGCTACCTCAGATCATATTTCCCATTCACACCCTGTCTGTAAGTTCAGTTCAAAGTATTGGATGATAGTATATTCTTAGGGATTGTTCAGGTGACAGTGAGCAGGATTATGATATCGATAAACAAATGAAGAAGTGGGGAGGGAAGAGGTTGTTGTCTAGCTCTGTTGGGAGTCTTCATTCTAGACCTCCAGTAAGGGGTTAGCATTCTGCAAAGCAGTAGTGCAGTGCCTTTTCTGAATGGTTGTCTTGTTTGAACTAGATGCTGATAGCTCTCTGGGCTGCAGGTTCTGAGACTGCGACAGAACAATCCCCGTATGGAGCAATGTATGGGGCCGTGGTGTGAGAATAATGTAGGTGGAAGAATGGCAAAACTTAGAACAGCTGAAGAAAAAGGATATGTTAGCCCTCACGTACTGCACTCCTCTCTTCTCTAGAAGATGCATCAATTACAAGACTTGCTTTCTTTTGGCATAGGATGAAGAAACCTTGCCCAGAAATGTTCACATTAATTAGCATTTATCATTTATGCAGATAAATGTACACCTGTATTTGCAAGCCTAACTATGAAGTACACATGCATGCATTGTCCAAGCCTGCTGCAGTGGTCTCTATGATCCAGGAGATGACCAGGAGAGAAAAAAAAAAGGTCTAGTGATGTGGCAAAATGGTCAGCATAGGGCCTGTTCCTGCAGAAACCTGCTTACTATCACAGAGCTTGGAGTTTGCTGCTGGCTGTATCATTCCGTGCGATAGGACTCCGTTCAGGACTTTACCTGTGGACCATCATTATGCAGGTGGGATGGGTGACATGGAAGTGGAACACACACACACACACAGACACACACGCAAACTGGTATTGCGTTTAGACATCATGCCACCCCCCTCCTTCTTCTCCCCGCCCCCCACCTCTCTCCCCGTAAGACAGAATGTGGCTACCTTGATGGTGGGATTAATAAAAACGGTCGCATTCGCAAAAACCCTACAAATGGTGAAACTCGGAATTCTATGCAAGAAAAACGAGGAAAGAAAGGAAAGGGCTTTGCCGGGCACACGTTGGAGCATAAGATTTCTATTGCTGCTGTGGTCCCTAAGTTCCCCTTCTTCAGCAGCTTAATGGAGATTCCTTCCTTCCACATCCGGCGTTTTGACACTCTTCCAGATCACCCTGGAAAAGTTGTGCAACCTCCATACCTGCATCAGCTTTGGGTGCTCCTGTGGAATCTCGTCTAGTCCTGTGGCTTTCCTGTTCTTCAGAGTCATTTGGGCTTTTTTTTTTTTTTTTTTTTTTTTTTTTTTTTTTTTTTGCGGTCCCAACCTCTGCGCCACCTCTGAGGCAGTGCACCCACGCCGCTCATTCCGACACCCCCGTCCACAGCCACAGCCCGTCGGCCCCGCCACAGCCCCGGCACCGGCAATCCACAGGGAGCAGTCAACGTCAAGTCGTCAAAAGGCAAACCCACCGGAGGAGACACTGCACTGCTGCCGAGTCACTTCAGTGGTGTTCAGTGGCGCCTGTTCTGATCTAACATACGCAGGACACCACCTTACTAAGCCCCCTACTGACGACAATAATTGCTTAGTCGCGGAGCCGGCGTGAGTGAGCTCTCCCTCCGGAGGGCGCCACCACGTCCGTCCAACGACAGCCCCCATGGACTCGCCGATACCGGTGACCCCGACGGAACCAAACCAAGGCCACAGACGTGGAGAGGACGTCGAAACTGAGGTCACCATGAGAGCAGGGCATGAAGGGCACAGAAATTTGAGACTTTTTTTTTATGCTGATCGATGAGAATGAGGATGATTAAGATGATGCTACGGATTTCCATTTCGGTCTGAGACTACATGACAGGGCTGTACTCTACGCTTCCTTTCATAATATATCCCGGCGTCAACCCAGGCCCGAGATACAGACACCTGCAGTGTTGGTCAGGAAATTTGAGCAACACTCTCAGAAACGCATCCATTAAGTGGATGAAACTCGACTGTGTGGTCCCAGTCTTCCCACCTTAGCCCGCAGCAAACTCAACTCTGGGTAGGAGCCGGTCGGGGCAGAAAAACCCACATGACTTCTGATGGGATTCGAACCCACGACCTCCCAGCCGGGAGTCCGCGAGGCTAACCACTTCGCCACGGCGACTGGTTATTTGGGCTTTCTTTATCTCTTCCTCTGTTTGTTGTATTTGATCGGCAGAATTGTCTCTATACCATCAGGAATGACAGAAACATCACAATCAGTTCCAACAACTAATGCGGTCCCTGATCATTGTCATATTTTTCTCTGCATGTGAGACGTGGACTCTGACCACTGAACTTGAGAAAATGATTCAGGCATTAGAGAGATGAGATGCTTCCACAAGTTCCTTGGCATCTCATACAATGACCACATTACCAACTTGGAGGTCCAGACCAGAGTAAGGCAAGCCACTGGACCATACGAACACCTGTTGTCCACAGTAAAAAGAAGGAAAATCAGATGGCATGGTCATATATCAAGATCAATTGGACTTGCCAAAATCATTCTACAAGGAACAGTGTGAGATGGCAAAAGGAGAGGAAGATGAGAGACAGATGGTAGGACAACATCAGTGAATAGACTGGCCTCGCACTCAGCACTGTCTAAGAGCGTCTCATGAGAACCGGGAGGAGTGGGGGAAGCTGGTTACAAAGTCTTCTGTAGCGGCCCAGCGGTATTCAAGACTCCAAGATGGTCGATAGGTGATTGTCTCTACTGGTAGGATGTGTACGGTGGCGTTTCAGTGCCGATGAGTTCAGTAGCTTCCTAAACTCCTCCGCACATCTCTTCAGCTGCTACTGCTACTCTGTCGTTGTGCGTGGGTTTCCCCCGTTTATCTTTTAATGCTCATGTTTGCAAACTGTGTCTGCTTGTTTGTCACCGTATCAATTGTCTTTAAGTTTTCCCTGGTCGACAGATTTCTCCGCCTGTTCGGCCAAGTCATCAGTGTGGTCCCTCTTTTCCTGGGTACCGTTCTTCTTCACTGCTCTGTTAGTGGCAACGTGCTCTCTTCTGCGCTCTCTTTGGACGGTCTGCTCACGTTTGGCGTCATTTTCTCATTGTCGTCATTTCCTGATTTTCTGTGTGTATTCATGGAGATCAAGTCTGTGGGCTGTTATGTTCTTGCTCAGGACCACAGACTTTCCACGTACCGTGCCTGATCTGCTTGGGTGTGTGACAACAATCGTTTATACAAACAAGTCTAGTCATATGTGAATACACATTCCACAACATCATGCGTGCGTTTATATTTTATGCATCCACACCTTGGCGCTGTTCATATTTCATGCATCCTCACAGCTGCACACACAACAATACACACACCCATATAGACGCTATTGCTCCTTGTGAGAAGATTTTGAACGAAGAGTAAACTCTCTCTCTCTCTCTCTCTCTCTCTCTCTCTCTCTCTCTCCTCTCTCTCTCTCTCTCTCTGTCTTCTCTTGTCCTCGTAAATAAAGAATTTTGTCTTGTCTTGTCTTGTCTTGTCTCTCTGTCTCTCTCTCTCTCTCTCTCTCTCTCTCTCTCTCTGTGTGTGTGTGTGTGTGTGTGTGTGTGTGTGTGTGTGTGTGTGTGTGTGTGTGACAGTATCATCATTGTAACTAAACTACTCGTGACTATTCGGGGGGGGGGGGGGGGGGGGGGGGGGGGGGGGGGGGGGGGAATCTCTTGCCAATGCCTGGATTTGAACAATTTCTTTTGTGGTCTGTTCATTCTTGTCACTTCTTTCTCTGTCACCTTAGTTCCATTCACAGCACCCTGATGGGCTCTCTGATCATTCTATCTTGCACCATTGTGTCCAGTTTTCTTCGACATTTGTGAGTCCACGGCTCGTCACCTCGAAATACACTGTCAGCCAACGATGATTTTAGATGCACTGTGCCACTGGTCATATGTACACACATGCGTGTGTCACACACACACACACACACACACACACACACAATCTGAGGACTCGTCCTCTCAAAGATCATTCATGCGTATGAAACTGTGGGGAGACAGGGGAGGGATGGGAAACCTGAGATTAATGGCCAGGCAAAGTCGCCCGTCAGGAAAGGACACATCTCGAGACAGACGATGAACAGACTGACGTCATCAGCATTCGCTGACATTCACCTACCACACCCATCTCTCTCTCTCTCTCTCTCTCTCTCTCTCTCTCTCTCTCTCTCTCTCTCTCTCTCATTCAAATTTCATGTAAACTTTTCATGAGACCTGCAGTTGAAGTCTAGAAGAGTTGACAGTTACGACCCAGGAACCTCGAACCGTTAATCGAATTTTGAAAAGCTTAGTCTAGAACGTACAGAACAATTTCAGTCTTGTATCCTTTCAGCTTTACTCATACATTGCTCATACTGACGCCCACGAATGCAACCACACTCACGCACATCATTCTCCCCACAGTCCCATAGACGGCAGTTCCCAGGAAGCTATGAATGTCGACACGTTGCTTTCTTGCCCATTACAGAGTAGACCTGACAGTCCTATAGAACAATCGTTGTTGGTGTTCAATACTGAGCCTGTTGTGATTCAACCCTTGCTGGACTCACCCAGATGTCTACCAACTGAATTCTGTCTGTTGTGGCGCTAGGGTGAGTCACGGTGTCTAGAGAGAGAGAGAGCCAAGACTTCCACAACACTGTACAAAATATCAGACCCACTCCACATTGCCCCGATCTGCGCTTCAGGCAGAAACATCACGCAGTGTTGGTGTGAATTCAGACTGACTACTTGTATTTTTATAAGTTTGTGGTCCGAAAGATATGATTTAGGTATAAAACCTGATGGACATTTTAGTCTTTCGTTACAAAACAGGGCATTTTACATCGTAAAGTGACGAAGGCCTTCATCTCAAGCTGTTCTTTTGTTACAGCGCATTGCACTAAAGTAAGTCTGGAAGATGTAATTCATTAATTGACGCAGGCCACATCTCCGACTTTCTTCTTATATCAGAACATTGGACTACAGTTATGTCCAGAAGATATGAAATCTATGAACTGACGCGGCCTGCATCTGATTAAGATATGCCCAAAAGATTTAATTCATGAACTACATCACAGGCTTACGTTTATGAGAGGGCGCTATACTAGTAAACCAGTATGCCCTAAGTGTGTTATCGGTGAACTGACCAATGCCCAGATTTCAGGCTTCCATTTATTACTGGGTAATAGCCTATTAAAGTGCGTCCGAAAGATGCAATTTATGAGCTGACGTAGGACAAGCCAACATCATAGGTTTTCGCTCTATTTCAGGGCATTGTACCAACTGAAGTCTCACAACCTTCAATCTCAGGCTTTCGTTTCATTACAGCACCTTGTACGAATTGAAATCTGTCCGTGAAAGATGCGATTTATAATATGACGAAGGCCCACAAGGCAGGCTTTTTTTGTTTGTTTGTAATTGTACCAATTAAGCAATGTCTAAAGAAAAAAAAACAGTTAATAAGCTGATGCAGGCCTGCATTTCGGACTTTCCTTAAATTCCAGGGCTTTGAACCAGTATCAAACAATGAATTTCAAAATTGTGGTAGTAGTTTTCAATCACACAAACGATTAAAAAGACAAAGAAAGAACAGAAAAAACAGAAAAAAAAAAGGGGGGGGGGGGGGG
>JADBJO010000986.1:414348-416848 GCA_016801955.1 Conus betulinus | reverse complement strand
CAGCATATTGTAGTGCCTACTCTGGGCAAGTACTAGATGTGTTAAAAAAAAAGCACATCAGAGCTTATCTATTATCCTCGTGTATAAAGAATTGTTACCGCCTCTCTCCCTCTCTCTCTCTCTCTCTCTCTCTTTCTCTCTCTCTCTCGCTCTCTCTCTCTCTCTCTCTCGTCAGATGATTTTCTTAACGTTATTTTAAATACCCCTCCAGTACATTTTTACATGAAATAACTAACACATGCAGGTTAAAATTGTTTAAGCCTTCAAACTGTAGGTCTGACCTCAGTTACTATTTCTGTCATCACCAATCACTATAATTGTTATTACCATTATCATTACTATTATTATTATCATTATCATTATCGTTATTGTGAATGTTGTGTGTTGCTGCTGCTGCTATTATTGTTATTATTACTATAATTATTGTTGTGTTGTTATTACTATTATTGTTGTTGTAGATGTCATTGCCGATGATTCAAGGTAAATTGGATCAGGGGCCTACGTATGGACCTTACACCAAAGATGCAGTTAGAACAGAAACAGAACTCAGTGGGTTACACATTAGATGAGATTTTGAAAATAATAAATTTGGATGACAGTCCTGTGCTTACGTTATAAGAAATGAAAAAAAAAAATTGGAAGATCCATGCAATAGACACGTTGAAGATATGACTCTTCGATCCAAATTCGAGTGGTTCATGGGAAAGGGGAGGCAGTCATTAAATGTTCTCGTCATGTTGAAAAAAAAAAAAAAGTGATAGATCCCTATCTTTTTCCGAGAAAGATGGGGTGGCATTTGTTTGTATTAAGAAAACGAATATGAAGTGCGGAATTTCACTTCTGAGAAACGTATTACAGTGAACTTCGTATGTGAATCCTGATGTTCGTGCATTTCCATGACACCTCTCAACTGTCTTTCGATGAGAAATAATTGCTTGAGGGCCCCCCCCCCCCCCCCCCCCCCCCCCCGACCCCCTTGGCCCGATAATAATCCTACCGCTCGATATTCTCCCTGATTGCCTATGGCATGTGCGTTTGTTGTGTGTGTGCGCGCGTGGCGTTTTAGCAATCGAATGGGAAAGGTTTCGTTTCGCACACCCCTCTCCCTGCAAGAACAAGAGCTCTTTATTGAGGGCGGGGTAATATTGAGCAGGAAATGTCGAGCTTAAAAACATATTGGACAGGACGACTATTGAGCAGAAGGAGTAGGGAGCAGCGACAAATAAGCCGAGGGAGAGCATTATGAGCCGGGGCGAGGAGAGAGGGGGGGGGGGGGGGGGGGGGAGGGAGGATATTCAGCAGCACGGGGGTATCGAGCTGGGGGAATATTAACAGGGGGAAGGGGTGGGGTGGGGAGGGTTTCAACATCCTCTCCTCACCGTAGAGTGGATGTGGACTTTATCCGAAGGTAACTCAGCCATTTGCCGAAATATGTGAACTTCTTTCCAACATTGATGATAGTCAAGAGCGCGCGTTCACCTGTTTTGTTTCCTGGTCACTGGAGTTCAGTGCGAACCAAGCGGACCCTAGCGGCCGGAAGCTGGACAGCTGGACTGTACCAGGTCCCCCCAGCCCACGGTGACATGTGGTGACGTAACCGCGTCAGAAAGACATAAGGATGTGGCTGGAAGAAAAAACGAAACTGAAGAACCCCGTGTGGGTGTCGCTGACGGCGACTTCCGTCACTTCACTAAAGGGTTCACGTGTTAACTCAGTGCACAAAATTTGACATCCAGTTTAATACGGAATTAGTGCAGAACGTATTCGGTTAGATCTATCCAAACGGGCCGTGAACGTGACCAAACTACTAAACGAAATTAATAATGCAAAAGGTCAGTGAAGTTATATACTCCTTTTGCCCCCCCCCCCCCCCCCCCCCCACCCCCCCCCCCACCACCTTTCTTCCTTTCCTTCTTCTGTCTCCCTTTCTTTTTTTCTAAACGAATTAACGATGCAAAGTGTTAGTAAAGCTATATAACCCTTTTTCTTTTTTTTTTTTTTCTTCTTCTTTTTTTTCCCCCCTTTCCTTTCTTTATTTCTTTCTTTCTTTTTCTAAACGAAATTAATAATGCAAAAGGTCAGTGAAGGTATATACCCATTTTTCTTTCTTTCTTTCTTTCTTTTTCTTTTTTTTTTCTTTCTCTCTTTTTGCTTGGTTTCGCTATAAGCGCGTTTCGGTTTGCTATCGTTCTGTGACGGAACATCGTGGGGACTCCACAATACCGTGTCCTCTTGTTATTCAACTGAGTCCGGCGAGCGCTTGATTCATCCTGCGTTTGACCTTCACACACATCTGCCATCAGAAGGTCAGTGGCCAGGAAACTGGGAGGGAACGCCAACACCAGCCAAGCATGACGAGGAGTCGTGAGGGTGGAGGACAAACCTGATGACATTGACACTCTCCGTGTCACGGGAAGAGGGGGAGGGGGGGGGGGGTTGTTGCGGGGGGGAGGGGGGGGGGGGTAGGGAAAAAGGAGAGTGAGAGGGGGAGGGAGGGGTA
>JADBJO010000986.1:359348-406848 GCA_016801955.1 Conus betulinus | reverse complement strand
CGTGTGTGTGCGCATGCATGTGCATATGTATGCGTGAGTGAGTGATCTGTGGGCCTTGCGTAAGTATGCTTCTGCATGCAGGCGTGTGCATATATACGCATGTGGGCATGCATGTTCGCGCGCGTGTTCGCGCGCGCGTGTGTGTGTGTATGTGTGTGTGTGTAAGTGATTATTTGTAGAGAATGAATGTTCAAAAGATGACATCGTCATTACTGATTAACAGAAACAAAGAACGACAACAACGATAATCAGTAGCAATTATAATGACGAATGTAATGCTACTAGGATAATAACACTCATCATCATCATCACCATCATCATCATCATTACTACAACAACTACAACAAGCGCGGGAAAGATGTGAATTAGTAAACGTAGAAAGCACATCACGTAGAAATAGCAGTAAGATACCCGATGGATGAACAGACATACAACTCTCCGCCCCCTCCCCCCCCCCCCCCCCCCCCCCTCCTCACCACACGCGCATTACCATCACCACTCCCATCTGAGCCACACGTACATGCATGCCTATGACTGCACACGAGTCATCTTCATTCTTTCCATCCACACTTCCACACTCACGGGCATCAAGAGGCCACAGTTACCATGCTAAGACCCCCATCAATCTGTGATGTACCCCCAATACGTGTTTCTTCCTTGGCATATCACCAAGGCATCACTAACTGTAAATAATTCAACAGATTATAAATGAATAGATCTATCAAACAACACGTAATTGTAATTAAAAGTTCCTGTGTGCGCCTGTACCCATCGTCAACACAGCGCAGGCCTCCAAGGGTGGTACAGGACTGTTCTAAAGGCAGCTGAGGACAGTGCTTCTCTGGGTCCTCCCCAGCGCCTTCGGGTGTTTCTTTTTCTTTTCTTCAAAAGTTCCCTCACATAGGCAACACACAACACACACACACAGACACACACACACACACACGCACACGCACACGGTTGCACACTGATATACACACTCACACACGATGGTTTGCGCGGGGTGCGTGCATAAATACACCCGAGTGCGTTTGACTTCATAACGCAATGCAACCAACTATCCCTTCAGAGATGTTGTCTTCGGCCGTTCTTGTGTTTCCACATGAACTTTAAAGACGGTAATGCAAGGTATGAATAAACAAATGGCCGTTCTTGTGTTTCCACATGAACTTAAAAGACGGTGATGCAAGGTATGAATAAGCAAATGAAATCTGTTGCTAAACATGCTTCGGTTGTTGCGTTAAAACACACACACACACATACACACACACACAAGATGCACACACGATGCGACCTGCTTATTTCGCAAGTGACTGAATACTGAAATCGACCATAGCATTGCGAAATGTATGCCGTTGCCAAACGTTGACTTTCCTCTACATGACCTCTGACTCCAACGGGAAGGTGGCGCCACCAGAGAATAGAGAAGAGGGAGGGGAAAAGAAAAGAAAAGAAAGAAAAAAAGGAAGTGTGTGTGTGGCGAAGGTGACCGCAAGCCAGGGAGGAAATAGCGTGAACGCCTGTGTACGGCGGTCTTTCCCTTCAGGCACAGCGGCGAGCAGGAGCTGCCTCTCGACACTCCCGACCACAATGGGCTCGTATCACGTTGTTGTTGCGGCTGTTTTGCTCCTCGTCTTGGCCGGAGAAGGTAAATCAATGTCACTTGATGTTCAATGCGCCACAGCCCATTGACTGTGTTCCGCTCAGTATCGAAGCCCCGCACATACTGATTGATTGATCGAAATACCCCCGATCGAGCTACACAGTTGTGTTTTAGTGGGTTTGGCAGAAGTACTTTCTGACCGCTTTTTGTGCACTGAGACGGCCCATTTTCGAGAGGAAAAGAAAAAGGAAAGAAAAACGGAGAGTGTGCCGGGAACGAAAAACAATCACTGTTGAAGATAATAGTTATAACAGAATTCTTTGTGTTTATGATGATACAAAAATGATGTGAGTAAAAACAGATGAGACGGTGACATGAAGCGCTTGTGTACGGTTTTTTTTTTTTCCATCGTCTAGAAGTCGAGACGTTTTTTTTCTTCTCATTTGCTACCCACATACCCCGCAGATACAAGAGGTTTCTTTCCAAGATCAAGATTCTGGATTTGTAGTTTGCAGAAAAACAAATTTGATTGCAGGAAAAAAAAAAATATTGAGAATGCTGAGTTAATGCTGATGCATTTAAGCAGAATTTCTTCCAATGTTTAGCAGGAGAAAAGTACAGAATGGAGGTACAAAAGAAAATCGTACCAACTGCTCTCAAAATAAGATTGATTCAGAACTCGTTTTGTCCTACTCTCTTCACTTCAGACATGCCCCTGCCCCTTCTTTCCCTCCAGCTATAAAGCAGTTAAGTTTATTAGTTTTTTCCTTTTAAATTGATGTACATGAAAACAGTTCAACTGTAGACTTCCTTTTAACTTTGACAGGACATTATCATCAAATATAATAATTCATAAATACAGATCTATAATATTGTGAGCATTACATAAATGTGATACTTTAGTTCTGTTATTGAAACACAGAATTTGATGATTGCCAAGTGGTCTGTACTTCTTCAGTGGTGAGTTTCAGTTTAAGTAACAGGCGAATGAAATGAAAATGAGGCTTTACTTTGCATTAATGTTCATGTAAGGTATCCCATCTGCCAGGAAGGAGGTCTGGCAGGGGGGGGGGGGGGGGGGGGGGGGGGGGGGGGGGGGGTGGTGGTATGAGGCTTCGGAGGCAGGAAACAAATTGAAAAACTTTCCTTCAGTTTCTTTTAAAATAAAAGCTTTCTTCAAAAACCTTCCTTCAGTTTCTTTTAACAATTGTTTGCAACTGGGCAACTTAATTTAGAAAATTAAAAGAAAGGAAAAAGAAATGACCTTTTTTTTTTTGTAAAGAAGTCTGAATATATTCAAATGCAATTTTATTTCATGTAGAGATTCAGAAATCTTAAAATCACAATTGATTAAAGAATGAGAATGTTTTGTTGGTAAAAACTTGCAGAGAAAAAAAAATAGACACTAGATCAAATCAGGTTTGATAAGTACTTGGGTAAAAAGACTGACCGTAAGAAATGCCTCCATACTAAATAACCAAACTCTGCTTTGCATGTTTTTCCTTTTCCTTTTTTTTTTTTTTTTTTTTAGTAATGAGTAAGGCAGCCAACATCACTTGCTGAGGATTCTTCTGGGCTTAATTTAGAACTAAAGATTTAGAAAGTAACTTTGCACTATTGTTACTGTAACTCGTCACAGTAATCTACTTGAAAAATGATCAAAGGAGGTAATAGCAGGGACTTGTAACACATATCTTTCATACCTAATACAGCTTTTGTTTGTATTATTGTGGTCAGTGACACTTAAAACATGCATTAACAATCATCTCAATAGATTTTTGCTAGCTGTAACTCTCTGCCATATCTTTCCGACATTGTGATTAGGTAGAGTGTGTGAAGAGGGGGGGTCTGTAACTTGTCAGCTGGATTGCCTTTGTGACAAAAAAATCAGAAAATTGAAAAAAAAACAAATATAACATGTATATCCTATATTTCTTTTCATGGATTTTGATTATTCTGGGAATTCTATTAGAATTTTGTCAGTGACAGCAGGGCTAACTATGAAAACATCTTGGATAAGTACTAATCGTCAAAGAGGGGTGGGAGTGATCTGCTTGGAGGAAGACTTTCTCACAGACGCACACACACACACACACATATATGAGCGCGCTCATTTTCAAAGCAATAAAGAAAAAGCCGTATGTTCAGACAAGCTGTATGTTCAGATTTCCATTTTTTTTTCCTTTCTACTGTGTAAGGCTAGATGAACTAGTAGGGTGTACAGGAGAGCACAGCCGTCTGGGCTACTAGGATCAGGCTGACCTTTAACATAAATCAAACCTGACCAAAATCGTCTGTATATAACTTTTAATGTATCACACCAAATTATGACCAATTCATGAAACTGTACCTATTTGAATCCCCATTCTCACTTGCACTTTAGTATAAGTTAAAGATTTGTACTCCGATTTATTACAGCATTGTGACTGAATGAATACCCCCCAGCTGTATTCTCACCCACCCGCTATCTCCCCCCTCCCTTTTTCACCTTCCATTTGAATTTATTTTGCTCACTTGAACTAGCTTGTCAGGATCTGCATTACTCTTGGCTTTCAGGTTAGTACATATCAATTCATCTAAAATGTGTGTGTTTGTGTGTGTGTGTGTGTGTGTGTGTGTGTGTGTGTGTGTGTGTGTGCACGTGTGTGTGTGTATGTGTATGTGTGTGTGTGTGTGTGTGTGTGTGTGTCCCCTTGAGATCCATGGGGTATTTTCTTGAGAAAGTTACCAACATGTTGAAAATTGCCTTACCATGCCATGTGAAAGTGAACTCATTGATCCACCCTTTGACAGGATCCTCATGAAAATTTAACAGGTTCATGCTTGAGCCACATTCCATATTTCCACTAAATTTGAAGTGTGTTTTGTCATTTTTGTGCAGTGCTGTGGACAGACAAACAACAGGTGTGGGTGAAAACATTGCATCCTCGACGGAGGTCCCCAGTGACTTTGAATTGAAGTGCTAAATAGCGGATGCTAACTATCTGATTGATCACTGTCAGCTTTTTAAAAAGTAATCTTTCTTTGTTTTCAGGTTTTTCTCTGGAATGTATCGAATGCAACTCCTTCACCAAGTCAGAGTGCGATACTGACCCAATGCGGTTCAAAACAAAGTGCAATGATACCGCCACTTCATGCAGAAAAATGGAACAGGAAGGTAAAAAACTTAAATAAGCAGGAAATGCCTATCATTGTCAGCATGTGCTGTGTGATGAATGTCAAAAGCACAGGCTCTGTGACTCTTGAATTTAGTTCTGTGCAGTCTTGCCTAACAGTTCTGTCAGATGTCTATTGATGGTCTAAGTCTTCACTATCCCTGTTTCCACAATAAAAAGAAGGAAAAAAAAATAAGAAAAAGAAAAAAAGCCAGTCAAACAAAACATGAAACGGTGGAGGTGGTGTTAGCTTTGAAAGAAGTGTGTTTTGGTATTATTGGTTTCTTCTTCCTGTCTTTATTAAGTTACACTACCTTTGTTGAACTACAGTTATTCTTGTTTCTTGCAGCAAAGTGCCAGCTGCCTTAGTAATTGCTCCTCATGATTACAGTACTGAAGATTTGTTGTTGTCACATTATTTTTCAGATGAAAGTTTCTGTTTTTCATACATTGTGGCAATTATATTTATAACTGAAAAAACACGAGAAAAGGAGCATGGTGTGCGAAAAGAGACAAGTCGACACAATGAATATGCAAGAATATTCTTAGTGAGACCAAATGAAGCTGATGTTTCACAAACTATTGTGAAAGTGATTGTTCTTTTTTCTTTATTTTATCCAGTGTTACATGAGTAAAAACCAGTGAAGCAACAGATAGTTTCTGGATAGACACAGAGAAATATGTGCACTCACCATTTGCGCTTTATATGCTAAAAATGTGTTGCATGAGAGTGACTAGAAGATGATTGGGAGAATACACTGTTGATCAAATGTTTATAGTGGTGAAAAAACTGAGGGGTGGGCAATGGTGAAATGTCGCCCATATCCATTACTGGCATAAAGATGATATTCCTATGATGTGTAACACCACATTCAGCAAAATGTACATGTTGTAGAGGTAGAGTCTGCTGCTCACGCCTCTGGTTTATTTGGTCCTTTTCTCTTTGCCCATGCCTGTTTTAAGGGCTCCTATTGATGAAAAGCAAAAAGCGCTAACATTCTCTATGGATTCAAGGGGTGTTCCTCCTTCCTGTCTCGCTCCCCAGGCCCAGAAAAAATTCTGGAGCCTGAGTACAAAATGGCGCAGTATGACGCAAATTTGAGCAGTGAGTGATGTGCTGCCAAGTTTTCAATCCAACCACAATTAGCACCACTTGTTCATAACAGCTTTTATTGGTGTTTTTCACTTTGGGTGGCTTCTGGCCAATGCTCAGAATCAGAGTGACGTTTTGCCTCCAGGGCATAGGAAATGATGACAGCCCGCCATTACAGAGAAGTTCACAGGAGATTTTGTGACAAGGTTTGTCTGCTAGCATACCTCAAATACAAGCAGTGCTTTGTGAATTCCACCACCATTTTTCTTCCCCCTATCCCCCCCCCCCCCCCCCCCCCCCCCCACCCCCCCCCCCCCCCCCCCCCCCCCCCCCCCCCCCCCCCCCCCCCCCCCCCCCCCCCCCCCCCCCCCCCCCCCCCCCCCCCCCCCCCCCCCCCCCCCCCCCCCCCCCCCCCCCCCCCCCTTGTTTTTTTGCAGATATATATTGTTTTTCACAGTTTCTCATCTTTAGAAATTTACCATTTATTTGAAATGTACACATTCACTTAAAAGTGTTATCCCTGTTTTTTACACATTCACTTAAAAGTGTTATCCCCGGTTTTTTTTTTTTTTTTTTTTTTTACCCCTTCCCTCCTGTCCCAGAGATTAAAGCAAAACCCTGCTGATAGCAAACCTTACTCCATGATGTAAAATTATGTAAATATGTGCATAAAAAACAGTGTCAGTAGTCCATAATTTTTGTCTTTTTTTTCACCAGTATATTATGACGACGATTTCCAAGTGAGGACGATCCCGTCAGTGTGCCTATGAATCGGGCCCCTTAAAGTGCGTCGAACGTACAGGAACCTACAGGTTCAAGGTCTTCTACTGCCACTGTGAAGGAGATAACTGCAATGCGGCTGGATCACTCTCAGTTCCACTGTTCTTAACTCTGTTGTCTTCAGCTGTTGCCATTTTTCTAAAATTGTGATTTTTTTTTGTTTTTTTTGTTTTTTTGTTAGTTAGTTATACTTGTGATTTGTGACACCTAGCCATTTGCTTTACCCCAGCCCGGACTGTTCTGTCATTGACTGGAAGTGAAATTAGTCATTCCATTTGTTGCAACCAAAAAATAAGGGGAAAAAAAGGGCTGATTCCTTGTCGGTTAAAGTCATGTTTTTAGGTCACATTTCAAAATTTTTATTGTCAAAAAATGTTAACTTGTAAGGTGGGTAAGTCATTGTTGTAATTAGCACAAGTGTTGGTGTCAGCAATGACAATCTTGAGCATTCAATTTTTTTTTTTATATACATTTGTCATTGTCACACAAGTGGTTGTAAAGGTTTTTTTTTGTATTGTTTTCCTTTTGACTATAAAGTAATTTGATATAAACATAGCTTAAGGACATTAATTTTATTTTCACAGGGCAGGTTATTTGTTCCTCTCCACCAGGTTTCGTTGTCAAGCAGTTCCTACATTTTTTTACGCAGTTCTTGTTGATTTATTCTGCTGTGTGTCATCTTATTTGTTTATACTTGCAATATTTCTTTTTTGTTGTTTATGTAAACCCTTATGGTTCATACATGAAATTTACACAATGAATGATGCCAGCAACCTGCCCCCTTGTTTTCTCCCCTTATGCACATGTTGGTCAACGATAGGATATAGCTTGCAGTTATGCAAAACAAGGGTTTATGTGCAAGATGTGAGGGTGGATTGGTCATGAAGAGAAGTTTGAGAAACGTGTCAGGTAAATGGTATTCTATACAGATGGGTGCCCATCTATGTCCAAGTGAATCTAGCTTAATGCGGGAGTGTGAATGATCTGAATGCGAAATCTACAACGCTGTCCAGGTTATGCTTTGCAAGTTTTGACATGCACACACAGACATGCACACATTCATGCCGCATTTCCATTGAAGCATCATGCATATCTCCAGATTTCATTCTCCGACAGATTTTGAATTTAATATTTTACGTCATTATATCATCCCCTACCCCCCATCCCCCCCCCCCCCCCCCCCCCCCCCCCCCCCCCCCCCCCCCCCCCCCCCCCCCCCCATTATCCCCCCTTTTCCAGCCCTATTCTTTTACACGCCACACACCACACTGTCTCTCTCTCTCTCTATTACTACTACTTTAAGACTGTGGTTTGCAGTTTTATGGACTGGATGTGAAATTTTGGTAAAAGTTTTAGAGAACGTGACATGGTTGGATGAATGTGTTTAGATAAGCAGAAATATAACAGTTTTGATTAAAAAAAAAAAAAATGTACTTTTTTTATATATGTATGCTTTTCCCCCCGATATTTTGTGAATAGATTTGTCTGAATAATCTTTACTTCTAGATTTTTAATTCCATGCTACATAGTTAGGGTCTTAAGGCCAAGACAATTAGGAACATGTAAAGAATATCAGGAGAAAGTTGGCAATGCACATTCCTTTGCAGGATTTTCAAATCAGATGAAAATTGAAAAAGTCTCGTTGCCTCTTCAGAATTGAAAATAAATTCTCAGAAGGGAATCGAGTAACTTGATTGAGTGTGTCGGTGATATGCATGATGGAAGTGCAGTGTGGTAAGCATGTTGGCATTCTATCCTGTAAAAACTTAGAATTCCGAAAGTTCTGCACATGCCATTGTTTTAGACTACAGTTCCATGAATAGCTCCATTCTCCACCATTCCTTATCTAACACCCACATACCCTAGTTGTTTTGAGAAAATCATGGTATCATGTGGGGAGTTCTGAAGCTCATACAAAGTGAAATTAAGAGTTGTCCTCTTGTGAACCAGGAGCCAATAGATGATATGCAGCTGGAACCAACAGCTCTACCGAAAAGTATTTTACTTTTGTTACTCGTTTTTTTTTTTTTAAAGGTATTTGAAATACCTCTGTCAGTTATCATGGACAAGCAAATTGCAAACCATGATACGTTTTGACCTCATAGGTCTTCTTCAGGCAAGATAAACTCTCTGGACAAGGAATATGAAGAACAAACAGTCACTTACCTTGCCATATTCGGGGCAGAATGGGCGTTTTGTAACTTGGTTTCTATAAAGTTGATGTATATTTCTCTGTGATTTGGCGAAACTATTGGTCAAGGTGGGTGTGCTATCAGTTTACCTTTGATGCATCACACCGTGTCCTTGGAAATCCCGGTTGTTGCATTGGCAACCATTTTGAGCAGTGTACTTCTACCTGATTTCTGCAGCTGTTTTATGCATAATAGTAACACATAGTTGATACAATAGAAAATTTTGAAACATTTGCTGCAACATTTGGTGTCGCGATGCAAGTTTTTTTAATCATTTTTTTTTAATGATATGTGGTGATATTTTAGGAACTTCACATCAGTGACTTCACCTTCATGTGTCTCCTACATGCTATCCAAATGTTATAGTTCTCTCCCACCTAATCCCTAAACCAACACCTCCACCAACACGCACACAATTTTCTTTCCATTCACTTTTGTTACTGCTATCAACACTGGCACCCTCTGCACTTGTTTAACTTAATCAGCATTGGTCATGGTTGACTGCATGCATTTCTTTCTTTCTCCATCGTTCTACACTGCATGAGAGGATGGGGAACCATCTTTCTCTAACCTTTCCCTGGTTTGTAGTATTGGTTGAACGTCTTTTCTGAACCCCCAAATCCTGTGTATGACTATCTTTTTCTGTTAAAATTCCTCACATTTTAGACCCCAGATCAATGCCACCCTTAGGGATCTAGATTGTGTCCATACCTCCTGAAAAATGCAGAAGTAGACCGAGTTTGTGTGTGATTTATCCACATTTTCAGACAACCCACCATGGACCATGTGAGCCATTTATCAACATTTCCAGCAAAAATGTTGGATGCGTACACATCAGCCCAGTCCAAACAAACATACTAGTTGAGCAATGTTCTTATGGCTGGTGACGCCTCTCCATAGCAGCACACATGGACTGTTCCCAATGACGCCAGGAATCCCTTTGGAAAAGCATTCCCCAGCAAAATACAGGAGAGTGTGATGCGAACATCTAGTCCACAGTCACCACAAACTATCTCTTTTGGGACTTCATGAAGAGAAAAAAACAGGCAGCAGAACAAGCATGGAAAGTTCCGTCATCACTAACCCCACTTGCTCAAGTATCTTCTTAATATCATGTGTGAAAAAAAACAACAAAAAAAAACAGCAGTAACTGGTCAGTCAGTAGAGTTCACCAAGACTACTAACAAATCATGATAATATACAGTTTCTTTCCTACAGCCAACGAGGGGTGGGTCCAAAGAGCAAGTGCACCCACACAAATACAGATCCCTTGCTAGAGCTTTTGAGGTAAGCTTCTTTCCCAACCCTAGTCAACAAGGAAGAAAATCTGACATCAGACATACTAATACAAGACAGTTTTCAGGTGTGCCTGTTCATCTGATTGACAATTTGCATGGCTCATCACGCCAAGAGTAAAAAGGGGTCATTATTGAAGTTGAACAGGTCCCAAAACAGTATCTTTCATTACTAAGTTCCAAAACGAAGCAACTGAGGGCAGACAATGAAGCAAAATTTAGAAAGAGAGGGGGGTTTGTTACCGCCAAGGACATAGACAAAGAAAGTACAGGACAAAACACAAATGCATTACGACCTCTTACTGGCTGGATAAAAAAAAAGGTCATACACACACAAAACTCCACTCCCTTTGTTGGGTAGACGGGATTAATCCTTGCCCATCTATACAAGGAGTGTCCGCAGGAGTATCGGCCTGCGTACGCAGAAGAAGAAGAAGACCCAAGTCGAAGAGGTCTTCTTCAGGCAAAAACAAATAACATTCAGGACAGTGAAAACGGAGAACGAGAAACCACGTATCTTCTCATATTCAGCGCAAGATGATCTTGCGCCAAATATGAAGATTAGTGGTTCCTCATTCTTCGTTTTCACTGTCCAGAATGTTATTTGATTTTGCCTGAAGACCCAATAGGCTGAAATGCAATGTGTTTTGTCCTGTACTGTGCACTGTCTTGGCGGTAACTAACCCCCTTTCTTTCTAAACTACGTTTAAGGCAAAAGAAAGTTGGCACACACAAACAAACTTTAAATCTAAAATACCTGGACAAGGCAATAGAAAAGACACATTTTAAAATGGACTCAATTTAAGTTGCTATATTTCTCTCAAAACATATTCCTGAAATTAGAGATCAAGTTCAAGCTTTGACTACTGTATCACAGCTGACAGCACAGAGCCTTTTTGGGGGCTGTCAAACTTGTACAAGAAACAAGTTGCAGTGAATTTACCGAGTTTTTACAGTTGACCTCCTAGAAACTGATTAGTTTATAAAGCTTTTTTTTTTTCTTTAAAAGCAGTTAGAAGCACATTCGGAACAGTATTTGGATTGGTGGATGGATATATCAATATGAGACAGACAACTGAAATTACTTTTACACTGTTTAGTTCATTAGTGCATTGGCCAGGTTTGCAGGTTACGGCTGAATCGCAATAGTATTGAGTCCCATTAGTAGCATTTAATTTGTGGCACTGATAAAACATACCCAAATATACATCCCTCCACACCCAAGAAGAGTTTTTGTCCAAGTCATTGATATTAGCAAGTTCATGGCAATAGTTACTGGGTGGACTTGTTGACCACCTTTCAGGGCATACCCATTCATGCTGGCTTATTAGTCAGAACAAGCATTACTGAACGCCACCCTCAAGCAGTGCTGTCTCTCCTCTAGTGGCATACCTTGTGATGACCTGAAGTTACTGCTTCATATAGACACCAGCTGCAAGAGAACCAACATTTGTGTTGCTAAAATGTGCAGAATGTAATGGAGGAGGACGGTGCATTGGGGGAAGGTGGAGGAGAAGAATCAGAAAATAGGACAGCAAAACTTACAATAAGAGGAAAATAAATACTGAAGGATGTTTTGATACCTGCTAATTTCATTTTTCAGTGATAAGGACCTGGTTGTTAAAATTAATAATGCTCTGTATTATGGGAGTACTTTGGGGGAAGTTACACTTGAAGGCTATTAACTCAGTATGTGTATGCACACTCGCATGCTAGTTTCTGTTATATGAAAGGCTTCTAATTATGCTAGTTTGTCAACTGGTATTTTGTGTCATGACATAAGCCCAAAGCAAAGATTTTGGACCAAACATGAAGCCATCTTTTGACTGGTTCTTGTAGGCTTCCCAAGACAAAATTCTGATATGTAATTGGCCTTCCACTACTTATTTCTTTGGTCAGTCTTGACCAGACATTGTGCTGCATATTCCTTCCTTGTAAAGACTGACCAACATGTCATAATCCTTTTCCTTTTCCATGGAATCTGTGATATCTTCGAAGCAATGTGGTTTGTTTCATGTGTTCACATATATTGGAAACATTAGGGTGCACCTCATCTTGTTAATTATAATTAACAAATGTATAGAAGACCAGCAGTGACACTATGGAAGGCTGGTTCAAGTCTCAAAACATGATGCCATCCACATCCTCAGCTCCTTGTAGCAGACAAATCTGGAATTGATTGCCATGATTGTTGCAGTTCAGAACTTTTACATCACATGAAATCATTCCTCGGGCTTTCCTCCCTTTCTGGTCACAGTGGAGCCCCCACCCCATTCACATATGCACCAGACTTCAAATAGATATGGGAAAATTTTGTTGTGCGTTCAGATCTGTTAAACCTTATAATTTTGTTGTATTTTGTATATGAGTACAGCAAACTTATTCATATATATTATATAAAAATAAATGAATAAATAAACAAACAAATATATAAATAAAAAAGATCATCTTAAGACAAAGTTCTCAAGCAGTAACTGCATTTGCAGGATTTAACCATAATGGAGTCAATTCTTGCCAACTCGCACATTCGACCTTGGTGTTGAGAAGTGCACCAATAGCAATTTTGGGGACAAACAGGACTGTGCATTCCAGTGGACTTTTCTAATTTCTCAAAAGTCAGAGAACAATCACAATGTGTAACATAACATGTGAAAAGGTTTGTGTATCTAAAATACAGTCTGGAATCAAAATGAAGTAGAACTTCTGTAGGTTGGAGGAGAAGGTGAAAATGTTAGTGGGTCCAAGTCTGGGCAAACAAAAGATTGAAACACTGTGCAGCTATGTGGGAAGACTTGATCTCCAAAATCAGCAAGGCATGTTCTGCGTTTTTGTGAATGGTGCTTTGATGGTAATTTTTTTTTTTCTTGAGGATAATTTTTTTTTTCTTTAAGAATTCATGTTCCAAGCTTGATTTTTTTTTTTTTTTTATTTATATACATTAAAGAACAAAAATACTTCAGCTGCAAGACTTTGCTTCCTGACTCCAACCAGGGCTCTTGCTCCGAGACCCCACCAAGGACCCTCTGCAGCATCCAGACCCCTGCCTTAACTTTCTTTGTTTTCATTCACTTCAAATCCCATGCCAGATTCTTGGCGACACTGACAATAGCCACTGCCTTGAAACACAGAGATGTGTCTGATTTCATGTGGCTTGTGCCTATGGATGCAGAATTTTCAAATGAAATGACTTTTAACCTTAGAGAGTTCAAACTGATTTAGTTCAAAGAACTATTCAAAGCCATTTATTTTTCACAAAACTTGAACAAATGGAACTTAAAAACAGTACGCAGTCGCAGCTTCCCAAGGAGGCATACTCAGTATGCCTTTGAAATCTGCACATTTTTCACAAATTCAGTTCTTCAGTCTCAAAACTACTTGATACGAAGTCTACTGTGCTTCCTCTGATAATCTTGTTTTCAATCTACAATCTATCAAGAACTCAATATGAAAGATGAGGACACTTTGCCAATGTATTCTGCAGAAAGACAGGTGCTTGCTCATTCTGACCTCCCACCAATGCTTTCCTTCTTGTTGTCTCTTACTCTTTAAATTTTTATTCTGAGGGAGCAAAAAATGTCTGTGGAGAAAAAGGGCTGCACTGCCCTCCCAACTGAACATATTTGCATTCCACTCTTGCACGCATGCATGCCAAAGAACGTTGATAAAGACTCACTCCAAGTGGAAACCTTACGTGTGCAACATCCCATTAATCACAAGAAAACATTACAAATCACATATGAAAAGTTGGCAATGCTTTTGCATCATCAGTCAACAACCATAAAAAGGAGAAAAAGTGTTCAGAAGCTTAGGTGGGTGGGTGGGGGGGGAAGGGAGGAGAGATTCTTGTACATGTTCAACAGACAGTTGCTGCAGCATGTTCACAACATACAATTCAACCTGGGCAGCCAGCTTGGTGAAATGGAACTTCATGAAGACAGGGGAGGGGGAGAGAGGCTGATGTCTTACATCATTGTGTGAAATATATACTGTATCAGAAGAAGAAGAAAAACTGGTACAATTTCCAATTAAAGGTGCAAATATCAAAGATCTGAAAGTGCTTTGAATATCTTTTTACAAATGTGCGAGACACTGAGGAAAAAAAAAGAGGAATGGGCATTGAATAGAAGAGGAAAAAAATCTCCCACTCCTTTTTTTTCTTAAACAAAGAAAAGGAAAAGTGGGGTGGAGGCAGACAGTGTACTTTAATCAGTAATTATTTTCTTAACTAAACAGCTGAACGTTTATGGGGATCACCACAGCTGAAAGAGAAGCATTCAAAATGGCTAACAATATGAACAGTAACAATAATAGTAAAATATAAAACATTTCCATTGTCCACGTTCAACCAAAACAGCATAGGTATTTACTAAAAACAACATGAACAGACAATCACTCCATCATTCTTTAAATCATCTGAACAATTCACCCAGCACTAGACACAGATATACATTAAAAACAGCAGGTGCAATATATAAGGAAATGTCTCCTTACTCAGAACACTGCAATGCATTCTGATGTGTTATGTAACATACTTACCATAAAAAAAAATCAATCACAGCTTAAGAGGTAAGACAGCTGAAAAGAGACCAGGTCAATGACAAGAATTCAAAGAGAAAAAAAAAAAAGAAAACGCACAAACAAGCCCAGGGGAATCAACATCTCTGGGGAAAAGGGCATCTAAAGCACATCGATAGCATCCACACCTTGACCTTGTAACGGAACATATACCCATATATCAACAAACCACACCTCTCCCTCTCTTAACAACCCAATCTTGTCAATCACCAAATTTGTGAACAGATTAAATTCAACAATGGGATAGCACATAGCAGTTTTGCTAAATCATCCCTGAAATAGGTTACCATTAAAATGTAACATTTGCACGCATGCGTTCAGATACCAACACATGTGCACAGACACACATAATTCAGAGGATAAGAATGTCATGGAAGGTAAATAATGAATTCTTTCTTTCAATCTTGAGAGAAAATTCTGCAATCAGAGTTCATGTCCTAAGAAGACAGGGAAATTTGAGAACAACTAACAAGTCACAGTCTGCGTACTTGTATTGCACACCAAACAGACCCATTCTTCAGAAACCAAAAATTTAGCAAATACCTAGCAAACTACAAAACGCAACAAAGCAACTACACCATTGTAGACATTGGCCTCCATGTAGAGAATAGCAATACTTCATTACAATGAAATAAAAGTCTCAACCATGCAAAACACTAGCTGTTGAAGAGCCGACGAAAAGGTGTATGGACTGGGAGAGGCAGGAGATACTACTCATAGAACAACATATTTCATTTACTTGGTGTATATTTAAATCAAATACAGTCATTCACAGATCTTCATTCTCAACTGTCACAATGGCTAAATCACTTCTACGCAAGCAAGCTCTGACTACAAATTGTTGGATGGAGCAGGGAAGAAAGTAAAAGGTACTCTATGGGAATTCAAAAGAATGACAAGTCTTTTTTCTGTGTGTCTAAGAGTTGATGCAGAGCAAGTGGACAACAGGAAAAAAGAAAACAACTCCACCCCCCTTCCCTACTCCAAACATCGCTACTTCTAGCTACTGTTTTTTCATTTACAGCAATAAAAAATAAAACCAAAAAAGCTTTACAAGCAATCTACATACTTTTGTAGGACATGTTTAAAGGAAGTGAACAACAAGAGGTATAGTTTCAGTTTGGAATTGCAAGCAGCTGAAGATTCACATTTAGCAAAGTCACACGCATGGGAATGTTATCAGGAAGACGGGGTATGGTATGGTGAGAAAGGGGAAAGGGGAAAAAATCAAACTATGATGGGTGTGCATCAATCGTCAAATGCGCCTGAACACTTGTTTGAGCACCCAAATATAAAGACACTGTCTTCTCATGCAAGATTAATCCTTATAAAAAGAAAACACTTTATCATGTCTCCATTACATTTCTATTATCATCATAACTTCCTTTTTGAATCTATAAATCTGAACTACAAATCTTAAGGACCACAACTGAAACAAAAGATGCCATGAACTTACATCACATAAACTTTCCTTCACAAAACCAGACTCTGTATTTACTTTCTGAATGACAAAATGCACATGTTCGTGAATTTATGTGCAAAGAATTAAAACAATATTTTCAAAACAGAAGAAAATGTAATGAACATGTCACTCATACATGCATCCATATATGTATGCACACACTAAAACACCTGATACTGTAATAGATTTCTTCTTTTTTTAAGGAGGAAGGGGGGGGGGGGGAGACAGAGACAGATCATCGCTGTAACAAAAAGATCACAAATATGAAATGTCTGAAAGAAATGTGACTTTCTATATCCCAAACAATGCAAATCTATTTCATCACAGCTTTAAAATGATTTCAGAGATTCAAACCAGACTAAATGAAATACAATCGGACATAGTAGAACGTAAATGTAAAATGGTGGTTAACCACTGTGTATGTCAGGTTTTCAGTTAGTTTCACTTAAAAACAATGAAAAGACAGTTTCTTTTTAATGAAAACAGGAACATCTAATTCACACAAATAAGTAACAAAAAGACATGCCAATCACAGCTTGATATTGTCAATCAACCTAAAAATTAAGTGGCAGTTGACAGGGCTTTAGTAAGGGTTTCTATTAATGGAATACCAGCTAAAGCAGGAAATCAGATGGACTGTCTAGATAGGCAAAAATCTAAAATAGCTACCTGTTTGGAAAGTTGCACATATAACTAGTTGGTTTAATACATGGGATTACTTATACAAGCCAAAGGCAAAATCTTTCAAATGATAGCATCCTCTACAAATAGGCAAACGAATCTAAACCACCACACCTTTTCGAGCAAATGAAAACAAAATGTCCAAAGGGTACATATAACTTTTTGTAAAGACAACCTTAGCAATGTGAACTGTTTTCACAACAGATGATAGAGTATCTGTTGTAAACATGAACATCACGAATTCTATTTCTCCACTCCTCTGACCCTATAAGCTCTGGAGCAGTCCATCAAAGAACATCCGACACAATTCAACCATAACTCTTCAATTGTAGATGGCTCTAGTTGAATCCCAATCCTGTGTGTGTGTGTGTGTGTGTGTGTGTGTGTGTGTGAGTGTGTGCGTGTGTGTTATAAACAGAGATTTTTTCCACGCAACATAAAGTCTTTGCCAACTTCTGTTAAAACCTTTTATCACATATTCTATTCATTAATTACTATGTGTATCATACCGAGCTCAGAGCTACAGTCCAAGCGCTTGATAAATGTATGGTATTCACTGTGAACTGTGCGAAAAGATCCATATAGATGAGATATCCTGCACACTTAACTT
Source organism: Conus betulinus (assembly GCA_016801955.1). NCBI lineage: Eukaryota > Metazoa > Mollusca > Gastropoda > Neogastropoda > Conidae > Conus > Conus betulinus. The sequence continues at coordinate 389,402 of JADBJO010000986.1, read as the reverse complement.
GACACTTAGCATTTCTGAATACCTGGCCGACATCCACCATCCACCCAAACCACTTGCTCTGCACTTTCACTGTCTGCAACAGAACATCCAATATCTCCAACAGAACATCAGTCATGTCACAATATCTCCAACAGAACATCAGTCATGTCAGAGTCCTGGCATTTTGGCAATTGCAGAGTGACAATTTTTAAGTGCTCCAAGCAGGAACCTCATCATATTGCCAGACTGGAGACTCTGCCCACCTGGCATAAACACCTGAAAATACCCTATTCCTATCCACCCCCACAGCACCATGCCGCAGTATTCTGTATGGCTCTGCGGCCACACCTCACCATACTACTCATTATCTACCTCATGAATATGTTATAAACTATTTCTGTCTTCTCTCCCTCATTTACCATCTACATTTCCTTCAATCTATTCTTACCTATGTATCTCTTCTTCTTCTTTCTTTCTTTACTCCGATTTTCTTTACAAATACACACACTTCTACCCATCCTTTTTCATCTTTTTTTTTTTTTTTTTTTTGCTTCTGCTTCAATAGCACTTATAGATTATTACTCACTCTCCAGTTCAACTCCTTTCCACTTATCATTATTGTTATTACTACTGAAATATTGTTAATTTTCATTTATTATAATCATTAATGGTAAAATTTGTGTCAAAATTATCACATTATCATCACTGTTTCTACTTTCATCAACACTATTCATATATGTTGATACCTTTTTTTTCTCTGTATTTCATTACTATTGTCATATTACAATTAATTTCTAATTATGATTATCATTAAAGGTAGTACTAGTATCAAAAGTATCATATTACCATTACTGTTAGTATTATTATCATTACCAGTATCATTATTTTCACTATTCAGACATATGATAATCTCTGTTTTTCTGTGTCTTCTAAGTTTCTATGCATTCTAAGTTTCTATGTACCTGTATATTTCTAAGACTTTATCTTTCCCACTATTGTCATTATTACTATTATTGTAACAAACATTTGGATATATTGCATTAATGTCGGTGTTGTTATTATTATTATTATCAATATCAATATCATTATCAATACTAACTCTTATTTTAACTATTTTCCTCTTTCTCCTTCTTCCCTTTCTTTCTTCTTCTAATTAATCATCATCATCATTATCACTATAATCATGTGATTATAATACCAATGTTACAACTATCATTATCATTATTTCAATCCATACCTTTTCTCCTTGAATCCTTCCTTTAAGTTTTGTTTTTCACTCCAGACTACATTTTGCTCTGAGATCGAACAGGAAAGCAACTGTTTGTTCATCCTCTTTGTTTTCGTTGTCTTGAACATTATTATTTGTTCTGCCTGAAGAAGACCAACACGTCAAAAAACGCATTGTGTCTGTTTTGTAATTTGTTTGCTTTATTCAACTGGTGCCCCAGAGATTCTACATTTGCTCTAATGCTTGATTGTTTTCACTATAACCATCACCCCATCAAGTTACATTATGAGTTCATTCCTGACAGTTGGGGTTTGTTTTATCCTTCTGATGTTCTTTCTAGTTTCACCTGTTTTAGACTTCTTCTCACTGCTCGTAAGTCTTTTCATGACCATACTTGCTACGATTAAGACAGAGCATGCACATTCTTGATGGCGATTGATGCTGCATGTTTTTGTCTGATGTTATGGCTCAGTGGATCTCTGTTATTATACTATATGATTTATGACCATACCAATCACAATGTTTGATCCTGTGTATTGAACATCATTGATCAAAAGCTCTACAGAGACCCATACTTCCTGCTAAATTAATACTCAAATTGTACTCAAGCCTTTCCTGCTTAAGAGACATACGTAAGCATTATTTGCATAGCAATTATGAAAATGTGCAATGCGAACTATTAGTGCCTTTTCCAAGGACAGATACTGAGACCACTAAAACTGTATCTTTAATATACCACCACAAATCTTTCTTCTGCACTATTTTGGTTTTCTCTTGCCATACACTGGCATGACTAGCAGAATCTTTTTAATGATCTAAAATGTGCACATTCTCTATATGAATACAGATTTACACACATCATGAAATGGAACACATCGAAACTGAAAACAAAAACCCTACATTCCCTAAAACATGACATCCAACAACAACACTGAATTCAACACACCAAAAACTTAACATCATAGGCATTGCCAGAACAGGTCCATTCTTCACCTGGCAATTCATCACTCATCTTCCAGTGCACATGTCAAACTGCTTCTTTCTTATTTGGTAAAGTTTATTTCTGTGCAAGAAAATATGAATGAAACTCCTTACTTATTTGTCAAGTTTAGTGAGTATACAGATAAATATTAAAAGACAAGTATGATGTCAGGGAAAGGCAAATCAAGTTTTACTATTCGTACCTGAAAGGCAAGTCCATTCAATTGTTATCAACGAGTTATTTTGTTCATCATCAGTTTAGATGACAATCATCACTGGTTTAAGTTTCATTATCATACGAGCATCGAATATCTTCATGAAAATGTATGCGTGCGTGCATGTGTGTGTGTGTGTGTGTGTGTGTGTGTGTGAGTGTGAGCCCACCACTGTGCATGTGTATGTATGTGCACTATGAGAGTGTGTACTCAAATCATGTTTGAGAGAGAATATGTTTGTGTGTGAGTGTATGTGTGAATAACAAAACTCATCCAATCGAACTCGAACCGGAGAATCCTGTTCCCCTGGATAATATGTAAGAGATATTGGGTAAATGAGCAAACAGATAGTCCATAATGCCTGAAAGTAACATCATTTTAACTTCATTTCACATCAAGCAGAGTTCCATGGAAAAATCATCTAAAAATCTAACGGAATTCATACTTAGTTATTAAAAGAAAAAATTTCATTTCAGTGCTTGTTGTTTGAAATGCAGATCTTTTTCACATCTGTATTCCAATGACAACTACTGAGGTGTTCACTGGTACTTGATGGATAAAAGAAAACCACTTACATATAACTGTTTTTTTTTTTTTCAGTATTTCAACTTATGCTTAAAACAAAATCTAACAATCAAACTGGAACAAGAACCGAGAAATAGCAAGAGGAGACACTCTCTACATGCACAGAAAAAGATCATTTTGAGTCTAACATGAGATCAAATGAAAGGAAAATCAAGAAAGTCAAGCCATAATATCATTTTTCCTTTTACTCAACATAAGCAACTTGGCACTGATTTTCAGCTGCAACACATGCAGCAGATCACAGTCACATTTGGAATTTTCTCTTCAAACTTGATGAACCCAAACAAGTTCCAACTGTAATAGTCCATTAGTCACAACTGATTCCACAGCTGATCAAACCTTAGATCACTATAATTCTTTTAAATACGACTGAAATGAACACTTCATCAAGGGCACAGCCTCAGACTCAAACCACATAATCTAAAATGGACTCTCCCTTCATTCACTCCTTTTCCTCCCTACTTCTTACCAACACTGGAAAAGATCTCCTCATAGGAACACAAGATCCAGCTTACTTTCAAATGTAGAAGTTGCTTGTATGCGCATTTTGGTTTCCTTTTCAACAAGCAATCATATCAATTAATGTGTTTCTTTCACTTCCAGTGAAGTCAATCATGATATTACTGTAATCTTGAGACAATCTCAGTCATAGCTGCCAACCAGTTAAAGTCTTGAGTGATGTGGAAGTTGGCCTTTTGACCACAAGCATGCTTAACCTGACTGCCTGAACTGCTCAAAAGACTCTGAGGAGGGCAAACCAAAGTCACTTTGGCTGCATTCGAGGTGGGCAAACCAAAGTCACTTTGGCTGCATTCAACACTTGACAACCTTTAAGACCTGATTCTTCTGATCGCATTTGAAAATTTCTGCATTCTTTTTCACCCAAGTTTGGTTTCCCAGAACTTAAATTCTCAAACTATTTGGGGAGGGTTGGCAGCTATGCCCATTGCATACATATCAGCATCAACAGAAACACCAAAAATCAATCTGAATCATTCTCATCTTTCTTACAAAAAAAAAAAAAAAAAAAAAAAAAAAAAAGAAAAAGCAAACAAATAAATCTGACTGAAAATAAATATGAACAATAAAGACCAAAAGATGAGGGTGCCGATTACTTGGCGGTTCACAGTGTACCTGTTCAAGCGGTGCTGACCTACACAGGAAGCCAGCTTCCTGCCAGACACCACAACTCATCAGAGCCAACCACATCATGACGATTCCTGGTCAGGCAGGCTAGCGGAGGTGGCTGGGGGAATGACAGAATAAAGGAGAGACAGCCAACATAATGTGTGTAAAATAACACCTAGCACAAAACCAGATTTAGCAGTTAAGACTTTTGATGTTCTTTGTTGTTTGTATTGTTCACTGAGTCTCTTCGAGGAGGGCATGCGCTCATTCATCTTGTCCAGGCATTTGGCTTCCTCAAAGCCGCTGATCTTGTGAGACGGTGAGAACCCACTCAGAGCTGGAAAACAATCGACACAAATAATGTCAACAACAACATGAAAATCAACAACAGTTTAATATATTAGCAATCTATGACAGCTGACATTATATCTAAAATGAATACTATCACTCGACAAAGCAGAATAGAGTACTGAAAGAAAACTAAACTGCTTTGAGAAAGACCCTTACTTGCCCCAGGCTCCATTTTAAAACTTCTCTCTGAAGACTTACGAACTAGTAGACGAAAAGAAAAGAAAAAAATATGGTCTGGAAGTGCACAAAGAAAAGGTATCTTTAACTCTGCCAGTCACTGGTAATGATATTATTATATCAGCTATTCATATCAAAAAGGAAAACAAAGTCAACAAGAAACAAACCAAAATGAAAACAAACAAATAAATAGCTGACCAACCAGACAAGTGTCATCAGTCAGAATTAAATCATTTTGAGATTGGGCAGTTTAACTAAAACATTACAGAAGTACTTGCAGTAAGACAATCATCATAACTGACCATAATGTAATAAAAATCTTGCGGCCTCTATTCAGTTACAACATTAAAGCTTTCAGCATTCAATCCCCTGCTCCATGGTTTGATAATTAAAACAAACTAAAAAACAATGTTTAAAAAGTGCTTCTATATACGAAAGGACCCAACAAAATGGTCATCCACCTCAAACTGCAATGAAGAGCTGTCAGTGACCTGCCGGCCATTTGTTTTTTTGCATGTGTTTTTTGTGGTGCCAGCAGAAATAGTCAATTCTTTTTCTTTTCTGACCAGATTAGCTTGAAATTTTGATGTGGTCTACTTGTTTGTTTAAAAAAGTAACAATAAGAATAACACAACAATGACCTAAACACAGTTGATGTGCAAAAACACAGGTTAAGTTTAATTACATCAACAGTGCAATTTCTACTTTCAGATGAAAGATTCAATGGAATATCATTTATAAGTTGGCTTAGTCTTGCACTTACCACTGGTCAAAGTATCCTTTCCTCCAGACAGTGCACACCCAGAGGCAGAAGTCCATTGGGGGTGAGACCCTTCAGCTGAAGAACGCTCTCGCTCTCCTCTCTGGACCCAAGAAAAAAAAAAGCATTCCAGTTGCGAAGCGCGCGCACACACACACACACACACACACTCTCTCTCTCTCATAGTCACCCATACACACACAAGCTGCAGAAATGCATCATGTACTGAAAACAAAAAAAATGACCAAATTACCCAAATCAGAGCCCTTCATTGTCACCTACAAATCTGAGATCACACTGTGTAACTGAAGGCAACGCTCATTGACTTTTGTATAGTACAGAATCTGTGGACAGCACTAATAGTTGTCTATCTTTTTCAACATCTATTTTATTGTCAAACTGGTCAGCAAACATCTACATAGGGCACTATCCAATAAAATGTCTCTCCACACACACACACACACACACACACACACACACACTCACACACATGTGCGTGCACACACACATCTGAGAGTGTGGAGGGAGACAAGACAGACAGAAACAGACAGAATGACACACACACACACACACACACACACACACACACACATACACATGACAGACTGGCACCGACAACCATTTTTATTCTATACAAATTATTCCCTAATCCAGGACTGACTCACATTGGATGTTCCAAGTGACTGATTCTCCTGGTTTGGCTTTTACAAGGCAACCTATTTAATTTATTTAAAAAAAAAAAAAAAAAAACCCAAGGCAACCCCATTTAAGTTGCAAAAAAAAAATCTAAACTTTTACAAGGCAACCTATCTAAGTTGAAAAAAAAAAATCTTACAAACCTCTGATGATTTTGTTACACCCATATGGGACCACATCTTAATCATTTTAAGCAGCAATGAATACTTCAATTTTTTTCTCTCTGCTGCCAGCATCAGAATTTCAAAGATTAATCTGGAACAACGTTTTCTGTCGCCAGCTGCTTCTTAAGGATACTGGACACTGCTGACAAGTTACTATGGTGGATTCAATTCTTTTTCCATGAGTAAAACTTAGTGATGCTCCCTGTCTGCAGCTGTCTAGCTACTGATTCTTCACCTGTTTGCAAGGTTTGCCAAGCATTTAGCCCATAGGCAAACTGTTGCTTTCGAAAAAGGTATTTTGCTCATCTGAAGCACTCTCTACAGCCTAGTTCCCAAGTATGATGCGAGCCTTCAGGTACAGCAGCAAACTAACAAAGCCAAACAAAAGACACCAACAGCCAAACCTTTACCCTCCATCCCATCATCAGACCTGTTTGCCCTGAAACTGCTATGGGTGTTCTCTTCAGCAAAAATGAGCGTATTTTTCTACAAAAAGTGTGCACTTATCTTCAAAAAAAAAAAAAAAAAAAAAAAATTTCTTTCTTTTTTGTTTCTTTTTATCCCTAATGCCACCCCCCTTCCCCAATTTTGTTAAAACTGGTGTGTGTGTGTGTGTGTGTGTGTGTGTGTGTGTGTGTGTATTCATTTCATGTTCACTTGGCAAAAAAACAGAGGCTAAAGGGATACTTGATCTTGCAGTAACCCACAAAAAAATTCTTAGAAAACAAAATTACTTCCAAACCCAATTCATCAGAATTCTTTGGCACAAAAATCATGCTCTCTTGTCGTTTTTTTTTTTTTTGTTTTTTTTGTTGTTGTTTTTTTTTTTTTTTTTTTTTTCTCCTTCTTCAATACTTTAGGGCATGCTTTTCAAAATAAACAGTTAGACATGATTTTTTGCGCACAGAAGTTAGCAAGAGTTGTTGCTCTTTGGTCAATCCCCAAAATGCCAAACCAAGGCAAAACCATGTTACACTCTACAACTTCAATTACTGCTCCAGAATTCTTCTCTACCCTTTTTTTTCGATTTACATAGCTCACTGTGTCTGTTGCATTTTCGCCAAACACGTGTATAAAATATGGCAAAATTGTATGGGTAAACAGATTTGCATCATTTTCATGTTTTTTGTTTAATGTCCACGTCCAACATGGCTACTGCAACAAATAAAATAATTGTTAAGTCTGCACACCACACCTCACACTGGGGTTTTTAAAACCACTTTCAAGATCCGTTTTTATATTCTTCCTTATTTTTCTAATTTGTTGTGAAGCTATACTGATACCTTTCCTCCTCATTTTACTGCAAAAATGTCCTCACAAATTAGTGTAAATTTTAAAACAGGTATAAAACATTGTCTGTCCATCTTACTACCGTGGTGTGTACAAAATGAAGTTATTACTTTTCTTCCTTGAATACACACCCTTAATCAAAACTTGAGGCTTACAATTAAACAATTTAGTCTGAAACTGTAAGAAAGGACAGCACAAGAAAGAATATTCAAGAGCTTGGGGTGGGGGGATGCTTAAAAAAAAAAAAAAAAAAAAAAGTAAACATGCCTCTGTACTTCACAGAGCTCAGAACACCCTCTAAATTTCCTACAACTCACCGCAGAACAGTGAAGACACGGGCCATTTTCCCAATGGCTCGGATTTTGTTCTTAATGACCTCCTTTCGAGCAGCAACTGTAAAGAAAAGGAAAGCAGCATTTGACATAAATAGTGAAGCCAGAGCATTCCTAACAAGGCTATGTCATCATTCTGTTCAAGGTATGATGGAAGGAAAAAGCAAGTGTAAAAGTTTGAGTTACCTAGCAATATACATGAAATTTCAAAATAACTGCACCAACTCAGAAACACAAAATATGAGAAAAAAAAAAAAAAAAATAAGGTCATTCAGGCCTTTAATAACATTATTTCATTTCCATTCACATCATAATCACAAACAATTCGCCCTGCTTTCATTTCAATAATTTTAAAAAAAAACCAAAAAACCCACACAAGACTTGGGCGTGGGGGGTAAGAAACCAATGAAAACACAAGATGAATAAACAACAGATCTGAAAGAAACTGCGCATAAACATGCATCTGCCTTGATGCTAATAAGCTGATGACGATGCTAATAAGCTGATGACCAAACAAACATACCCACAAATAAACTAACTCCCCCTCCTCCCTTCAACACCCTCCCCTCTCTCTCTCTCTCATACAAACACACACACATACACACACACACACACATAACACATTATACCATACAAAGCAATGCACCCTCCAATTTCCAAGTATAAAACATAAAAACAATGAAACAAAATTGTCAGCTTAACCTGAGAGTGAATTTACATACTTTCACATTACAATATCCAAATCTCACCCAGAGTTATCCTAGTCCTTGTAATAAAAAAGCAGCGTGACCATCACATTAAATCGAAGATACAACCGCCAACAAGCTCCTGAGCTGACCCTCATATGCAAGATTTAAAAAGGGATCTGGCTGAATCAATACATGAGTATTTTTTGTCTTATTATAACATATACCCATTTACAAACATCCTAATAATATAGACCAATTACACATTACATCTTTTATCAAAGCTACAAAAAACGATTTCAAATATTCTGCATGGATCCTGCTCACAATGAAAAAACACACAGTAAACATAACATACATGTATATGCAAAACCACGCTATTAACTGCAGACAGAAAGTCTGTACCTAACATCCATCACAGAACACTTATTGCACACTAATGGATGAACAGTATCTGTTAATAATACAACCAACCAACCATCACTGCACAGTAATGACACATGAGCCGCAGACTGGCAAGATAGTAAGTTCAAGTTCATTGCAACCATCAGTGTGTGTGTGTGTGTGTGTGTGTGTGTGTGTGTGTGTGTGTGTGTGTGTGTGTGTGTGTGTGTGTGTGTGTGTGTGTGTGTGTTGTGTTTAGCAGAAGCTGACTTCTCATTAGAATTCAGAGTCCAACACTGAAAGATGGAGAACATACAATTGAGCCTGATCCAAATCATACACAGTTCTGAGAGTGCTGGTTATATTCCCTGACTAACACTGTAGATTTATGTGCATTTGTCTAGCCTGCTCTAACAAAAATGAAACCCTACTGAATCATCATCATATAATGACAGGCCATCATAAACTACTGAAAAAATTGTCATGAAAATGTTGTGGGTCTGTAAAAGCACTCTCTCATAATGACCTCAGGTTTGAGATGCCAGTCATATTCATGTCAGTGACGACTTCTTTTACTATCTTCAGAAACAACAAACGTTATCATCTGTAACGCAGAAGCAGACACCATTCGTTCTGTCTCTTTCTACAACTAAACTATTATTGCTGTTAACAGGAGGCTGTGCAAGTGCCATTCTGCTAGTATTACATATAATCAATATTACAGAAAAAACTTCAGTGACTGGACAGCAAAGCAGGGTAACATCAGGTGAACTATTTTGTGGTGACCTTGTAATCACAGATCCATCTACTGTTGATGCTGGAGTGTGTCAGGACAGGTTTAGGTATGGCTGTGAAAATGAGTGAGCCATGAACTGCTATGGAGAATGCAGCCGATGCAGCATTTAAGGTAGTCCACATATATTAAAAAAAAATTCATTATAAAACCAATAAAATGAAAAAGTCTGAATAACTTGCTTAATGCAACAGTAATAGCAGGCTGTTTCTCTTTAAAAACAAAAAAAAAAAAGGGGGGGGAGGGGAATAAAATTTCAAAACAAACATGAATGCATTTTTACTAATTGGTCTTCTTTCACGCAAGACAGAATGACAACAAAAGACAGACAGACAGACAGTCATTTATCTCTTCAAACTGGGTGCAAAATCTGGTCCTGGGTTAACAACTACAACTACAGAATGGGGGACCGAGGTTGAAGGGAAGAAAATACAGGTTAATGCAGCAATAATAATGAAGGCTAGTAATACTGGTATCATGATCATATGATAGTAATACTAACAATAATGATAACAGTAACTGTAGTAACTGTAGTAATAACAGAAGAAGACAAAGGAGGAGAATAAGAATAACAGTTACAATGACATGGTTATAACAGTAACAATATACTAATCATAGTAACAATAATAACCAAACAAAAATGGGGAACTATAGTAAAGTAAAATCTTAAGAAATTATAATAATAATAATAATAATAAATATGCAAAAAAAACTGATTGTGATAGTCATGATATAGAAAATAGGAAGGTCGAAAAAGAAAAAAAAAAACAAAAGCGCACACACATATACTCACATAAGCGCTCGCACGCACGCACACGCACACACACACCAGGCTCCCCCTCAGCTGCTAGTGGAGAGGGTGAGTTCACCCCCTATCTGAAATTCTAGAGGGTATTTTTCACCCTCACTTTCAAACTTTAGACGGTGATTTTATTAAGACTTGCCGCAACTTAAACAACATCTACAGTATACTCTTGGTGACTTTCTAAAAGTTCCATGATTCTTTATGATCTTCTGATCTGTCGTCTTCTCCTCAGTTTTAGATTTTTTCCGTTTATTGCCATGGCCTTCCTCTGTATTGTTGTCAGGATTTGGTTTTCGCTTCAACCACTGAAGTAGAGACGCCATCTTTTGCCAGTTGCAGAAAAAGAGAAGCCAGACTCCTTGAATGAGACAGTGCCAGCATTTTCTTAAGGAAATGAAAAACACGCACCTAAACTAAAGTGATGACGTACAGCTATTTTTATTGCAGCCTGTTGGTCAAGACTTCGTGGTCTCGTTGAGCCAATGGGCAACACAGACACGTTCGTTGCAAGAAGTGAGGCTATTTTTACTGCGGTTGGTTCTGAGAACCTGCGGTCATGCAAAGCACACAGCCAGCCTGAACAAACAGCAGACACGTTCAACGAAATCTTAGAGGGCGATTCCACCTCCAGATTGTAATTTTAGAGGGTGAAGCTCACGGGTGAAACACAATTCTAGGGCATGAAATAGAGTTCTAGTGTGTGAATGACGCGCATTCTGCGCGTCATGGGGAGCGCTGCACACACACACACACACACACACACACACACACACACACACTTTCTTCAAATTCAACTTGATCAACTGAAAAGTACTGATTCTAGAATGAATGGAATACATCCACAACCTTGGGTCTTCAAAATGTTGCATGGATACCAGAAACTAGAAATGCTGCACTGCTGAATATTTTAAATCATCTGCGTACAATATACTGTGAATTTTATGTGATTACTTAATTAAACAAAAAAACAACGCAACTAAAGAAAAAAAAAAGCCTCAAAACTTATGGCATTGCAGATACTACCCATATCATAAGTTCTGCTGCTGATAGCAAACTCAGCTTAAATGTCACACGACTGAAATATAAAACATCATACTCCATCAACTTATTAAAGAGAGGTAATTTGTGTGCATAGGTAGTTACATCAATATATCTTTTATACTTGGGCTTTGTGTCTAATTTCACTTGAGCTGTCTGATGAACTAGTCAGGAATCTTGATTGTCTACATAACTACTTGGAAAAAGTATCTTTAAACCAGCGTTGTTATTAGAAAAACTTTTTACTGACCACAGTACCTCATTCTGATACCTTCTAACATTTGACACCTTTCACATCATCTATAAATAAATTTCAACATTTCAGCAGACAAGAAAATGAGAAATCAATGGGGTCAGCATTCAACAAAACAGCAGCGAATCATCTTTCAGTTTCTGAACGTCACCACAAATCAATGAACAATGGAATGAAAATGGTACTTGATGCATTCATAATGGTCCCTAAATTATTTCGGGATGAGCCTATATACGGGGGGCGAAAAAAAAAATTGATATTTGAGTTTCTACCTCTAGATTTGATATGTCATTGATGAATACCAAGATTGTGGCCTTACACAATGGCAAATGAATAAGAATGTGATCCAATATTCGATGTAAAACATGTGATGACCAGGTATCCAGTAAAATACCACCCATTTACCTGTATCAAAATTCTTATATCTAAAAGTCCACCTAAAATTACAATCCACCTAGCAGCATGTCTCAAATGACCCAACAAAACAGAAGCAACCCTATCTCTCATCCAGCAATCATAAAACACACAATGATAATTCTCTTTATTTAAAAAGAAAGGAAAAGAAAGAAAGAAAGAAAAGGCAAATAAGGCTCTCTCTCTCTCTCTCTCCTCTCTCTCGTCCATTAGTCAAAATGCATAATGTGAAGAAACTCTGATGGGATAAAATGCTTACATCGAAAGGAAGTGAGTTCGAGTCAGCAGCAGTTCACAAAATTATTTGGTTTAGGGAAGCTAGGCATTTTCTTTATATACTTACGTCAACCGAGACAATATCAAGCACATTAGAGAAATGAGAATACTTTCACAAGATTTTAGTTATGGGAAAGCTCTCTAACCGAGGTAAATCACTGCTTCAATGATGTGAAAATATAAAACAGATTATGGTGACAGCAGTACAAATGATATGGCATCAAGGCATACATCCAATACTTTTACATTATGTTCCAATCAACACAACACTCATCACATTGGTTATTAAAAAAAAAAAAAAAATTAACTGGATGAGTAACGATGAGCACTTCTATCATTAAGAAATAAATCCAAACAGGCCCTGGTCTTCAACAAACTATGCACTAGTCAGGGGCAGGCTGGGGTGGGGTGGGGGGGGGGGTGTGAAGGGAGAGAATATGGTGAATAACAACATGCATCATAATCACCTTACACTGAGGAAGATGTTGTTTCAGTACATTTCAACGGCACTGATCAGTAAGTGTCAGATCACTTTGGTTGATGTTTTCCAATGAAATCTTCTCTCTGCTTTTATAAGTTTGACCGTCTTCACAGAAGAATCATCAAGTCTTGACCAGATACTCTACTCGCCTGCTAAGCCCAAGTACATAGAGGGAAAGACATACTGCGAGCATTATCTATCATTCTGTAGGGGGTAAGTGTTCTGTGTGTGTGTGTGTGTGTGTGTGTGTGTGTGTGTGTGTGTGTGTGTGTGTGTGTTGAGGGAGGTAACAGGGAAAAAAAGGACACCGACAATGAAGGCAGAGAGACAGACACACTGAAAGAGAAAAGCAGGAGACAGGTGCCAAATGCAGAAGACTTTGCAAGTGCCCAATCTATGCATAATCACAACAAAATTATCACACTGTGAATGCCCATCCAATATACTATTGTCTGGGCTACTGTGTAACTAAGTATCCACTCTCAATACAATTTGTGATTCATGGTATGATTCTACAAGTTGTGATTTTCTGGACACTGGTACACAGTATAGCCTTTTTCCAATTCAAATTTTCAGCAATATGTCATGTATATAGTATTCATGAGCTTTGCTGGCATCACATTAACAAAATAGCACGTTTTCTTGCTCACTTCATTTTCATTCTAATGAAAAATTACCTTTAAACTCCATGGCATTGTGCTGATTTTCAACCTTTGGCATCCCAACAACAAATGCTATCAACAAAAGTTACAGCTTCTGCAGGAAGATGAATTTCTTTTTTAATGAAATAATATGATCACTGAAATTACACAGTTCTTTCTTAAAGTCTATAAACAATGTAGCTTTTTCTCTGATGACTTTTTTCCTTTTCTTTTCTTTTTTTTTTTTTTTTTCTTTTTTTGACTACCTTTTCCCCAGCAAAATGGCAAAACAAAGGCAATTTTCATTTTGAGAAATGATCAAACTTGTGGTTGTAGAAGGATCCCACATTGCACATATTTCAGATCAAGAAAGGAATAGTACTTTGATGAAAAAGAAACTGTCTAATTCTTCCAAGTGCACTTCTAATGGACAGTAGTAGGCACATTCGAATGTATGTACATGTACTTTAATCTAATGCTTTTTCTGTTTCTGAATTTAGTAACGTAATCTTCGAAACATTGCATAAATCAAAATTTTACATTCAAGCATAAATTGTGCGTTTTGATCAATTTAATAGGTCAGCTGATTTCTTAAAATGTAGACGTAATGTTACATCATGCGATAACAGTGAGTGGTTTTTTTTTTTTTTCCCTAGCATATCACACTTGAGTTAAAAGTGCACTAAAGACCTGGATCAAATGTTTGTAGACATCTTTCCACATCCAGACGAAATGAAAGCTGACAAAAACTCCATGATTCTCCCGGATCCCATCCCCTCTCATGCCCAAGTCCATTCCTCCTAACTTCTCTTCAAGCCCTATCACCCCCATCCATCCCATCCTCACTTCTCTGTCCTCTCCTCAATCATTTTGTCCCTTGACCTTTCTGAATCTGAACATGACAGATCAAGGACTGATCTTTTTTCCTTTCTTTTTTTTTTTTTTTCTTTCTTTTAATATATAACTGATGTCCATAAAACTATCACTTCTCAGGAACTTATCAACACTTCCATTCACTTGGAGGCCAGTTTTACTTGCAGTCCCTTATGCAGGCTGACTTGATAAAATGCTGCAAAATGAACTTTCTTTTAGGGGGGGGTGGACAAGGTGTACTGTGTGGGTCAGGAAAAGAATAGCAGAAAGTGCATATTGCACAGGTCCTTGACAGAGAATCCAGCAGGGGAGAGTGTGTGTGTGTGTGTGTGTGTGTGTGTGTGTGTGTGTGGGGGTATACTAGGAAAGGAGTGGCAAGAGGGATGGAGTCCCGGGGAAGGGCATGTCTGCTGATTACTTTTGTGTTTCTGAAGTTAACTAACAAATATTAACATAGGTTCAGGGCCTAGGAATGCAAACAGCCTATTCTGATACTTTAATACACACGAAACGTGTTCAGATACAAACAGGTCTGCATAACTGCTAACCCTGGAGATGGGGAGGGAGAATGAAAAAAAGGGAAAGAGAAGGGGAGGGGGACTGGGGAGAAGGAGTGGGAAGAGGGGTAGAGTCCACCCTTCATCAAGCAGATACTGTACAAACATGAATCCTGGACTTCCCTCATTCGTGAATGTGTCTGCACACACTACGTAAACCCTTGACTCATCAATCACCCTTTTCCTACAAACATGAAGCTTGCAACCATCTCAAAATCTGTGCCTTTTCATATGGGACATTTCCAACAAAAAATAAAGCATGAGAAAATACACCAGTAATGAACTGGAAAATAATCTATTTCATTCAAAGGAAATTTCTTCAAAATATCTTGACACAGAGATAATCAAATCCTTAAGATACATAAACACACAAAATTTCATTCCTTTCATAAACTTTCACTCAATTCTACCATCGGGTGCCTCAAATTTCTGGGAGGAACAACCTTGAAAACATTAGTTCAATGACCAAAAGCAGACAAAAAGCAGACAAAATTATCATATTAATATCACCAGAGCTCAGTACGTACAATTATCATGCAGAATTTACAATGAGCCACAATGCATTTTTTTAAGTTACTTGCTAGAAGTACTTGTTTTATGTCCATGATTACCTAGACATTTGTATGATCATTATACCCTTAACAATTTTTTCCAAACAGTCTAGACTGCATCCGTCTGTCCAGAATTTCATCTTTATATGTTAACATAAATAACATCCGAACATTTTTTATCGAACTAAAATTTCCCCCTTCCCTTTTAATACACATCCTGACCGCGCTAGACCCCACATTATTTAATATCCATTTGAAATTTTTCTGCAAATTGTAATAAAATCTGCCACAGATTTTCATCTACAAAGAAAGAAAAGGCCAATGAAAAACGTGTAGAGGAAGACAGACAGGCAAACAGACATAAACAGTAAGAAAAGGAATGAGAGAAGCAGACATGGTTAATCTTTATAACACACATACAGAGAGAGAAAGGAAAAGGGGGCGGTGGAGGGTGTAAGTGGAATGAAAAGCATAACACATTAAAACGAATCAGCTTCTTCTCAAACTTATAAACAGGTAAAGAGCGCCTAATCAGAAATCCTCTCTGTAGTCAGTAAAACCATAATAATAAACCTGGCTAAAATGAAGAAATGGCAGTACAAGAATAACAGACTAAAATTCATCTGCTTCACAAAATTATAACTCATTAAATGCATACAGAGAAGCTTTTCTGGTATATTTTCTTGCAGCAGGCTAAGCCATAAATACTCAACAGAGCAAGACTGGAAGAAAAACTGGTACAAGAAAGGAATATTTTCTCAGAAGACGATGATGAAAAGATCAACTTCAGATGTACTAAACAAAAAGGCCTTGAGTCTAAGACAGCAAGTCTTGGAAAGAAGAAAGGGTATTGTGTTGGCGGAGACACTGCAAATGCAAAAGAGAGGGTGGGGGGTGGTTTGGGGAGCGAGAACTAGCGGAGGGGTACAGAGGACAGAACAGCAGTAAGCTACTGGATCAAATAAGTAAGAATGAAAAAGACGTTTTCAAGAGGCTCTGTGTTTATATGTGTGTTGTGTTGTGTTGTGTTTTGTTGTGTTGTGTGTATGGTGTGTGTGCATGTGTGTGTGAGTGTGTGTGAATATGTGTATGTGTGTGTGCACATGTGCATGTGTATCCGATAGTGTGCGCTGCCCTTGTTTTCTGTGTGTCTGTATCTGTCTTGGTGTCGTAATCTACCAAAATTACTGTGGCATGATTTTCACACCCATTAAAGTCTGATCAATGACAAAACATTGGCAAGGATTGATCAAGTCAAGTTATAAATGACAAGACTTCACTCCTCAAAATGTTTCTTAAAAAATAACAACAACAAAAAAAAATAACTCTGGGCTACCAGTCATCTACTTCAAAGCATGCCCTTGCCCCCCCCCCCCCCCCCCCCCCCCCTTTCTCTTGCCCAATTGCCTCCAGAAGATGTAATCAGAAATATGAAATCGTACCAGCAACTACGGGGATCAAGTACTTGAACCTACAATATGAACACAGGTGGTTTAGCTTTTGGCTGAAATAGTTTTATGCCAAAGTGTGAACTGATCTGGGGAGAGCTAACAAAGACAGGGCACCCTCCAGTGCATCTACTCACTATCATGCCAAAAACAATTCATCTTTGTCCAAGGGAATTCTTTCCTTTCGCCCCCCCCCCCCCCCCCTCTCTCTCTCTCATTCTCTATCTCACAACACACATACACACACACACACACACACACACACACATACACACCTCAAAACCTGCACACAGCACACTCAAAAAAAAAAAAAGTTAAAGGAAACAAACGAAGCCAAACAACAACATAAAAGAAAAATCCACCTTTGAATTCCCCTTTCCGGGAAACAATTTTGCAATTCTGATTTTCTTCCCTTTTTTTTGAAGCCAAAATTTGTGAATGCTGTTAAAAAGTACAGTTTTTCTGTTTTTCTTTTCCTTTTTTTTTTTCCTTTTTTTTTTTAACTTTTAATTCTATTCATCATTTCTTTAGCGAAAACAGCCTGGGAAGAAACAAGTTTAAAAAAAATGTTTGAAATCACTGAACTCACTTGTTGATAAGAGTTATAAAAAACAAAAGAAGAAAGGGATTAACAATAAAAATAGAATGTTTACTGTAAGTAATGGCAACAATTTTTTTTTAACTTACTGGGAACACTAGGTAAATCCAACATTACATCTAGTCGAAAATAAACACTATATATTTCACAAAACTCCTATTCAAAGGAGATCCTACATCAGACAGGATCAGAAACCAGAAATAAAAGAGTTACTCACACACAAGGTTGAGGGAATACACAAAAAAAACACACCACAGAACTAAAAAGGAAGGAAGAGAAATAAAACGGTGATGAGGATAAGGGAAAAATTAAAATCAAAATACATGTATGAAGACAGACAAGACAGACTAGGAGGGGTAGACATACTAAGACAGCAAGGGACTGCTAACCTGTTGTAAATGCAATCTAATTTACTATATCCCCTTTGATGACTCTACATCTGACACTGGTAAAGTGTTTTCTTTTCTCTCTCACATTTTTCTTTCTTTTTTTTAAATTTTTTTTATTGACATTACATCTCAACAAAAAACTATGTCTCACTTTCACTAAGCAAAACTATAACTATGACAGATTGCTGAAAATGCTCTCCATCAACACATTCAAAACCAATCTCCAGAAACGTAACTGCCAATTCCCAGTCACATACTCAAGCATTTGTTTTTATGTATTTTAGCAGATATCACATGCATTTACAAAAAAAAAATACACATACATATAACATTAGTGAAATTTATTCTCAGTTTACACAAAATTTTTCATTTATCATTTTAGTTATTTTGTCTCTTTTCAAGGCTCTAATTCTGTGTTAAAAACACCCTACACACTGCTATTAAGGCTCACCACAGAGGAATCAATCTTTACAAACTGAACGGAGCAGATTAGTCGTCAGACTCCAGGTGTTTCTGGTCAGAAAGTGATAGTTCAGACTTGCTAGTGCAGAATTAATGAATAAAACACTCCAGTCCTGTTAAAGAAAGCCAAATAAAAACTCATAAAGAGTTAGTTGGAGACAAGAGTATACTGCACACTCCAGCTGCCGTGGTAAATCCGACATTGTCAAATCACCCAAACAGGGACGTGCAGCAACAAATTTCTCTTACTATTTCTTTATTTGAGCGACCAAGTCTCTTGAGCACAGCATCACCTTTAAAAGGCAAAAGAAAAAAAAAAAAAAAAAAAAAGAAAGAATGACAAATGAAAAAAAAAGTTGGTAACTAAATCAAAGTACACATTGTGAGGCATTGTGTGTGTTTCGTGTGTGCATCAATGCTGTGACATGGAATAAACAAATTGCAGATGGAAGTGTCAGGAGCTTTTCTGAAAAGGGAAAGGACAGACAGATCTGTGACTGGAACAAACATTTATCAGTTGTACAAAGGTCCACAAGGATCAAGAAAGACATGAGACTAAGACACATACACTTTATGTACACCCACATGTGCACCCACATCCACACGCTGCCATTCTTACACACAACATATCAACACATATACATTTTACAAGTGCATACATACAATCAGAATACAAATCACTCATCCTTTAAAGCTTACAGAAAAACATCATCAACAACGTATCATATGTTTCTGCAGTATAGTGTTTATCTTAAAAAATTTAACAAAATCATATATTCTTCTGCACATATTCATCTGCAACAGATTTTTCAAAATATGTTGTAAAGAAATATACTGTATGTAAACAGGTTTTACCAACATGCATGCTAACAAAGGGGAAATATATTACTAACAATATCTCTAGGAATCCAAGAAAAGTCTGAGTTTTCAGAAAAGCATTAAGTCAAAAAACACAAACATTTCAATTCCTAAGCATTAATAAGTGATTCAACTAATTTAGGATGTCAAATGATAAAAACGGACTTCTCATACATATATATATATACATTACTACAGGTTAAGGCCTTCAAGCTGGAACCTAGTACACAATGCATTTAATGCATGAACCAAAAATTAGAAGTCCAGGCAAGCAAATATTCTATACAAAAAAAAAAAAAAAAAAAAAAAAAAAAAGAATGCATTCCTAGCATTAGGGTATGACTATGACACTACTTTAACTTATCAAAAGAAAGTTCCTGCATGCATCTGGTAGCTGCACTTAAGCACTACAGAGGCAGTAGGCAAGCATGTGTCAACATCATACCCAATCAGATACAAACCATCCGATTTATTTCCTTCTAAAAGGTTTAACTTACTGGTGACACTTTCTGGTGGCTATATATATATATATATATCAGCTTAATGCCCTTTATCCATCCCAGAAAATGATAGAATGCTTTGGCATGCGATAACAGTTCATTTCCCACCCCACATAATATAACTAACAACCCCACCACCCCCACCCTGCCCTAAAACACCATACTTCCCCTTATTTCACAATGGTTGTATGTTATGTTATCTTTTGTTCCATTAAACTGTGCAACCAAAACAACACAAAGACTACAAGCTCACGAACATATCCCAAGTGCTGATTCTGCTCCTTATCAACGATACTAATGAACAAGCTGTTAAACAGACTGCCAATTTTCTTTCATAAGATGAATGTTCAAACTGCTCACCATAACTGTGGATGTGTATGTTTTATCACTTTCCAGTTCAATCAAGCATCTCCTCTTCTAAAGTATGTGTAATCTGGACTCTTTGAAGAAACTGAACAACACACTAAATATCAGTTTCATCATTCAACTTCAAGCTAGGTAAATCAAGTACCTTGCATTCAAAGGAATGGTAATATGGCTGTTGAGTGATAATGTGTGAGCGGATGATAACCGATAGGCAAGCTGAGATCAAACAGTGGTTTATTTTAAAACTCAAAGTATATGTTTCTTGGTGTATGTGTTGCTAATCAAATGGTTTAAATGGTAAGTTCTCCACTTGCATTTTCATAACTGTCATCACAATGATCTGGGATTCATGTTTTTGTTCAAAAAGCCAAGATATTAAAGAAAAAAAAAAAAAAGAAATAGAAAAGAAAACCTAAAAACAGAGTTGCCAAGGTCTGAAAAAGACACAGCGCAACATTCTGATATTTTAAATGTATCATTCCAAGTTCAGCATAGCACTCAACTGTGATGCCACAAGTCAGACTCGATGGCACTTCTGCTTCACACATGATGTGATGCTGGACTAACAAGATGGAAATCTCTGTAGTTATCACATGGTTTGACTTGACCTTGTAACAATAAAAAGTGGCCAGTCAATATTGATGTAAAATCATTAACATCTCCAACGCTTTTACTTCTATTTCTTTCATCCTCTCCACACACCTATTTTGATAATTTTTTGATGAAATAAGTCTACAGTCATACGATGAACTTTTCTTAGTTCTGTTTAAGGTGTCACCAAGTCAAAGTTGTTTTTTTTTTTTTTCAATTTTTTGTTTTTTGGGCGTAGCATTTCATACAAAAGTGTAGCAGCATAGCATTGCTGGCGAAACTGTATCATGCTATGCCAAAAATGTAGCACTTGACAGCTCTGTGAAAATGAAACAGAACAATGTGGAATAGAGATGCTTATGCTGGGCAGAGGCAAGGAAGGCAAACGAGAGTAGGAGGTTGAGGAGGACGCCGGGAGACTGTGGGAAGGTGGGCAAGGAAAGAAGGGGGAGAGAACAGAGCTGAACTCAAGTCATACCTTTCACTTTACATTAGTCCACAGAACTCATGGTGCTCTTATAGTCTCCTAAAAACTTGGAAAATAGTGTCTCTGCCCTAATCTGAAATGGATATTCACCTTGTTTAGTAACATTCAGGTTTCAAGTCTATACCGTCAAAGTTGATACCATACCACTGACTGAGATAACCGTCCAAGAAGCACAAAGGGAGGAGATGCGTCTAACCCCGCATGCCATCACCACAACTAAAATTTAAAAGGCTGGAAAGATGGCAAGAGAATATTTGTGAAATAACCTGGCAACAATCTGAAACATTTTTGGGGTGAGTCTGTCAGTGTCATGAAGAGCTCGACTGACGCGTGATGCTGCACACTGAGACAGCCTGACACCCCAAGTGATCGAAAGCATAATTATGATATCAAGTGGAGCACATGGGCATCATCACTGTTTAAGCACACAAATGACAAGACAGGAAATGGGCATTCCTCCCATGTACTTGGATAACAAGTTGTGTTGTTCTTCTCTTTCCTTCTCATTTTTTAAGTCGCCAGCGATACAAAGTATATCCATTTGGACTAGCCATCATGGTTGCTTCAGCCAAAGAAAACAGTGTTTGGACTGGCTATCAAACTTCAATCACTGGCTAAACCGGTAAGAGTTAAGCAGTTTTAAACATCGCAATTCGCCAAAAAGATTCCCGCAGCAGCTTTTGTATGCAGAAGGATGAAATGAAGACCAACAAAACAGAACCAATATTCCTCTGAAAATGGACTGTCAGGTCTGCTTACGAAGAATCCTGCCTTGTAGTGACATTTCAAAAACATATGAACAAAAAACAAAAAATAGAGAATGTATGGAGGATAGGATAGGTATGAAACAGAAAGATATGCTAGTATTGGGTGAGTTAAAACTGGGATTTTAGAGGGATAAAAATGATTGGACACTGAAAATGGAAATCTCAAAGCTCTCAACAATTTTCTTCACTACAGTCCACATATCCAATTTTTAAAAGTCTGACAAATTTTCTTGCAATCCATCCTTATCTAGGACTGGTTATTTTATCAAGTACAAACTATTCAAAATGCTCTTGAAGTACAGAGCCTTTGAAGCTATTTACACGTAACAAGTCAATGCAATGAGATATAAACAGAGACTGACAGAATATGAACAGAAAGCCAAAGAATCCCTCAGGCTGTCAGAGACATATAAATGTTGGCAGATAAATGGATAGGATATATAAATGATATCAACATTTTTTTTTTCTAAATCATGTGGAGGAAGCAGAACATACAAGGAAAATGGGGAGTTTTTACTATACTCTCTGTTTGGCTAGTATACTCATCATGTCAGACCATAGCATTCTATGACAGTTACTCAGCTCTGCCAGGCCGAAATTTTTGTGGCAAATGCAGTCATAAGATAGTCACGTGATGCCCACCCTACATCCGCCAAAGGAAGAAGCCTGTGTAGGCCTCCTGTACCTCATTCATCTGAGGCCTGTACGCAAGGTAACCCCGAGAACCCTGGCGCTAGAGGGGAAGGTAGGGTGGGCATTAGAGTCTGACATGGTGAGTATACTAGCCAAACAGGGAGTATAGTAAAAACTCCCCATTTTGGCGTCATATACTTCACCATGTCAGACCATGGCAGAATTTAAAGGAATAGGAGGAGGGTCGAGTGCCCTAGTGGTTCTTGGGGTTAGCTGATATGGCTGCATTGGCCGCCACAAAGGAGATCCCTTTAGAACGATCAGCCCTGGTCATGTGGAGATCCCTTAAATATAAGTTTATAAAAGGGTTTTCCAAACGCCAGTAGGCTGCCTCCAGAAGATGGCGCAAGGGGACAGAGTGCTGGAACGCTGCTGAAGTGGCCAGTGCTCTGATCTCATGAGCCCTGGAGATGGGAACAGGGAGATCCTTGTACGCCTGCGCGTAGGCAGATCTCACCGTCCTGGAAAGCCACCTTGAGACCGTGCCTGCCGAGATGTCTTTCTTATTATTGGGGTTGATGGAAATAAGGAGACGTCTTCGATCGTTCCCAGTAGTATCTGAGACACCTGGAAGGGCACAGGTCCATGTCTCCCCCACTCTCCCCTCTTCCTAAGATATTCACCAGTGAGCGGATGATGAGGGAAGGAGAAGCAGTGCCCGGTTCCTGATTCTTAGCTATGAAATGGGCGTCGAGTGACTATCTTATGACTGCATTTGCCACAAAAAATTTCGGCCTGGCAGAGCTGACTAACTGCCGTAGAATGCTATGGTCTGACATGGTGAAGTATACGACGCCAAACAATCTTTTACGCGGATAGAGAAAATATATAACTCTTCAAAGACAAAAAAAAAAAAAAAAAAGAAAGAAAGGAGTCAGAGACAAGAAAGCCTCTCTTTCAATTAAAATTTACCAAGAAAACAATGACACAGAATTCGGGGGGGGGGGGGGGGGGGGGGGGGGGGTGTAATGAGATCTGGAATGAAAAGTCTTCCAAAACTGTCCGTCTCAGCACAGTAAGTTACTACAGGCCACTAGTTGCACTCTCTGTTAAGCACCTCTTCCCACAACAGGAGAAGTGTGAGTGTGTGAGTGTGCGTGCTACTGGATGTGGAAGAGCACAGGCAGAGAAAAGGATGATGGGAGTTATCTAAGGTGTGTGTGTGTGTGTGTGTGGTGTAAAATGCAGAAAGAGAAGCAAAAAAAGGCAAATAAGAAATAAAACAGCTGGCTATTTCAGTAGCATGCCTGCAATTTTCAAGGGCTACTGTGGTGGTTACTATTGGCTCTGCAAGAGTGCTAAGCACGGCAGTAAATATGTAAGTGCTGACTTGCATGTATGTTAATTTCTGTTTGACCTTCCAAAATATTATCTTTCACTGTCAATAACATTATTCACTTAAAAGCAATGAACCAACTCTAGACAGTTAATGAACTTTTCTGTCCTTATCACAGTGTCACAACAAACACTTTAAATAAAGGAACAGAGGGTACACAAGACTCTTCAACAACACCAAATTAGGATACACAAAGACGGACTTGCTAGAAGTGCCAGACTTTTCTGATATTTTGGCTTTTCATGAATCATTTTAAGTACTGCAGTGCCCGACCACACGCAAATGGACAGAAAAAAAAAACATCCTAAGAGTACTGACTTGGGAAAACTTGAGATGAGAAATAAATGGTTCAATGTGATAAAGCTAAAATGCTGATGCCAACTAATCTTCCAACTTCAATATAGGACACAAAGTGTTTACTTTATTTTGCAAATGACTTTAACTGTAAATGAAAACTTGAATAAAAAAAACTTTTGGAGAAGAATTAGAAACAATCACAATAAACTTAATGCATGTCTGTTCCTAACAGAACACACACTGAAAGATGTACTGGTGCGGACAGATTGATTTCTACCACTTTGAAGTGGAGACTGTCATTGCATATTATTACAGGGCACAATGCAAATAGTAACATACTGTATTAGGACTGGCTTCATTCAGCCGACTGACTCTACAGCATCACAACACTGACCATCTACAGTACTAAATCTATTGAGTGTAGCACAGGAATGCTCAGCTGTATATCTAGCATACCTTCAGCAGCTTCAGACAAAAGGGGGTAATAATTGTTGAAATCAGTATAAAATATTACCGTGATCATCATTTGTGCCATATATTGATAATCCACCTGTAATGGCAAAAAGACACTAAAGACCGCCTAGTTGGGTGGTAGCACAATACAGCACAGTTTACTGAACAATATTAGTCATATCAATTATTTTTGCAAGCAAATGCTGTTAAAGAGAGTTCTTCATCATCTCTCCTTCAAACAGTATAATTTGAAAATGTATCACCAATTCACTGTAATTAAAAAAATATTGTTTACAAGCTTTGTAGAGAAACATTTTCCAATGTAGAAGTAATAATTCTACTGCCCTCTCACAGAATCTAGATGTAAAAAACTTTGCTATATACACTTCATTTAAATCTACCCGTGTATGCATGTGAATGTATGTGTGCATGTGTGCATATACATGTGTACTTGAATGTTTGCACATACATGTAAATATATGCAAGGTGACAAATTTCAGTGTTTATAGGCATTGTGTACATGCCAAATGGAATGGTGTGTCATATGTATATATACAAGCAAAAGCAAACATTCCAATACATATGTTCTGAAACATACACCTTTCAGTAACCTTGTGTAACACTTCTAACCTTATTAACTCTGAAAAAAGATCCATCTCTATACCACCCATGGAAAATTAAGTCCCACAAGGATTCAGTATTCAGGTTCTACAAGCAGGAGGTGATTACTCATGAATTCTGTTCTCATGCTACCTACCATGTTTGTGAGGACATGCTTGCGGATTTAGGACAGTACATTCACAAAATAATAACACTCTATATGCATGTGGTGTTTGTACACCTCTAGCTGTTGATAAAACATGCAGTGGCTGCTGAAATATTCTAGCTGACTTTTTTTCAGTCTGAATCAAGTTTGGAGCTTGGCAGAACTTGCGGCCCCTAAAAATTAAATGCATGAAGCATCTCTTTACATCTGGGCTTAATCTATATTGATAAAAAGAAGATGCTATTCAGTCCTTCATAAAGAAACCAAATACGCTTGAAAATACATGTCTCTAGAAAGGCAAAATACTCAAGGAATAAATCCACTATCATCTTTTTCTTTCTTTCAATAAGAATGCAGATCTATAAAAGTTTCACTCCAAATAATCTACTCTCCGAAGCAATTAGTCTTTACTGCTTTTTCACAACCTATTCAGGAAAAGGAAAATGAAGGGAAAAAGAAAAAAAAAAAAAAGAAAGAAAGAAAGGAAAGCCTACTCTGCATATGATATAAAACACACCCTGAATCAAGAATAAAATTCAGTACCAACATCTAAAGCATTTTCTACACCAATATCAGCTTCTTACTGTTTTGTTCATGGCAAAGGACAATGTTCAGTTACAAACACCCACAAAATATCCATGTCCTTGACTGTGTAATAAGCCTACATAGAATTCGCAAAATAAACACATCTGCATTTTTCTACTTTAAATCTTGGTTCCAGGTTCCCCCCCCTTATGACAAATGCAAGGATATTAAGATGAGTAGGGTCGAAAAATGTGGAATGTGCACATGCAACACAAACTAGGACTTTACATAAGTTAACTTCAAAAATTCAGTCAACAGAGCCTAATCATTACATCTAAAACTCAAACAATATGCCTACCACTGGAATCATCTTTCACCATTCATCCAATTCTGCCCTATCACAGGAGACCCTCCCGCCATCTCCCCCACCCAAAAGCAACAACACAAACATTAAAGATCTAACTCTCTGTTTCCCCTTTACCATAAATGTAACTAACCAACTTGGGAAAAAACAAAACAACAACCAAGCTTCTGAGTTCATAATATAACACACATATAAAAGAGCTAACACTCCCTCATTTTCCGCCGCATTTGTCAAAATGTAAATGACCACCTTAACTTTAAAAAATGGAAAAATAAATCCAAGCCTCTGAGTTCTTGATGTTCCTACTCCCAGGTGTGCATGTGTGTGTGTGTGTGTGTGTGCGTGCGTATGCATGTGTGTGTTATCATTGTTCTGTTGTATGTGTGTGTGAATTTTCTGTAACACTGAGAGAGTCCCCAGCCTCTTCCTGTCAGTGCATATCGCCAAACCAATGACACACTCATCTACCTCTTTGTCTTTCCTTCACGATCAAATGATAGTATGCAGGAATGAAAAGAAGACTGTAAAGAATTCTATCTGTTGCAAATAAATCCTAGTGTTAAGCAGCATGAGAAGTGTGAATCTAAAACATCTGCATTCATATCCAGCTATTATTACTAGCCTAAGGGCACTCTCAACTTATAGGCACTGTCTAACTTAAGGTTAAACACTTTCTTCTTACATTTAAAAAAAAAAAAAAAAAAAAAAACAAAACCCTGAGATATGCAGTCAGGATAAACTCCACAACAGTTAGCAAGAACAGTTACGATTAAGGAACAAAATGACCTCTATATCAGCAGTGGAACTGATCTACACAATAATAAATAGCACAAATACCTTCAGCAGCTTGATTGACAAAAGAACAAGAACAAAGCAAGAATTACTCATACAGCATCTGAAAATGAAAGTTATCAAAGACAAAAATAAAACTGTACATTGTTACTCTTTATTACCACCACCCTCCCTCTTTCCTAAATATGGACATTCTTTAAAACAACTTCCCAGGATTACTGATGACACAAAAAGAAATGTATAAACTTAAAAAAAAAAAAACAACCCAAAAAAAAACCCACAAAACTAATAACTCTTTCCGCCAGAAATAAAGCCTTGGAAAACTTTTTTTCTTTTGAACAGAATAAATCAAACACGTATAATCCTTTCTCCTCCCTAAACCCTTAATTAAAAATCCATTTGGCAAACAAGATAGACACAACAAATATTTTTTTCCCATCATCCTAACAAAAAAAATTGATTCAACATTAACAACATCAAAGCAAACATAACCATATACTTGTAAGCATTAATGCGGGAAAGCTAGCTTGCGATATCATTCTTCTGTACATTTTAAGGATATGGACAAAGTCCATAAAATATCCAAAGAACCAATATTAATGCAAACCCCATGCAATCCTAGCTACTGATAACCCAAAAACAAACAAGAAAAAAAATGAACGAGAATATTTAATTGAAATGTTAATAAAAAGACACATAAATGTTAATCAATAGACATATAACAAACAAATACACAGAATCAACAGATAAATAGATTAACATATAAAGAAATGTGCACTGAACCACAGATAAAAAAAAATCTTTCCACTTGGCAGTTTAACTGAATATCAGAGTGATCTCCAGAAATGAAGCCAATGATTGCATTTAATGTTACCGACACTGAAAACAAAAATCTGGAATGAAATTTTGCTCAGCAAAGTTACTGCAGGCTTAGATCCAATAAGCTATCTACATTTCAAAGAATAAAAAGCACACAAAATATTTAATTCGAAGAAGGGGAAAAAATTTACAGACAAAACAGATTACAACCCAAGACATTAAACGACCACAATGATAATAAAAAAACAAACAACACACACACACACAAAGTTACATGGCTTACCTTCGAAGGAATCCTCTCCTTCTGTGCCAAGTTCATCGTCTGAACATATGTTGAGAATGTTGACCAACATCTCTGTCACTGTAAGAAAAACAGGCACGCTCATTTCCCTCCTCACAACACATAAACACAGTAACAAGGAAATTAATTTCAGCAGACCAGTTTAAAACAGGATGCATCTGTGATGCTAGTGGTGTATTGTGTTTAAAACCATAGTACTCAAAGCCCTTTGACACATCTATTTCTGCATGCCTGTCATAATCTCCACCCTCTGGTGCAGTTTCACCTGTGTATGCTGTTGCTGATTTTTTCTAGATTATATCATAACTACTGAACCAATTTTAACGAAGCTTGCTGCAAAGAGGGAACATGGCCCAAGGCAAAATTACAAAATGTTGGTGCCTATCTGCCATGCAAACAGTGATGTGTGTGCGTGTATGTGTCATTAAAGGTAGTATCTAGAACATGTTAAAAAAGGTTATAATTTCAACAAAATTTGGTGGAAATGTGGCATATGGCCGAACAAGAAATCCTTGAAATTCTGGTGCCGATTCAATGAAAAAGCCAATCAGGATCTCTTTGACCTTGGTGGAAGTCTGCACTCTCCTGGGCACCTTTCAAGTTTATGACATGCAATCAATGATTGAGACAGCATCCCACAGCCAAAGCTTTTGTCGTGCGATATGAATGAATTACAGCTTGTCAATGGAAGCAAATGCTGTGTGCTAGTGTTCTTAGCCTGTTGTTATAAATACTGAATATCAAAACTGACATAAAAACGATTTTTTCCCCTAACTTTAAACATAATATTGAGAGCCAAAGGTAAAACAACTATAGCACATTCATCTGATGTAACTTGATAACCAAAAGTGAAACAACTTTAGCGGAGTCATCTGATATGAGCACAATTCATAAATGAAAGGCCACACAAATACAGTGAATGCACTTATTTGATTCTGATTCCAACAATACTGAAACTGTCAGTTATGATTATTACACCAATAACCAGAATCATTCAGCTTTTTTCATGAATACTGATGCAGACAAGGAGCAAGTTTTCAATGAAGAAAATAAACACTGGGTGTACCAAACAGACTTCTCTCATTGAGAACATGTGGCAGGTGATTGTTGTAATGACCAGACTCTTTCCACACTCAACTACAACAGAAACAAGTGCAGGGTGCAGAGGAGCCTCAGTCACATTAATGGTCAGGCATTCCTACTGAATTGAAAGACCCTGAAAAAGTGAAAAACCAACAAACATTCTCTGCCCTCTTACCCAGTGCTCCATCCCAGACATGGTCATCCTGAACAAGCACAAGAAGGACCACGCCAAAGAAAATGCCTTTGGACAAAGAGATGAGATCCCTTCTAAAGGAACTTCCCTTAGGTTCCTGAACATACAGGTAGTGGCCCTCCTCCACCTCTGACTAGGTCCACCATCTAGCAACTAGTGGTGTGCCTATGTAGTGTGTACCTGAATGGTGGTTTCAAATTTCATTTTGAGTTTATCAGGGCTCTCCTATATCTCCCACACTTTTCAACACATTCCTGGAATGGCTAATGACCGATGTGTTTGAAAATCACGTCAGCGCAGTCAACACTAGAGGAAGTTTTACAGCAAA
>JADBJO010000986.1:339348-354348 GCA_016801955.1 Conus betulinus | reverse complement strand
GTAGGGCGGGCATTAGAGTCTGACATGGTAAGTATACTAGCAAACAGGGAGTATAATAAAAACTCCCCATTTTGGCATCATATACTTTACCATGTCAGACCATAGCAGAATTTAAAGGAATCGGAGGAGGGCCGAGCTCCCTAGTGGTTCTTGGGGTTGGCTGATATGTGAAACAAACAAAATTAGAAAAATATTCAGTGCTTTACATGTGAAATGAACTCAAAGCAGCATACCTGTAAAAGTATGAGCAACCCCGAACAGTGTTGTGCGTGAAGTGTTCTGAAGTTTTTTCATGCCAAAAGTCTTCCAGTGGATCTGACCACAGCAAATCACACATGGGGCCAAAGGCTGGTGGCTCCTTGAAACGATCCAGCTGAAAAAACACATATAACCTGTCATTTACTTGGTATGCTTAAACATACAACAATTTAAAAAGGCCCAAGCTCTTGCACACACACACACACACACACACACACACACACACACACACACACACACACACACACTTATGTGCCTGGATGGCTATTAATTTGAATTCTTTTGTGATGGACATGAAATGAAAAAAGTCATCTGTCACCAAGGGAAATTAGTCATTATGCGGATACTGAATAATTTCCCTTGGCGACAGATGACTTTTTCATTTCATTTTACACCTCTTAATACAAATGTAAAGGCCTATTGTTACATATAAACAAAAAGAGTAAAGCATGAAATTACACTAAGTGTACTCTTAAATACCTTTTCACAAATACAAAAAAGCTGTTGTAACCTACAACACACATGAAATCTGATTGCCTAATACAAAAAACATACACCATTCTTTGATCGATGCTCTTTAGATAACAAGATTCTATATCTTATGATATTAAAACAAAAATAACATTGTCCATTATCTGACACCACAACAAAACAAAAACATGTCTGCATCCATCAACTGGAA
The DNA here is from genome assembly GCA_016801955.1 of Conus betulinus. Lineage (NCBI taxonomy): Eukaryota > Metazoa > Mollusca > Gastropoda > Neogastropoda > Conidae > Conus > Conus betulinus. The sequence continues at coordinate 353,408 of JADBJO010000986.1, read as the reverse complement.
GAAGGAATCACGTAACACTTTTTTTTCTTTTCAGATTAACTGGAAAAAGGGAAAAATGTAACACTTTTTTTCTTTTCAGATTAACTGGAACAGGCATGGTATTGGGAGGTAAATTATTTTTCCCTGAAATTTTTGGGGGTTCCGGGGGCAGCAGCACCCCCTGAAGCTGACGGTTTTTCAGCAATTCCAGCCTGTAAAAAAGCCTCTCTTTGAACTAATTTCTGTTCTTCATACTAGGCAATTTCTGCCATAAAATAAGCACTCCTAGAATCACTTTATCAGTCACTTCTTCAACCCAAAGGAGGTTTTAAACCCAAGTTATCACATAGCAAAAATGAGTACATGTCTACATTGCTTTAAGTAGCATACATTAAATCAAAGCACATGCACCTTGAACACACAGGAGACCCTCATTTTGCACAAGTTTGGTCATCATGTCCAGCATCACTAACACAGCACAGCACAGCACAGCAGTAGTGGTCTATTTCATGTCCTGAGTTCCAGTTCTATTTACTATGTCTGTTCAATGTTTTATGATCTGTCTCCTCTACATACGTTACTCCTTTTACTTTTTACATCTATCTTAATACAGTACAAAGTTAAGTTTTGGTGTCTCTTTTAATGTACAAATTTTAAGTTATGTGTCTCGGCTTTTCCAAGCACAATGAAAACGTTTCGGTTTTTGTGGCTCCTGTTCAGCCAATCCCATCGCCATCTGTTTGCCCACACCAGCATCTGTATATTCTGTCAGAGAATTTCATGGAACTATGTCTGTTTGCTTTGGCATTTATATTTTTTTCTTCTTTTTTCTTTGATCTTGTTCAAATTCGATCACCTCGACCCTGAGTGGAAAGCAGTGGTGAATGTCTCAAAGCGCATGTGAGGAAGTGGTCCTACTCAGTGCCACTTTTGGCGGGACAAAGGCCTGAAGTGAACTACCTGAAACCAACTAAAAAAGGGCCTGTCTCTCGTCGGGCATGGCTCGCTTTTTTATATTTGCGGATTTCCGCAAATTCGCGGACACGTACCATGCCTGTGGACGAAGAGAAAACATAACACTTTTTTCCTTTTCTTTTAGCTGTCATCTGCACACGGCACTTTTTTTTTTTAAAGACTAACTGGAAGAAAGGAAAACGTAAGTCTTCTTTTCTGATACTGTTGTCATCTACACTTGGCACAGCTGACAGGAACAGCTGCCTTGCCATCACCTATAAACAACATGCAATAAAAAAAATGATCAAGTTGTTGTGGATTTATCTGTTTGCTGACCATTTGGTACAAGGATTTTTACCCTTTCCTCATGAAGTAGTGAAATCTAAAGGGAATACCAACCAACATATTCTGTTAGTGTACAAGAAAACAACCCTGTTTCTATCCTAAAGATACAGAACTACATCACATATGTCTCAAAATACACAAAGCATGTAATTGTCAGTTCTTCACAGGTCAACATTAGCCTACTCTAGAAGAAAAAATTATAAACTTAAACAAACCTTCGCAAATCTGGGGTTTCAGTGGGTAAAAGTAATGAAAAGTTTGTATCTACCGGTATCGCTAAAAAAATGCCCATCTAACGAAAACAGATTTTTACCATTGTAAAATAAACAAACAAGCCATGTCATCTAGTGACCAAAAATCAACATCAAACACACCTTTCGGATGTCTTCTAAGGTGTGGATTTCCGGGTGAAAGTCCTCCATGTACGCACAAGAACTGCTGGTTCATTAAAGCTGACAATGGCAAACAATCGAATGCTTCCATGCAAGCATCATACACCCGTTCTGTGTACTTGATTTTGCCTGCACAAAGTCAAGGAAATACAGAAGTCAGTAGCCCTCATACAAAAATTTTGTATGCTCAATGTCTGGTCTACTACAGAAGCATGACTTCTTGCCTAACATTTGGTCCCATTCCAAGTGTCTGTCTCAAAGCTAATTATTGCAACAACAGCAAAATCTGCATACTAGCTGTATTTGGGCCAGTTTCTCTAGACCAGGTAACAGTAAGAGATATACATCATATGACATGATTAACTAACTGCTGATTATGTTCTAAGCATTTCATTTGTGTTACAATTTAAAGGACATCAACAACGGTCTACTTGTACATATAGGAATGAGACCAGTATGAACACACTGCAAATCATTTCAAGTTCAGAAGTTCTGTTTATCAATTTTCATCACAAAGAAAGTAAAAAAAAAAAAAGATCAGAAAAAAAACAACTACACTTTAAAAACTGCTTGTTATTTTAATACAGCAACAGGTCCAACACTATTCAAAGCACATGTATACAAAAAAGCAGAAGATGGCACACTAATAGATATCAACATTTTTCTTTCAGTAGATGAAAAAGACAGAGTCTAAGAAGGCCCATGACATTTGAAATATGATTCCACATGGAATTTTTTTTTTTCTGAAGAAACACAATCTTTCAAATGCGACACCAAACTGGTTAGAGAAGCTTGTTTTTCAGTCTTTGGGGCATGTGTTGGATACCAATAGTTCCAGAGGGGTAAAGAACTGAGCAAGATTTTTCTCATCTGCAAGGTCAAACATGAGCTGTAGCTGTAGCTGGTGGATGTATGTATGCAGATCAGATACCCGCATCCATGTCTGCAATTAGGTTTTGAAAACAAAAAATACCCAGTGTGAGAGGAGCTTAAGACCATGAAGCATTCCTTCACCGCCCCTTCTCTCCGCCGCCCCCCCCCCCCCCCACCCCCACCCCCACCCCCCCCTTATGATAAACAAAGCAGCAACATCCTTTCAGACTCCCTCATGCCACCCTGTGACTTTCTGACAATCATGGGGAAAAAAAAAATCTCTCCTGATCAAAGAATCTTTCATTTTGAAAAGCAGCAATTATACAATTGCCTGAAAAAAATTCAAAGAGTCACAGATTAACAGAAACGGAAATACAAAGGAAATCTTTTAAAAAGAGAGGATACATACAGAAAAATAAATACACATTGTATCAGTCATAATGCACACCACCAAACTTACACTCTTGCTTGAAAGTGAAGTACTCTGTTAGATGTCTACATTCGTGATTGCCTCGTAAAAGGAAGAATGTTGTTGGGTACAAGATTTTCAATGCCCACAGATACAGGACACACTGGAATAAAAGTGAAAATCTAATTTTAAACAACACAGAATTCCATTTCTGCAGGAGTAATAGAATCCATAAAGGAAGCACATTTGATCAAAAACAACAGCTAAAGTGACGGAAAGTCTACCCTTATTCTATTTTCTCATGTCACACAGTTGTTAGGATTAAAGAAAAACTGAAAACTGACAGTTCCAATTAAAGCGTCTGTCAAAAGCAAAAAAAGGGGAAAACAATTATGCATACTATAAAAAAAAAAAGAGCAAGACATAGCAAAGGCAATACAATGCCAAGTGTAAAGTATTTCTTTTTTTCTGACCACAGCTCTGTAAACTAGAAAGCACTGTTAAGTATCAACTGCAAAATATTTTCTTCTGAACAACTGTGTAGCCAACCTGCACATGATCTGCAATCACATTTTACTGTGTTCAGGCCAATACAACTCAAACTACAAAGCAAGCATTTGATGTCCTGGGTGTACTGTTCATCAAATTTAACCCACAAATACAACAGGCATACAATACATACTGATTTTAATTCAGACTCACACTAATATGGGGTGGGGTAAACAACAACTTTGTATACAATAACTTCTATCATAAGAATCAAGAACATTCACAGAGTCAATGTCATGAATCAAGAACATTCACTGAGTCAATGTCAATAATATTATTGAAATATTTGTGCTGTACACATTTTAGATTCAACATCTGGCTACTTTAACAGTCGGATTAAAAACAGTCACATGTGCAAAAGGCTCACCAATTATGAACTTTGCAGGAAGAGAAAAACACAAGAAGAAAGAGTAATACTTCATGCTATGCACCTTATTTTTTTTACTGCCCAGTTGATAGTTAAATTTCATTTAAAATATCAAGGACACTGTTTACTAAAAGTGCTCTGCGTGCTGGAACTAATAATTAATATCACTTCATATATTCACTATGAATTTGAACAGCAAACACCAAACAAAGCTCTCTGACAGGTGCAAGTACTTTCGCAAATGTTCCTGAATATGCTTTCACCAAGTTTTCGTTATCGTCTCCTTTCAAATCTCACACTCTTTGCTGGACAGAAAGATACAACTGTACAGTCATGCTTCATGAACAGCCAGCCTGGCAGAACTATCCAGCTGGGCATTATGCTAAGGGGCAAAGAAGAACTACAGACAGCAGAAGAGATGACACTATCAGGGTGTGGACAAGTCTGTCTTTGGGCAACAAGGAAAAAATTATGTTCCCAAGTTTCCTGTGGAAGAAAAAAAAACTGTGTAACAAAGCTGAAATCATGATCTCTTTAATGTTTTAACTCAATTCCTAATTAAAACAAACATGCAGCCGCAATCAATTTGAGAAAGAAGAGGAAGTCCATATCTTCACAGCTAATATCTCTGAATAACTGATGTCTGACATTTCTTCCTTTTGAAAATAAATTCCAATTTATTCATTTTGCTGTTATCATTCATGCATTTTAATAGCATACATATATTATGTGCAATTCAATATCATCTGAAAAACTATTAAGCTTTAAACAATCCACAAATCAGCTGTTTCCGACTAGCAATCAATCAAGCCATACCCACTAACCCAGGGTGAAAACTATATTTCCACACTGCTTATATTGGGCAGCTTTGACCAAGCATTATAATAGCAGTTGAAGCCATCTGCTACAGTTAAAGTGGCTGCCATTCAGTTTGTACTGAGCTTGTTAAGTGACAGCCCATTTAACATGCCTTTGGGCAATTCAACAGCTCAGCGAAAGCTCAGAAAGCAATGTCAACTGTACTAGCATGTTTGTATGGGCTTCAAATTCAGTGACAGGGAGATGACTTAGAAGCTGGGACTTGGTGTTTTCCTGCAGATTGATTTCAAATTTACCTCAAAGGTTATTCACAAAAATCAATACTAGACACACACACACACACATACGCAAAGCAAACAAAATATTTCAATAACTAAATTTTAAACATTTGGACAATTTGGATTTCAACTTCTTATTTTTGTGTCTTTTAAAACTCATCCTAGTTTCATACATTTGTCTAGCATGGTGACAAATCAGACAATAACAAAAAAAAATCCAAACAAACAAAAAGCATGACGTCACACATACCTCTATGCTAAAATATCCTCTGTCTACATAGTCACCCAGGAAGAGGTACCGTGTTGATGAGGGAGGTCCACCGACTTCAAACAACTTCATGAGGTCAAAGAACTGACCATGGATATCCCACACACACTGAAAGAGACAAGCATTGAACACAGCACACTGAATATGTTTCCATACCACAAAAATGATGGTAAAGTTCTACACTGAGAAAGACAAATATGACAAAACTAGAAAACCAAACACCAACTATACTCCTACTCACAAAAACTGCATATGCTATATTCCTGCTCTGAAAACAACTTCTCTGAATCTTAAGAAAACTTCTATAATCTACTAAATGCATTTAACCGTCACTAGCAACATTTCTCACTTCTTAAATGGCAAGCAAACTGTCAATAATTAACTTATATTTAAGTTATAATCAGACAAAAACAACATTACAAATGTCATCTACACAGGACTCTTTTCTACCCAAATATCACTGATGTAAAATGGCGAGTGGTTTGCAGGAGAATGTTGTATTTTAACAACACATACAAATGTACTATTTGAAGAAGTATCAAGGTGAGTAAGACAATGGAAAATGATGAAACAAGTGCTCCAAAGTCAATAATCATTTTTGAAAGGTAAGATGTTACATGACAGGTCCTTTCATATCAATTTATTATTGTTCTTACTTAGAGGGGTATAAAGTTACCTGAAACAGATGTTTTTATATGATTTATAATCTTTCTGGACAGGTATGGTATTACCTGTGACCGGTGCTTCAATGTCGATCATTGTCTTCTCTTGGCGTAAAAGAGCGGCTCCTTCATTGATAATGCGCAATGCTACGTCTTCAGTGACACGTCCTTCAAGAATGAAGTGTTGCTTCAGCACATCTGGTCTTGGTTTTCCTTTGGCATCAAAAGCCTCACTCATTGTGACCCTGTGGCTGGTGGGAATGGCACACCTGCAACAATGTCACACACACATGTAAGTGGTAAATCAGTAAAGGAAGGAAAGAGCCATATGCAGGGGTGGAAGCAGAAAATCACAGCTATACTGAAAAGGCCGGGGGTGGAGGGGGGGGGGGGGGGGGGGGGCATCAGGGGGGCTGCTTTAGGCCCCTGTGGAGTGAAGGACAACGCCCTGCTGGTGAGTCTGGGGGGCACTGCCCCCAAGACGCTGAAAAAAAATTTGTCTTGCCAAGACACTTTTGTGGCCTCTCCATGAAAACAAAGTTAATGATTAACATCTATACAAAAAGACTCCAAATATGATAAAGTATGACTTGCAGCTTAAATATCAAACTGAAAATGTTGTGCCAAGTATTTAGAATACATCTTAAATTATGTAAACCATCAAAAAAAAAAAGGATGCAATGCACAAATATTACTCACCAGTGAGGTTAATATAAAACAGTAGCCAAATGTCAATCACTTAATTTATAATTTCAAGAATAGAGTATTCCTGTTTTTGTTTTTTTGGGGTTTTTTTTTTTTTTTTTTTTAGTCTTACATGACTTCAATTCAGCAGAGAGTCTATATGTCTGCACTTGTAGCAAACACTGAGCAAAATCAAAAGCTGTAGTGGCCAAGTCTTACAATAGAAATAGTGGCTGGTGGCACTGGGGCATCCGAGAAATGAAAGTCAATAGTTAGAGTGGATGAACCTGGAACTAGTGGAAGCAATAAATCAGTAACCCCAACTGAACAAATCTTGAGAAAGAGAATCAGTGGCTGCAATGAATGAACTTGAAAAAGTCTATCAGCTAAAGCAGCAAGGCGAGTATGGAACTGGAAATTAGTGGCTGCAGAGAGGCGAATCATGGTAACAGAAGTCAGTGACAGCAGTGGAGTCAACTTTTCAATGACTACATTGGGGTGAGTCTTGGAAACAGAAGTCTGTGACTGCAGCAAGGTCAGTCTTTAAAATGAAAATCAGTGTTAGTAGAGGGGCAAGTCTTGAAAACTAGAAGCTGCAGTGAGTTAAGTTCTGAAAATGGAAATCAGTCACAGCAGAGAGAAAAGTATTGGAAATGAAAATCAACTGATTGTAATATCCGATTGTTGTCTGTTCCTTAGTTATTGTTTTTTTCCCCTCTACTTCTCTGCAAAGAAGCTTCTTATGTTTCTAGGAGACAAACCGCAAAATGCCTGTTAAACTTGTTCCAGCATGTCCTTTCCAAAAAACAAAGGGAATCAACTTTAGACACCGGAGCCATTACTGGAGCAGCAGCAAGAAGAGATGATGTATGTTTCAGCACAGTGAATCTCTCCACATGTTTCGTCTCCTGGGAATGCACTTCGATCAATGTTTTGCCATTTGACTTGTATACAAGCATCCGAATGCACAGTATACATCAAGTAGCGCCCAGTTCATTTGTTTTTCCGCAGCCATTTTCAGAACAGACAATTCAATTCGTCCATCTCATCCATCCAATCATTTCTCCACTTGTTTTTCTTCAGGTCACTGTCGATCTTCCGTGCCTCTGCTTCAGCGGTAATCAGCTCCATTTTTCACAAATATAATGACTGATGATATGGTCTTCACACATTGAAAATAAGATGGCAAATTTCAAATACGAGCGGCAGGAAAAATTTGCTCTACAGAATACGGAAGGTCTCCCACCCCTGCGTATGTGGATGTCCATAACACTGGGCTACATCTTTGGTACACAGGAATCGACAAATTGGCAATGTAATATTTCTTTGCAGATCTAACTTTTTTCAGCAAAATCTCCAAAACATCAGTACAATGCAAGCAAAGTTTCTATCAACACGCACTCGTCGCTAAAGACTGAGAAAACTACAGAAAACACTGAATCACAAAACACAAGTGGAAACAGATACAAGACAGCAGTTCCTCTAATACAATGCACTTGTTTTCAATGTGCAAGTGATCTGCTCCTACTGTTCACATTCTTTTCAAAATTTACAAAACTTGTGTGCAATAATGGTTGAAGAAAACAAAATTGCCATATGAGAGCTGATTAAGCTCACAGGGAATTACAAATTGTGCAGAGAACTTCCAATGTTCAGTGACATCATAACATTACAAACAAAAGAACTGAAGAAGCGACACACAAACCAAACTGAAAGTTGCAAAATTTAGAAGAGTGTGGGTTTGTTACAGCCAAGGACACAAAGTACAGGACAAAACACAATGCACTTCAACCTCTTGGGTCTTCCTCAGGCAAACACATTTAGGACAGTGAAAATGAAGAACCTCTAGGGTTCCTGCCTGAGTGAACAAAGATCATCCTATAGTACTGTTGATCTCAAATGATTATCACCCATCAGTCACTGATCCCCCCCCCCCCCCCCCCCACCCCAGCCAGCATTATTATACTAATGCCAGCACATTATTTCACCTATGACAATGATCAGCATCCAACAGTACTTTTAATCTCAATTATTTATGATAATGATCATCATCCATCAGTCATTCACCATTGCCTGTATTTCCCCAACAGACATTATTGTACCAGTGCCACCACATTATCACAATTACAACAATGATCATCATCCTATAGTACTGTTGTCTCAAATGATCATCATCCATCAGTCCCTTTGTGTGTGTGTGTGTGTGTGTGTGTGTGTGTGTGTGTGTGTGTGTGTGTGTGTGTGTGTGTGTGTGTGTGTGTGTGTGTGTGTGTGTGTGTGTGTGTGTTGTTGTAATTGGTAACATGTCAACATTTTTCCTATTGATCATTTCCATTTGCTTCCTTTCCAACCATTATTATATTAATGCTATATCCTAATAGTAATACCAACACTATTTCACTTCTCACAGTTAGTCTTATTATGATCATAATTCACCCACAATACCATTTACATGTATTTCTCCCCCTTGTGTGTGTGTGTGTGTGTGTGTGTGTGTGTGTGTGTGTGTGTGTGTGTGTGTGTGTGTGTGTGTGTGTGTGTGTGCGTGTGTGTGTGTGTGTTTCTTGAACACATAATACCCTGTTTCTCACTGATCATTTCTCTCTCTCCTCAACAAACACGATCATATTAATGCCAACACTTTATTTCACCTGCTACAATAAACACAAGTCCAACTATATCGTTTACTTTTCCAACAATATTACATGCCTGAATTTCCCAACCCCCCACCCTACACATGCGTATGTGTGGGTAGAGATATGAACTCTCCCTCCCCCATTGCCCTCTTCCCCCTCCCCTCCCCCTACCCACTGATACCTTATTACCCCATTGATCACTTCCTTTCCAATCATTATCAGCATTAACCACACCCCCATATACAATTACCCACACATAACTACTATCATCACAATCACAATCATATACAACTACCCACACATAACTACTATCATCACAATCACCACCCACAAAAGTTTTATATTTAATTAAATTTTATCCCCCCACTAAGCACTAGTATCAATCCACCATAATCACTACCATCACTAATATATCATACCATTCTACAAAACAAGCTACAATTAACCCCACTGTTTCACCACCACCACCAAGACCCCCCCCCCCCCCCCCCCCCCCCCCCCCCCCCCCCTTACTATTTCGGCTCCCATGATCCCCTCCTGGGCGGCTTCGTTTTCGTCCAGCAGCCATTTTGATCTTGCGTTGAATATGAGAAGATAAGTGGTTTCTGGTTCTTCGTTTTCCTTAGCAGTAACTAATCCCCTCTCTTTCTAAATTTTACTTACTTTTCTACCCTCAGTCACTTCATTTTTGCAAGTTTTCCTGACAATACTACAATATGACAACAGGATGTGTTTAAGTTGGCCTGCATTACATACATCAAACAAAACAATGTAAGGCTGGCAAAACCTTTTGGATTTACTACTGACCATTCATGTTTTCAAATACTATCTCTTCACTCTGATAAATAATTCATAAACACTGATTTTTTGTTTGTTTGTTTGTTTTGTTTTCTCAAAAGCATGTAAGATTATTTGGTAATTTATTCCCACAAGTTCAATATCAAAACAAAAGTAAATTGCGAGAAAACTTTTCTGGCATTTCAAAATTTTACACGGAATTATTTTACTTCAAGTTCAGTTTCCTCAGTGCACATTAAAAATCTTATGATCTAAAGGACTAAACTTACATTTTAATGCAAAACTGATGATGCCCCAGAGTTTTGAACATGGCAGAACTGTGCATAAAAGTGTGCAAGTGTGCTGATGTCCCCAATTTTTTTTTTATCAGCTGCTATTGTTTGATGAAATATGTAAAATGGATATATATATATATATATATATATATAGGTATATATATATATAAGCCCTTGACAGACACTGATCATCCAAACCCCTGGTGTATGTGTCAAATAAATTAAAATAAAAGTCCTGAAAAGCTAATTCATTTTGTATACCTTTAAAGGGATACATGTACATACATAATGGTAAGCATGAGTCTTCATCTTTCATTTCTAAGACGTCTTCAATTTGGTTTTTTCAATCCATAAAGTTTCCTGCTCCAGATGATGGATCTTCAAAAGGCAAGGTTAGACTTGAAACTACACTATCAGTACACACTTAAACTCTAAACTATCGCCACAATATTGATGACGGATGCAGAAAATTCATTGGGGAATATGTTCATATGATAAACTGTTTCCATTTCTGGCTTATTTCATGATATCAAACAGTGAAATTCCGTCTGACAGTTATGTTGTATGTAAAATCCTATGGCTCAAAACATCTGTCGAACGTTTGCATTATCTTTATTTCACTTCAGTTCTGCTTTCTTTCTCTCTCTTTCTTAGTCCGACAATACAAAACTAAAGCAGATATATAGTTTCCCATACCTAAATTTGACACGAGCTGCAAACTAGTTCAACATCCACTTTGAACAACAGGATCTCTGAACATACAGACCGTCATTTTTTCACATCAGCTACACCGAGAACAAAGCTCAGATTCTTGCTGTGCTTGAAAATAACATCTAAAGCAAAAAGTTTTTAAAAAGGCTGGCCTTATTTTTCTGATTTTTTTTTTTTTTTTTTAGGTTTTATTTAAACTAGCTGTTTGTGTGTGCACATGAAACTGTGCTGTGGAGACTTTTATGGTATCTCCTGTAGCTATCATACTGTTTACATGCAATACTCTCGATACAGATTTTTTTAAAGCACTGTCAGAAATACAGACTAATCAATGCTTCATGCAGAATTCGATATAAATGAACCACAAGCAAAACCAGGCTTTGGGTTTTAGTTTTGATTATTCTGTGGATAAACAACAGAATAAAAAAAAAGCTGGTGACAAATTTAGTGATAATCTGAGAACTGGTGATTTCATAAAGACATTATCAATCAGCAGGTTTATGTAAAGATTATTAACGTTTACTCACTGAACAAACGACAAAAATATGAAACGTTTTGTAACATGAAAGGTTGAAGTTTCCACTTCTTCAGACCTACCATTCTTCATTATGAAAGCATGCAACCAACAAACCCTGAAGCAGAATACATAAAAATCAATTGAAAGAAAAAAAAAACATAGAGAATGATCCTGAGAGGGAAGAATTGTATAGTGAATAGCATTTCAACTCTTCATGATCTATACCACCTTCTCCTCATATTGTTATGATCACTTCTTTCAAAATGTGACCCATATTGTTTTGTCACAAAAAAAAAAAAAAAAAAAAAAAAAAAAAAAAATCGATAATGTTTGGAAAAATGAAGAAAAATCAAATGTTACTTCACCTATTCATCTTATTTTTCAACAGCAGTAGGCCTGTTATGTCTCACTTCATTTTTTCTCTTGTAAATGCTAGCCACTGTATTTTGTAAGCTAACACATTTGAACTGGTGAACTCTGTTGTTAACATTTGCTTCATATCTTCTGTCTTCCACATAAAAAAAAGTGAAATTAAAGTAAACCAACATAAAAGGGGGAAAAAAAATTTCTAGGGTTGGGGCAATCCACATCATGATAACAGTAACTTGTGGGGGAAGCTACATTATGTTAATCAACAATCTGCTTTAATTAAATCACACTGTGTCAGTAACTGATATGATGATATCTTTATTTTTCAACAGATTTATTTTCTACTGTTTCTGATGACTTTGAATATAAATGTAATTCCAATCGAGACATGAACTTCTGCTACGATCTTTAATCTCATGCACACTGGGAAAACGTTCCTGTAAGAATGACATTCCAGCAAGTATCGGCACACTGATGAAATGGGATGTCCCATGTATAAACTATCAGATGTTTTTGACCTTGGGTCTTCGTTTTTACAGCAGAAAATCAGCACAGGATTTCTTTTTGCATCTAAGTTGTCATGAATCTTAAAACATCATACTTCTACAACACAAGAATGCTGCTGTTAAAATTATTATGAATACTTTCCCCGAAGATGGAGTATGGCTGCCTTGATGGCGGGAATAAAAAACGGTCATACACACAAAACTCCACTGCCTGTCTATACAGGCAGTGTCCGCAGGAGTATCAGCCTGTGTAGGCAGAAAGAAAGAATTATGAATACTCAGCCTTTGCTTTTTTTTTTTTTTTAGAATCTTTCATCACAAACTCGTTTCTTTTATCTCATGTCATATAACATGAAACCATCAAATGTTCCCAAAGTTTTGGGTTAGTTGACATACCACTGAATTTGGTTTTGTTGTTGATATATCTTCCATTCCCAGTAACATGGACAAGAACGTTCTTACACATTTGCTTAACTGGGCTTCAGATGGTCCACAGTCCTACACATCAAATCCCTATTTCCAAAAAGGACACACACGCACGCACGCACAGACGCACGCATGCATGCATGCACGCACGCGCGCACACACACACACACACACACACACACACACACACACACACACACACACACACACACACACACACACACTAAGTGAGAGAGACCGACAGAAAACGAGAGAGAGAAAGAGAGAGACAAACACAGAGAGAAAGAGAGACATCATTTGACTGCATGGAATAACACGCAATGATTTAAGTGATGCTGTTAAAGTATTTCATCGCAAGATGTCTTTGAGAAAAACTCCTTCCTGAAGGGATACGAGAGAATGAACGAGAGAAAATGGACTGTGCAGATTGTTACTGGGATGAAGATTTTCAGGTCTCCCACCTTTCAACCCCTCAACATACTCCTCCCTTTTCCTTCCATCTTACTCCTATGAATGAGAGGGGGAGCCTCTCCCGCCCCTCCCATTCACCTTTACCATTACCAGCCCTTTCATGATGATTACATCAATGATGATGTTAGGGAGAGAGGAACAGAGCTGGTTCTTATTGGAATGAGTACTACTTCAATTCGTGTCCCCCAGACTCCTACTGTCCTCACATGGAGGCCCACTACTTATATTCACAGTAACGCTCATGCTCATGTGCACTGACCGCTAGAGTGGCTACTTCAGCATGCATATCAAAGTGGTGATGCATAACGGCCAATAAAACAGTTCAGCTGTGAGTTGATAAGTTATGTGTCAACCTGATGGCTGTAACAGATGTTTACCTGTGCATAATGATAATTTCTCAAATTGGAGAGTTCTCATGTTCACAAATTTCTGTTTTCAAGACAGACATTAGTTAGGCAGCAAAGATCAGATGTGCTCAGTTTTGCTTTTAGGCTAATGTGCATGACAGTTTTGACTTAACGTTGAGCCAACCCGACACATAAATGTAAACCTAAAGAAATGGATGGAATAATTTTCCATTTATTTCTACAAAGTTTGCTGTCCAGAAAGCTAAAAACTTAATTTCAAACAGCCAAAATGCAAATCCTGAGGAGATAACTAGAATGGAAATCAAGTAAAAATAAAAGTAATGCTAGTACAACTTTCATACATTTTCCTTTCTGAACTTTTCCCCCTCCATTTTGGAATTTATTTAACACTATGATCAGTTTTT
>JADBJO010000986.1:331848-334348 GCA_016801955.1 Conus betulinus | reverse complement strand
CACATACACTGTAAAACATGGTGAACAGCTAATTAGTACACAAGCAAGTGTGAAAATGTTTCTTTGCATTTTCTGCTTATTGCCTGGGTCTGTCTGGGCAAGAGTCAGAAAAGGGGTTGCACTTAATATTTGTCAGCTTTGCAATACAGATGCAAAGAGTAGTGTGTCACTTCACGATGGAGTTAAATTTTTGCTCTTACAGATGTTCAGCACAATCATTTCTTCTTCCAGCCTCAGAGTGTGAACTTGGTTTTTTGGCTTGATGTTTCTTGGGGACTTCAGTGACTTTGAACCTCCTGTGCTGTGCCACTCCTATTGAGTAAATGACTTTTTTTCAGTGACTTTGAGCCTCCTGTACTGTGCCAAGTGCCCCTATTGAGTAAATGACTTTTTAAAGTGATTGTTGGCAGTTTGATTTGCATCAGTCTTTTTTTCCACTTTTACTGAATGAAAATGTCAGTTAAAGTTTGCTGCAAATGAGCCATTCTCCAAAGTGAATAGGCTCCTTCTGTTCTCTCTGGATGTCTCTCTTGTGCGCGGCCACATTCAGTACATGATTTTAATGTCTGGAATCAGAATGGTGGAAGAAGGGGGTTAGGGTGAAGCGATTCTACCACTTCTGCCGGAAGAAAGAAGCCTTCAAGTGTCAATCTCTTGAGGGAACGAAAATCGGTCTCAAATGTAGGTCGAACTTGATTCCCAAGGTTGCCATCTGCCAGCAAAATCTGAATTTGTCAATCAGTTGGATGGGCGCAAGTCAGCGAAGTCGTTTTGTAGCGACTTACATCCTGATCCTCGCCGTATAGATAAACTGTGCCAGTTAAAAAGGCCCTTCTGAGGACTGAAATTACATTTAAGCGTGAACAGTACTGTATGTCTGGATTCAATGAATGTTTGCTGGACGTGATCTACCGTCATCCAAAGTGAAAATAGACTGGCAATGACGAACGCAGTAGCTTGCCAACAGAGTTGTTACGAATGTAAACACTGCACTCTGCAGTTTGGAGATGGAGAATATCAGTTTACCCCCCCGAAAATATGTTCTCTGTAGTAAGTCAGCATGAACATTATTCAAATGCATTTATACAATAAGAATAACTGTAGCCGCTTCGCAAAGGGACGCTTAAAAAGGCTGTGTACGGTGCGATCGATGCAAATGCTAATGGAGGACATGTCTAATATGGCGGTTGGGAAAGATGATCGAGACTTCAGAAACAAAATACTCACTTTTGATGACCCTTTCGGTCGTTGAAAATTTATTATCCGTTGTGGCCATCTTCGTTTACGTTCTCATGAAATGTCAATAGAAGTGCCGTCAATGGCACCGAATATGCACGATTTTCTTCTGATCACCCCTACTTATCTCCCTGGCACAGCTTCAAGATGGCGATCACAACACAACATTTGCATAGCAAGAACGGTTTACTGCGCACCACTTTTGCGCAACTTTCTATTGCCAAGGGATTCACTCAATATGCAAGCGCTACGCGAAGCGCTCGCGTACTGTAAGCCTATTTGGTGTCGCAGAATAAACGGTTTGTACAGTGGGAGGAGGATGAAAACATACAAAACATCTCCCCACCCCCCACATCTTTTTATCACTGAAAAAAACTCTGAATGTGTGTGTGTGTGTGTACTTGCTGGGGGAGGAGGGAGGATCAAGTTGACCAGATCTACATACCAGCTTGGCATAAAATTATTGCTTATGTAAGCACGTGCAAGTGCTGGTTTCTGGCTAAAGTTCAATATGTATTAAAATTTTCTGTTTTCCCTAGACGTGAGTACAATGATATTTCAAATGTGGGATTTGTACTAACAGTGGAGATCAAACCTGAGCAGTTGACCGCGCGTGTATTTCTCAGATACAGACCACAGGCGTCCAGTGTTCTTGGCTACATAGTCCATTAAAATACAGTCTTTAAATAGTCCTCTTAATTTCATTTATCCTCATTCCACCCCATCCCCCAACCCCTCTTCATCGTGTAAGTCTGTGCCTTCAGTCCTCCCACCCCCAACTTGCGTGTTGCCAGACTACTCTTTCCCTTTTTTCCCCCGGATTTTTTTAGTGATTGTTTTCTTGTTCCTGTTCATTTCAGTGGGAATGTATAAGCTCATACTCCGTATTTCGTCGTCCGATTGAACCAGCCAACAGCTGATCAGTCTATTGACTTCTGTGTGGCCTACCAATCCGCAGACACGAGGAGCCACTCACGCGGAACTCAAAATATGTTGCGTAACTCTCTCTCTCTCTCTCTCTCTCTCTCTCTCTCTCTCTCTCTCTCTCTCTCTCTCTCTGTGTGTGTGTGTGTGTGTGTGTGAATGCGCGCGCATATGTGTATTTTTCGCTCCATTGTACTGTTGAATATTAAATATAACTATGTTCTTGATAGTGTTGTTCCTGTCACCGTGTCGCTATACTACTACATCCATACTACTACTACTACTACTGCTGCTACTACTACTACTACTACTACTACTACTATAATAATAATAATAATAA
>JADBJO010000986.1:321848-326848 GCA_016801955.1 Conus betulinus | reverse complement strand
TGTCTTTTCCCTCAATCCCCTCTCTCTCTCTCTCTCTCTCTCTCTCTCTCTCTCTCTCCCTCTCTGTGCGTTTCGTGTGTGTGTGTGTGTGTGTGTGTGTGTGTGTGTGTGTGTGTGTGTGTGTGTGTGTGTGTGTGTGTGTCTGTGTGTGTGTGTGTGGTGTGTGTGTGTGTGTGTGTGCGGGTATATGTGCGTGTGTATGTGTATGTGAGAGAGAGAGAGAGAGAGAGAGTGTGTGTGTGTGTGTGTGTGTGTATGCGCGCGCACGTTAAGGTAGGAGACAACCTCGCACCTTTTCCCCCCTTCTTCTCCCTCCGCCACTCCTACTCCCCCATTCCCTCTCCATCCCCATTCTTCCTTCGGTCCACCAGGTCTCTAGTACTATTAGACTGCAACGGATGACCTGAAATACAGTGCGACCTCATCTGCATATCACGTGCGAGGATAGGAGAAGGGTCGTCGCGGAGGGGGAGGGAGGGGGGGGGGGGGGGGGGCTGTGTGTGTGTGTGTGTGTGTGTGTGTGTGTGTGTGTGTGTGTGTGTGAATGGGAACTGACTGGTGGAAGCATGTGCGGATGGGTGTTAAGCAGGGGGAAGGAGCAGGTGGTGGTGGACAAGGGGGTGGGGGTGGGGGTTGGTGAATGAAGCGTGGAAAAGACTAAGGCAGGGAGGGAAACTTGTCTTCGTTTTTTTGTTTGTGTTTTTTTTTCTTTCTCTCTGTCTTCTTCTTCTTCTTCTTTGATAGCTTGTGTAATTGCAGAGGCTGTACACCATAGGTTATCATAATACTCATTGTCACCTCCGTTGAAGAGGTTACGTGTTTTCATTCGCTGGTGCTGGTTTATTGTATTTGTCTGTCTCTCTGTCTGACCGTCTGTCTGTCTGTCAGCAGGATTACACAGAATCCATCAGACTGATTTTAACGAAACTCGGTGCAGAAAGAGGGAGTGTGGACCAAGATCACGACTGTAACATGAAAAGGTGTCTAGATCTGGCGGATCCTAAGGACAGATCCAGGAGTCTGCTCGACCTTGTAGGACGTCTGTCCTTGACATGCCATCCCAGCATTATTGAGGCTGCCGATAGTCATCCTTGCAATGATTCAGCCTTTCCCTGGTTTCATATTCCCATAGGTGTCAACCTATACGGTTTTTCCCGTATCGCTGTACGGGGAACCTACGATTTCGGGTCTGTACGGCCGTATACAAGTTTCAATACGGGTAAAACTGGTTTATACGGGCAAATCTTAAATCACTGAGCAAACTGCAAGGTGAACAAATTTCCATGGCAGTCGACACGGACTCTAAACACTGAAACGGAAACGAACTAAGTAGATGATCGGTCATGTTTTGAGATCAACCCTTCAGCCCCCCCATTGTTACAGGCAGCAAAGTCTACCACCAAGCAGTACAACGAGGAACATCAGTAACTCATTTTGCAAGTGACAGTGTTGAACAGAACAATGGCTTTGTGTTCTTGGGAAATAGGTATGATTGGGAATAGAAACTTTGGGGATCACAGTCAGTAAAGATGTACTCCTGACTTCAGTGAACTAATGATGTTGGTAGGGGTGGAAGAGTGTGCAAACAATGGGTTTATAAACAGTTTTAATTCTGCATCATTGTCAGTGTTTTACTATAGGGTGTATGATTTGATCTACAAACTGTCTCAAGTGATGCATTCTGCTGGAATGGAAGAGGAGATTCTGTTGGATGGGTAAGCGTTATTGTTAGTCATAAACTGTCTACACTGCCCTTGGTTTAAAGAATTCTGTCTGATACTGAGTATGACATTGTATTCACAGCAATTTTTGTTTTTGTTTATGTTTTTACGTTTTCCGTAATATATAAGGTTTTTTGGGTTCGGAGTATGGGAAAAAGTACTTTTCAGTATGGGAAGTTGTAAAATGAGGAAAACTGGGTTGACGCCTATGTATTTTCTTTCACCCAGTTAAAGCAGCGGGTGTTAGATTTCACTTTGTCGGATACATATTTCCGCGGCCCGGATCGAAGAACTGCGAATGAACCTACATGCAGGCAACGTGCATGTCTCAAAATAGAGAATCGAAGACTGTTATTGTCTAAGACAGTTCTATTTGACGGTTCTATTTTTGAGTTGTAACGATCTTTTGGTCTCACTGGTAGTGTAGATATATTTCACCACCACCACCAACTCTCTCTCTCTCTCTCTCTCTCTCTCTCTCTCTCTCTCTCTCTCTCTCTCCTCTCTCTCTCTCTCTCTCTCTCTCTCTCTCAGGGAAAAGTAAAATGAAAATGGAAAAAGTTATAGCACGCGATTAACACTAAATTAAAAAAAAATGCTTAGAGACCGAATATAAGAAGAGAAGCTAAAGCAAAACACCTGAAGAGAGAGAGAGAGAGAGAGAGAGAGAGAGAGAGAGAGAGAGAGAGAGAGAGAGAGAGAGAGAGGGGGAGGGAGAGGGGGAGGGCGAGCGAGAGAGAGGTGGGGGAGGGAGAGTGGGGAGCACAAAATAATAAGTTGCTATCTTAGTTTTGTCTTTCTTTGGCTGAATTAGAGAGAGAGAGAGAGAGAGAGGGAGAGAGAGAGAAGAGAGATAGAGAGAGAGAAAGAGACAGAGAGAGAGACAGAGACAGTGACAGAGAGAGAGAGAGAGAGAGATGCATGGTAAAAAATGTCCATTTACAATTATTGTACATGAAAATGGGCGAGAAAGAATCAAAAGATGTCTAGGCAAAGGAGAAGAGAGAGAGAGAGAGAGAGACAGACAGACAGACAGACAGACAGACAGACAGACAGACAGACAGACAGACGGACAGTTCGGTGTTCGCTTTCATTGTCGTGAATGTTATTTGTCTTGCTCTAAGAAGACCTTATAGGTCGAAACGCATGTTTGTCATTTGTGCGATCCTTCGCCTGATGGCGCAGTAGGCCCTAATTCTGTTTCTGTTCTTGTTTCCTGTTTCTTTTGTTGACGGAATACGGTTTTTTTTTTTTTTTTTTTTCAAATATCCAGTGTGTGCCAAGAGGCAAACTCATATAAAATAAGTGTTAGTTCATACTTGATAAACTGAAGTGGAAACATAGGCCATTTAAGGCTTGACTACGTTTGTGAATGTTGTCCCTTACAACCCTGTTGTAATCTTCCAGAACTGACCGTGACAACATTTCTTCTTCTCCTTCTTCTTCCTCGTTCGCCTCCCGTTAGATGAGAGCAGCCCGGTGTCCTCGATGAAGGCTGCCGTCCGTCGCAGTTCCTCCAGGGTGCCGTACAGCTTGTCTTCCACTGCTGTCGGTGTTGGCCAGTACTTTCTCCTGGATGCTGTGTACGTCGTACAGACTTGAAGGATGTGGTCAGTTGTCATTGGTCCCTCACCACAAGGGCACTCTCCACTCTGTCCAATGCCAAATTTTGTGTGCATGTGGTGGAGCAGGCGATTGTGTCCAGTCCTCAGGCGGAAGATCTTGACCTATTCCCTTCGTCCCAGCAAATGGCATGTCTTCTGGGCTGTATTTGGGGTGCAGGAGGCGCCATTTTAATCCTTGCTGTGCCTTGATGATTGTCCTAATTTCATCGTATGACACCATTTAACTTTCATACATTTTCAGGGGCATGCGCCGGGTGCCTGAAATGACCATGCATTAACTAGGGACACTTGTTGCAGGCTCGAAACTTTGCAGTAGCCTACAGTTTTCTTGGGCTACATCATTTGTGCAAGCCATTTGGTCCTTAATCAACACATTACTTTGAATTAACTCGTGGGGGTAACATCAAATGTTCACTTCCTGGTCGGTTCAGCTGACCCTTTCGTCAAGTCCAACAGTAGTTATACTAAATCTGGAGACGTTAGAAGGCCAGTTTCTTTTGAGTGTTGACCTCAGGGCATTTTTTTTTTCGAACACATTTTAGTGTGTGTGTGTGTGTGTGTGTGTGTGTGTGTGTGTGTGTGTGTGTGTGTGTGTGTGTGTGTGTGTGTGTGTGTGTGTTGTTGTTGTTGTTGTTGGTGGTGGTGGTGGTGGTGGTGGGTGGTGGTGGTGTTGTGTGGGAATTACTAAGTAAGGTACAAGCTGGATGTTGGGTGATTAGGGAAATGGGGGTGGGGGTGAGGGTGGGGGGTGGGGGAAGAGGGGAGGGTGTGCAAATTGCACCCCCCCCCCCCCTTTTTTTTTTTTTTTTTCTCCCTACGTCTAACAGGCATGATCTTTTTCCCCTACTGAGATCTCTGCAGTTTTCTTCAGAAATTTACAGAAAGGTGAGCATGCTGCATCTGACCACTTCAAGAAAGTGTTGTTATTAATAAAATGAAAAAGAGAGAATAAAAAAAAAGAAAAAAGAAAAAAAATCAGTCCTTTGATCCATATCCGCCCTACAGTTTGAAGAATTCGGCTTTGGGTCACATTTCTTCCACCACGTTTTCGTGAAGATCAGCTCGGTCATTTTCATATACAATCCTGCTGGCAGACAGACAGACAGACAGACAGACACAAAAACAAACAAACAGACGCCGGTGAAAACACAACATTCTTGGCAGAAAATTAACAGGTCTTTCACTTTTTAAAAGTCCCGTTTTGATACCAGGTGATATATGATTCAATGCGATGAATAGGCTGATTTCCCTACCCAACTTAATGGTGTCAGTACTCACTTAAAATGTCATTAGTCTCTTAATAAATAAGGAGTAAAATGGCTCAACTCTCCCAGCTCAAGCGGTGCGAGTCTGCCGAACAGACTAAAGCCTCATTCTGTTCGCGTGACACTGCAAGCCAACCTGCGCGCTTGTGAAGTGTAATGTCGTCATGTTTTGGAGGCAAACAAATTACAAGACAAAGCACGACGCGTTTCCACTTCTTAGGTCTTCTTCTGGCAAGATAAACAACATTCAGGCCAATGAAAACGAAGAACGAGCAATCCCTTATCTTCTCGAATTCGGCGCAAGATGGGCGTTAAATTCGAGAAGATAAATGACTGCTCGTTCTTCGTTTTAATTATTTATCTTGCCTAAAGAGGACCTGAGAGGTCGA
>JADBJO010000986.1:286848-316848 GCA_016801955.1 Conus betulinus | reverse complement strand
TTTCCCCAGACCATCGTTGAGTGGAAGGGCCTTTCCTTTGAGGCTACATCAATATCAGCAGATAACTTCAAAGCCCAGATTTGATATCGTTTCTACCTCCTCCCTCCCCCGCCCCTCCATACCTCTGTCCACCTTCCACCATGCATACGCACTCCTACCCCCCCCCGTTTCATTCAACCCCATTGGTGATGATCACACAGGCAGCCTAGATACAGTCAGTGCATGGTAATCGGGACCCCCTGGAGTTTTGTTCAATCTTCCATTTGTGATGATGTACAGTCACCTATGACCCTTACACGTCCAGCCGTACGTAGTAGGGGAACACACACACACAAGTCACCAATAACAGTAACAGGATGGGAGAAGTAAAGCTAGGTGTATGAAAGGAAGAATACAAAAAGAGATCAATGAAATGAACATCAAAATAACATACTGGGAACTGTACTTGCTCATTTTCAGATTGTGACTCAAATGAACTGGACTACTGTAGCAGCCCCTAGGAATAAACTCCAATCCGCACAACTCTTACATTTCAACAATTTTACTTGAGCAAATGATCTTAACGCAAACTAAAGGGGGAGAGAGTGAGCCCCCTCTTAAACAGAGCCAGCAAGAAGACTTGGCAAATGTCAATGCCCTCAAAAGGTTAAATCAGTATAGGTGCCACAGAACACAAGAGACTCAGCTGCTGTGTAGTGTGTCTGGTGGGTTGCCTTCTAAGGACTTTCCTGTGGATGTTGAAACTGTGTGTGGTCATGTTTGAATGAGCAGGATGCCAGTAATGCTACTTTGTGGATGGTGGCTGAAATGGAAATTAAATAAAATATCTAAAGAGATTCCAAGTTTTATTTATATGCCCTGAGTTGACACACACACACACATAAATGACAGAAAAAATGAACATGCTCTAACTGACACAAGACTGCTCTTGATCATGAACATTGTCAGTGAAAACAGAACAGAAACAAATACAAGTAACTTTGAGACTTCGATATGAATGAAAACCTCAACGGAGACCGAGAGACATATCAAGAGCAAACAGTGAAAGTGATCTTTATTCCTATGATGAAACAATCACGCAACTCCAAACTATTGCTGCTTGTCGTACCCATTCCTTCCTAATACAGGCAGACGTAAGGCACCAAAGGACACTCCTCTCAAGTCTATAATTGACCTATTTTGCATTTTTAGTTTTCCTGCTGTTGTTACAGTATGCAGGTGTCAGCTTGGGAACTATAAATTAGATTGGAACTCCATCACCTAGCAAAATATCCTCATTTGTTGAGTACACCTTGTGCCTGCATGTATGCCAGGTGAAAGCAAGCAGCAGTGTAAAGTCATGCCATCAAATGCCATCAAAGGGGGGGGCAACAAAAGGCAGTGAATAAGACAACTCAGTGGAGAGAGGGGGCAAGCGGATAGCTGATCTTTTTTGTGAAAATGACATTTCTGCGACCATGTTTGTTGAAAATAACTTGATTTTCTCTTCTGCCTTAGTATTCTTTCCACTTTTTTTTGACTGAAACTTTCTTGTCTGTGTGTGATCATTTACTTACTTACATAATCGAACATAAACAGAAACCAACCACCATTTGTTTAAAGAAAGTGACAGGGGTCATGAAAGACAAGGACCTGGACCAGGAGGAGAATTATCATGAGTAGATAACGACCTTTGGTAATTATTTCTAGACTGCAAACCTCCTTCTTGGTTTCTTTCTCTCTTCTCTGTAATTATACATGCAAGAAAACATGTTTAGATTAATTTCATGATTACCAACTAGAAAAATATCTTAGTTATCCAGTGGATTTGATCACACTGCAACATCGGGAAGGGGAAGTTGACCAACTGGCAAAGCAAGAACTACTATCTGAAGAGGATCAGCAAGCCATTTTTGAAGAGATAAAAGTAGTGGAAATGCAGAAAAAATGATGGATTCAACAGAGGAGGTTCCCACTACCTCTTGCCAATCAAAGACTGAGGGATCATTGTGAGATTGATAGTCAGCACACTGAAGACATCAGATATCATATTCACAAAACTCCAAACTGGTGATTCTGTACAGCACTGTGCCCCCTCAACACATCTCCTATAACAATAGAACACTTTTCCCAGGACTGTCCAGAAAGCCAGAAGCTAACAGTCGAGATGGAGTGTCTCTGAAGTACTGCAGAATTTGTCTTGGCCTCAAACGCTTCTTTCTTTGACACACACATTGCTACCCTCCATTTCAATTCATTCATAAAATGGAGTAAACAGTTGTCTTAGATTTCCTCACTCCTCCTCCTAACCCCCCCCCCCCCCCCCCCCCCCCCCCCACCCCCCCCCCCCCCCCATATGCCCACCTCTGATTAAATGATGAAAGTTTGTATTTGCATATGTTTGAAACAGGCTATTTATCTTGGGAAACAAGAAATTGTGCAGATGAGAATAACAGCAAGAAGAATGCAGATAAAAATCATGACCTGATAAAACAACAAAATGCACTGAATCTTCGAGTAACTTATCACAAAGATCGACATTATGGAACTTGATAAGTTTGTGACTGTAATGTCTCTGAATTTAACCCATTATTCACCCCATGGTTTCTGCAAACTTTCTTGCGCTAGACTTAGGTTTCCTCACTCCTCCTAACCCCCCCCCCCCAACCCCCACTAAATGCCCACCTCTGATTAAAATGATGAAAGTTTGTATTTGGCATACATTTGAAACAGGCTACTTATTTTCTATTGGTATGGGATAACTCCACAAATATCATACCTGAATCATATTGTATGTTGGTACTTGGCAATGATTGACAGTCCCATTTAATTAGACATGATTCTGGCAAACACCGGTTAATCAACTGTTGCATAAATCATCAGATTGGAACTGCCAGAGCTAAGCACAAATTTGTTTCAAAACTGAAACTTGCTAAAAATCACCATGCTAGTTATGCATGCATCCATCATTTTTCTGTATGATAACAAACAAGAGGGAAAATCAACTTATATTCCTTTACCCTTTCTGTGTAACAGTCTAATTCTTTTTTAAATGACCCCCCCCCCCCAAAAAAAAAAAAAAAAAAAAAAAAAAAAAAAAAACACACACACACACAACAACCAACAAGACTGATTTACTGTCATTCTGAAAATGTCGAACTCCTTAGCACTACTGTGGGATGATTTTAATGTCAAAGGAAATCTGTAATGCAGATTTATCATATCCATTTGTGGGAAGGAAGCACAGTATAAATTGCAGAATAGTTTTTGGAAAAATTTTGGTCGCACCTCTCTCTGTCATACTACTGTGCTCAACATGACCCAGATTTAGTTCCTTTCTCTCCCAAAATTTTCATCGATATCCTAATTGACTAGGGTGATTTTCTCAGGGAAGAATGATGGCACTACTCTGGACAAGCAACTAAGAGAGACAGGGGAAAATATATACATGTGCATATGTATGCTAGACTTAAGATGGGGTTTTATATCAGATTATGCACTCCCATTTAATTTGTCTAAAAAAAAAAAAAAAAAAGAGCAATTTTGATGAACAAGGTACTTGGTGCAGATCAATCAAAAACTGCCACAGCAGACTTGACACTGACCCTCACATTCATTTAGATATGCACAAACTACATAGCCATTGCATTACATATCGAGCATAGGCTGAGAAGACAGAAAAGGCATACTCAATTGTCAATATCATCAGTAGAAGACTGGGAAGAACTAGAGAATGGCTTCACTGATGGCTTCATGGTTAGATTGTGGCTCAGTTGCATTGTCACCTTAGTCGGCTGCTGCTCTAGTAGAAAAAAGTTGTTTGATCTCTGCTGAAGGATGCCAGTTCTTCTTTCTGTCAGTGCCATTCTCTCACCATTGTTCCAATTATCCGTAGTTCGAACCTAGCATTCAGATTCCCTCTCTCTTTCACTATTTCAATTTGAACTTTGGTCTGTTTAAGGCATGAAGCCAGCTGACAGAGAATCAAATTGCTATGCAGTAAACGCCCCATCTTCCGTCATACGAATGTTCAGTAAACACCAGGTAAGTTAATGCAGGTTACTGGAGTAGACATTGGATATTTACAGGTTATCTTTATAGCTAACTTATCAAGTTGGTGTACACCCTGTCTTATGTTTTACTGGCATAAGCATTGAGACAAGCTTAAACTTTGATCTCTGATAGAGATAGTGACATTTTATATCCACAAGCTGAAAGGTGCAATCACCAAATTAGACACATGGGATCACCACAGGGGAAAAAGTTGCACCTTGTATGCAGAAATTACGCACACAAACATACATCAGTTAAGTTGTGGGTGCAAAATATAGTATCTCTTATTGTTTTTTTTTTTGTTTGAATAAAATCATTCATGACAACGACAAGGCAGAGATTCTCAGACTCTCACACTTACTTGAAAACATCAGACACTTTTCACC
This sequence comes from Conus betulinus, assembly GCA_016801955.1. Classification (NCBI taxonomy): domain Eukaryota; kingdom Metazoa; phylum Mollusca; class Gastropoda; order Neogastropoda; family Conidae; genus Conus; species Conus betulinus. The sequence goes on along the minus strand of JADBJO010000986.1, from coordinate 312,430 downwards.
ACTTCTGACATTTATTTCACTTTCAGACAACACACAGGTCATCAATACACTTTCTGTTCTTGTCGTTGCACAGCAACGCGCGAGTGGTTCTTCATCAAATAGTCTGTGAACTCCTGGTATGGAGACTTTGTGAACACTGTCTCCTTCCACAGGTCAGGGGTCAGGTAGGAGTACGTCTTGGATATGGCCTGGTATGTCGCCTGGGCTGCAAAGACAAAGCCAACATTAGATTTTTGTCAACAAATAGTAAAACAATAGATTTTTTTAAAATTAACAAATGGTAATGTGTAAACTTGATGTTACCTGTTAATCTTATGCTCCGTCAGAAAGTGTGGATAGTGTGTACATTTATCAATGTGCAAGTACTAGGACACAGCAAAAACTGTTCACATTAATGTGTGCTGTTCATACATGTAATATATATGGGTCATGGAAGTTGAGTGGTTAAAAAAAATCATGATGAACTTCTGATGATTTGATTATATGCTATCATGGCAAGTAACATTCTGTACCTTCTTTCATTTTTTCATCTAAGAAAAAAAAACAAACCCAATAACAAATTGCAATTAAACAAAACATGATGCACATTCAACTTACAAGAAAAGAGGCTGACTAAACGGTTGTTTATAAGAAAATCAATACAAATTATATATCTTCTTCTATGGCTGTTGCTGTGCACAAATGTCAAGTGGTGGTAGATGTAGGTGTTGAACTTTTGTCTGGAGAGATGATTCCTTGTTTTCGGCGTGCCTTCTCAGCATGCTTGTTACATGAATGGGCGACGCAAGCAGGAAAAGTTTCGAACAGTTTTACTTTGGAAGCAAAGGCTATGTCTGTTATTTCTTTATATATCACCTTTAACCCGTTGAGTGCCTTTAAGCCGTCAGCTGACGCCGTAGTAAAAATGTACTTCCAGTGCCAATAGGCCGTCCACTGACGTCATGCATTTTTCTTGAATTTTCATTCGTTACTATTCCTATCAAAGGACTGAAATAGAGTGTGCATAGTAAGCCTTATATGTCTACAGTATTAAAATGATATGCAAATGACCACAAGTGAGGGGAAAGACCATTTTTCCTCATACTGACTGGATGACCAGCCAGCGCTTTGTCTCGCTTGCAAAGATGGCGGCGCAACCTTCGACGAGCGTAGCGACCAAATCAACGTACTTACACAGCTGAGCGGGCTCTGCTAATCATTTTTGATAAAGATAATAATCTTTTATTCAGCTACTCACTCGAGCATGAAGGTGAGATGATGATAGTGATGGAATTGCGGCCATATTCGTCAGTTATTGAGTCGTGCTGTGCGATCTCAAGAGTGTGTTCAGCTGACTGGTTACCTACGTCGAACGAGTTAGCCTAGTGTGTACTCTCTGCACTGCGTGCGAGTGGCCAGCGACGTGTTTAAGTCAGCGCGGGAGGGGAGCGCGGTCTGCTCGCGGCGTGACACGGGCAGCAGGAAAGGTAGGGGAAGAGGAGGAGTGAAAAGAGAGGGTTGAAGTCCAGCAAGGGGGCGTGGGGGGGGGGGGGGGGGGGGGGGGCGTGGTCGTGAACTGACCTGTCTGCATGAGGTGTGAGCGTTGGATAGACTTCTAGCCTGTTTTACTTCATTTACAGGTGTAGTGTGACAATACAAACTTTATTTTCAACTTTTTTGCTTTGTGTTCTTTTTTGGATGTGAAGCTGTAGTGGTAAATACATATGTTTTTGATTGTGCAAAAAAAATCTATCCAAATCTAAATGCCAAAATATTTTTTTATGATCAAAATTAAAACAAAAGAAGCCCAGATTCAAAATCTCCGTTCAATTTCCTTCAAAAATCATATATATTTCATTTTTATATCTTCTGTAGTTTCTGAGCTAGAATTTTTTGTTAATTATTACCCCCAAATCATTAGATTTCCCTGGCACTGGGCCAGCCTCTTTGTTATGTAATATTTTCAAGCAGTGAACGGGGTTAAGATGTCATTACCTACATTACAACACTGAAGGTGGTAATGAATCATAAACTGTGAAAGTGTGTTTAAATATTCTGTCAACAACAAAGAGATGGTTTGAAACTGGTCTCTAATTCTCAAGATATAAAATACAAAGCAATTTCTCTTTCACTGAGGAATATGCATCTTTTGTCTACTCAGTAACAGAAATTTCTTTCCTGCATTCAGTCTTCAATACCTCACAAATTCACAGATCTAATAAATAACTCGATTTTTTTTTTTTGCATATCCAATCCACTTATTCCAGCTTCCCATCCACAGCCTCTCCCTGGTCTTTCCCACCGTACCCCTAGCACTGGCACTCCACAAGGAGCAATCAATGTCCAATCATCATTACACTACCCACTGTAGGAGACACTGCACAGCTGCAGACACTCTGGTGATGCTCAGAGATGCCTGTTCTGATCCAACCTTCTTTCTTTCCTTTTTTTTTTTTTTTTTTTCAGATGGGATCTGACAACTCATCGCTATCCCATCAACTCAGCTGAAGATGCATCTCTGGAGTTTTCTTTTCTTTTTTTTTTTTTTTCCCTGTTTTTTCCCTTTTTTTTTCTTTCACACTTCCTGCTAAACCCCCTACTGACAACAGTAATTACTTAATCACAGAGCCGATGTGAGTGAGCATCGTCCTCCGGAGGGCACTACAATGTCCGCCTAGTGACAGTCCCAATGAACTAGCAGGTACCCATGACTAAAACAGATAAACTCACAGACGGCACAGCCATGATGAAGAAATAAAAACTGAGGTCACCCAGACAGCAGGGCATGAGGAAGGCCACATCATTTACAACTGTTTTATTCTGACCCAGGAGGATGAGGATGATGCTATGGAGTCTCTCTCTCTCTTTTTTTTTTTTATCAGTCTGAGACTGCATGACAGGGCTGCAATCTACATTAAAAAAAAAAAAAAAGAAGAAAAAGACCCCTGCTATCAACCAGCCCCAAGAGATACTGACATCTGTAGAGCTGGTCAGAAAGTTAGAGCAACACTCTCAGCTACACATCCATTTTGTGGATGAAACCTGACTGTGAGTTTCAGTTTTACCTGTTGAACCCACAACAAACTCAACTACAGGTAGCAGCTCACTGGCAGAGAAAATCCCACAAATAATTTGTCCTCATGGGAATCGAACCCACAACATCCCAGCCTGAAATCTGCGGCAGTGGTAGGTGAAACCTGAATTTCAAAGAATGAGTTTTGACAAGTGCTTACCGAAGTTGCCAAGAGTAGCGGTGGCACCACGGGACGATGTGTAGCAGTCATCGATTCCAGCCATTGTCAGCAACTTCTTGGGCACAGGGGCACTGACGATGCCTGTACCACGAGGAGCTGGGATCAGTCTCACCATGACGCTGCCACATTTACCTGTGACCTTTTGCAAAACAAATAACACAGTGATTCAAATTTAAGATGCATGCTGTCCTTTCTAGTTCAAAATAAATGAGAGAAAAAAAAAAAGTTCTGACATGCTCAGTTTCAGTTTCAAGGAGGCGTCACCGCTTGCAGACTTGTCCATATATGCTACACCACATCTGCTAAGTTTTAAGACCGTACTACGCATAATTTTAAGATGATGGGTAAATGAATAACAACTAAGATGAGAGAATTGAAGAAGAGGGTCTTGTGACTACAGTTCAGCCGATGTCTGACCTACGCAATAGCCTAACGCGCTGGTCGGATCTTGAGTGCCTACCTATCACATTTTTTTTTTTCTTTTTGTATGTGTGTGTAGTGATTGTACACGTGTGTGTATGATGTGTGGGCATGGGCACATGTGTGCGTGGGTGCATGTGCATGCGTGTGTGTGTGTGTGTGCCTGCATGTATGTGTGTGTGTGTGTGTGTGCATGTCCAGAAGTGCGCGTGTGCATGTGTGCGTAATTTGTAAGTTTGTGTGTGAGCACACGTATGTGCATATATGTGTACATATCTGTGTGTATGTGTGTGTCTTTATATGTGGCATGCACTTTCAAAAACTTCCCTTGCCTTCTAAATTAGCAAAGAATACTACATTGCTAAAAATCTCTCTCAAGCTATCAAATATGGCTGAAAAAAAAATAATTCTATTTGCAGGGTGACGGAGAACAAAATATAAGTATCAACCATCGTATCTATGAAACTATTACCAGGATTTGTTCCCACAAAAGTGTAAACCGCCAGGAAGTAATAACATCAGTAAAAAAAAAAAAAAAAATGTAGGAAGCTCAGCATGTTTAAACCGTTCCATACTCAACGACACTGTACAAATTTCCAACTAATTCTAGTCATTTCTGGGATGCAATGTTCCAGTTATTGCATACTGTGGATCACTAATGTTGTAGTATCATCTGACGAGGGTTCTTAATAAATGGACTTTTTCCCTTCAGAATTTTTGTCTGCTGTACTCTTTCTTTTGAGACTGCAAGTCACTGATACCAGCGGCAGATCACGCATAAAATGATGATGATCTGTCGAACTGCTATCTCCTTTGAACAAGGAAGCAACACTGTAAGCCCCAATGATATCATCTTCAAGTGACTCTGTTCTACTAAAAATTACCTTTGTCATATTATCAATCCTGTACTATTCCTACAACTGTGAAAGATGGCAATGAATTAACATATCTAGCTTATTTTGCACATACCACTAACACACTCACACAGATTTTGGTGCATGTTATTTTCATTGTCAACATTTACCTTGCATGGCACAGTGTGGGGTTTACCGATCTTGTTACCCCAGTAACCCCGGCGGACTGGTATGACGGACAGCTTGGCCAAAACAATGGCACCCCGGATGGCTGTGGCCACTTCCTTGGAACACTTGACCCCCAGCCCCACATGGCCATTGTAATCACCCACAGCAACAAAGGCCTGTAAACAAGCAAATTGTTCAGTCAAGTATACAGCTGACAAACTGAACAGACTGTTCAGTAAATATGTACACAAAACACTTAAATCTTTTTTAAGTTATTATCCTAATTTTCATGTATATATATTTATAGCGTGCCAGGGAAATGCACATTAACATTTTAAAAAAAAGCATTAAAACGTGCAGGTTCTTCAATTTCTCCCAAAGAACAGCGTTAAATTTAAAATCATATCAGTATTGCAACTATGTACATGCAAATTACGCTCAAACACTTAGCAAACCACAAACTGAAACATTCATGCTGTTTCAACCATTCTTGTAAGGCCTATTTCACTTTTTCAATTTAGTTTTCACCTTGTTCACGCTTACTTTCACCATTTAGTTTCAGTTTCTGGATAGCCCCATTCCTTCTCGAACTGTGTCTTGTTCAAAATAGGCCATGTTCAAAATTTTTTCCAGCACATGAAAGACAGACAGTTCTGGCTACAGAGTGCCTGCACACACAGCAACTTAACAGGTTGGATATTATGTACATACAGCGTGAAACTATCCAAGATAGATATATTTAAGCTTATCACCAATACTGACAGTATAGTACTGAAACACTAGAATTCTGATCTATTTGGGTTCATTTTCTCTGAGGCATGCATCCCACAAATGGCAACTTCTTGTAAATCTCATCCTACAGAATAATTCAAAACACAGAAAGAAGGAACATGATCTGAGTACTTTTGAGATGAAACCTGTTCTACTGCACACTATGATCACCGGAATAGAATCATGTGGGTGAGAAGTATATGTGGAATTTGTATGCAACAACAATCCGGCCCAACAACAGAGTCTATACGTAAGGCAGTTGAAGCCACAGTAAAGTTTTTTTTTTTCCAAATAAATTTAAGACAATTCCAGAGCAGAGCACTGCTAGTAACTATTAAGAACTGTAAATAGTGTTATCAATTTTCTATCAAATGTCAAAATATGTATGTATGACAGATGTTAAAACGCATTATAAGTCAGAACTTTCACCCACGTTTGCAGTATTGAAATTCTTTTTACACACTACGCAGCTTCCTTGGCATTTCATGCTAAGTGTGAAAGCAGCCAGTCAGTCTTTCTTATCGTTTCTTTTTGCAGTAGACCATTGTTGAAAATAAGATCCTTTTCTCCAACACCTATCCAACATTTCCTGCTGTGGGACATGAGCATGCACTTCTGAAAATTAAAGGGAATAATTCATGCGGCATTCAAGTAGACAAATGTCTGCCATAGCGTTTGGGGGGTTATCAACAATCACCAGCACTTTTGTTTTCTTACCTCTCTCTCCCAATTTCTTTGGGATAACACAGTTCAGCATTTTGCTGACCTGGAAGCAAAAATATGGTTGAAATGTTTTGGAAAAATCAAGGATTTTCCCGAAGATTTTTTTAACCTATGCTTTTCCTCCTCAGCACTTTCTAACCCTTGATAAAGTCACTTCATTTTCCCAGCATTTTTAAAGGTATCCAGGATTGGTCTGAAGTGTGGACTGTTATATAATCAAATTGTACCTACTGCGCCTGACTACATGCCAGACCAGGTACCTGCATCTGTTTGAAGCTTGTTATTTGTGGCTACATTTGACTGCTGCCCATTTATAACTAGAATGAACAAGGATTGTTTCATGTTACGCGAAACATTATATCATTTCAAACTGAATGTAGAGACTCTTTCATGAATGATATGTCTAAATTAACTCTGGAGAGGATTTAGAAATCTTTAAAACATTCTAACCATCATATATGACAAACTGCAAGTGTCTCTTTCAAAACGACTCTGTAACTGGACTAACCAAATATTACATTTGACCAGTCTGTTCTACATATTATTATCACATGAGAACATCTTCGATTTTCTTCATACATTTTATTTTTTTACACTCTGCACAGAAACACACACATTCATAGCACTCTTTTCTTTTTGTCTTAAACCTACAATCTTTTTAACAATACTCAGATGTGACACAATACATATCTCACAAACTATAACAATGCATTCTGATAGATACTGTCATTATGCACCCTGAAATAAGCAAAGTGACCAGAATGGCTAAAACTGTCACAGTCTAAAAGCTACAATGGAAAAAAATAAATGACCTTGAATCGTGTTCTTTGTCCAGCACGAGTCTGCTTTTGCACAGGCATGATTTTTCAGCACTTCATCTTTCAGTGTACCAGATGGCAGGTACAGGTCGATGATTTCTGATTCCTGGAACAATTAGCAACTTAAGTGTAGCTGACCAGGCTTCCTTAAGCGTGGAAAGAAAAATCTTAAATTTTCAAATAACAATCTGCCGACAGGGTCGCACTATTTTCCATTTTCACACTGGTCCCAGGGAAGGACTGAATATCAAGCAGCAATGTTGTGGCACTCCTTAGAGTACCATCTAAACCTTATTTCCTTTAAATATTCAGCCTTCCTCTTGTTTCGAGTGTGAAGACTGACACAACAATGACTTGACAAACAGTGAAAACGACTAGGGGGAACAACCCACACAATGAAACATGGTGTGTTTTCACTGAATGTTGAGGATCATGAAATGCAGTCATGAGTCCCCAACAGTCAAACATAAACTGATAAAGTGATAAATTGATCAACAACATACAAGCTAATGGACATCAAACTCTATATGCTACTTGATTCTTGTTAAAATAAGATTTCCAGTTTGGATTTGCGAGTTTAATAAAAAGTCATACACAAATAGTACACCTGTCTACCTATGGTTTTACTTGTATTACAAGATTTTTTAAATACACTTTTGCTCCAGACAACTTATAGTTAAAAGTTATAAAATCATATGGGCTCAACAGGGTAGACAGCATCCCCACTATCAGTTATGAAAACACACAGGTTTACCCATTGTTTTCTTTCAGATAACCAACTCAAAGTTATGAGTATTTCCTAAATAATTGGATTCGCACACAAAACACATCTTTGATTCTTTCTTTCCTTGCCTTTTTTCTCGTGTCTTGACTTCGTCACCAAGAAAGTTGTGGTTAACTCAGTGTGTACAACATACACTGAAATCACTGACAAAAAAAGAAAAAAAAATTCCATGCAGCTGTAATTAGACAGAACATATATCACCCGAGATAACTCTGAATGTCTACAATGCCATTTGCCCAGCTTGTGAGCACAACTTTATTTCCCGCAACTAGTACAAGTCATCAATATGCTCACAAACGGAAGTGGATATATACTGTCCTGTTTAGTGAATAACATTTCAAATGTTCCTTTAGTCAAGATTGCTATACCATGCATTGATCAGTGTTTTGGGTCATCTCTACTGTTTTCTTTCAAAATCTTTTTTTCATTCGAATGCCTTTCTTAACCTCCACAACAGCTCCCTCTTCCCTTTTTTCCCCATCTGTTGTTTAAACACAGCACTGCTTTTCTAACACACTCCTTGCTTGTTTTTCCATTTCATATATGAAAGTCTTGTGACTAAATCTCTTCCTGCATTACTCAAGATTATGCTGGTATTCAAGAAAGGACATTAGATGATGTAAAACCTTAAAATATAAGAGGATACTATCAACAAACTTTCCTCAAAATAAACATTTTCAAACAGCAAAGGAATATTGCAGTTTGACCCACTTCCACTAATATATTAATATATACCTTTTCCTCTCATATTGTACCTTAATAGGAAGTGAGAACATGTAAATGTCTTCCAGAGTTTGATTTTTCCATCTTTGACGAGACGCCCAAGCTTTGTTACAGCACCCCATCCTTCTCGCCTTCCTTTGCACCTCGGCCACGTCCTCTACCGCGGCCTCTTCCACGTCCACGGCCTCGGCCTCTCCCTCGTCCTTCACCACCAAATCCACCACGGAATCCTCCACGACCTCCTCCAGGAGCATCAGCCATGTCTGCAGCAATTACAATAAACATCACCTATACATTAAAGCTTGAAAGATTAAGATTAAAATTATAGTCCCGTCAACAGCAGAGGTTACAATCAACATCAAACTACCATATATCATTAAAGCTTGAAACAGTTTATAAAAATTAACAGAATTTAATATAACCCAAGTCATTAGGGGTTGATACTTCTCAGCCACATAGCCTTCACTTGATTTGATTGATTTAATTTCGAGTCTGGTCACAACGATGGTGATATTTGACTTTAAAAAAAAAAAAAAAAAAAGTGCATTATATGTGTGTGTGTGTGTGTGTGTGTGTGTGTGTGTGTGCAGAGAGATGAGAGAGAGAGAGCGCGAGAGAGAGAGTGTTTGTGAGAGAGAGAGAGAGAGAGTGTATGTATGTGTGTGTGTGTGTGTGTGTGTGTGTGTGTGTGCGCATGTGTGCTTGCGTGTGTGTGTGTGTGCATGTGTGTGTGTGTGTGTGTGTGTGTGTGTGTGTGTGTGTGTGTGTGTGTGCGCGCACGTGTGCACGTGCGCGCATGCGGACACAAATACATGAAAGTTTGCCTATTAACGACCAAACAATAATTATAGCCTTCACTTTACTGAACTCTGAAACCTGCTGGTGAACAAAAAAAAACACACAACAAAACAACAACACACCAAGCCAAAACCTTGTACAGTTAAAAATTCTAGCAAACCCTTTCCTATCATAAACACTTTCTTCCAGGATGGGGCTTTTTAAATTACCTGCTTTAAACTAGCGAAAAGAATTAAGGGCGATCTTATTCAAAGCTTCAAGATTAGACTTCTTCAATCATAAATTTGTATAAAACAAAAAAAAAAAAAAAAAACCCAACCAAAATAATTAAATACAGCAACACACTCTTCTCAAAAACCTTGTTTTAATACAAGTCAATGGCAATCCTTAAACGACATTAGGTGTGAATCAGAATGTGACGAACATAGTATCATAAAGCTCTGAGCTTTTGTTATGGACAACCTCATTTATGTTCATGTGATTTTATAAATCATGGGACTTTTAAAAGCCTGATAGCAAGTAACATTTAGAAAATGATTCCCACATGCAACCAGTTTGCCCTCCTTTTGCTTTTAACAACTGCTCCATAGTATTTCAAAACCTCAAACATAAAAGAATGCAGATCGCAGTTTAGTAGCAGACACATACTGCTAAAAACATAACCAATCATAATCTTAGCTGCATTGTGCTGCCTCATTTCATTTGGCCTTAGAAATAGAACCAATCATTGTGACCCTGCATACACTTCAACTCCAAACAGTTCAACAAAACTTTTAGCAGCATCTGTACTCTTCAACTCTTGATGGGTTCCCAGATACATTGAACCATTTCTCATAAAGATGAATATCCATTAATGGGGGTCCAGGGTATGCTAAAAGACATTCAAATGAACATCCTCATGACAGTTTGCATAAAAACTGACATGAACAAGTTTGTCGCAAAAGCGAACATCACTGCATCCCTTATCCATGTACATAAAACTGAACTAATTCAAAGACATGCTTGTTTACTAAGCTTTAACACTCTCATTTTAATTACATGAATCTTACACAACAAACATGTATTCTATGCACCCTCACACATATACAGTGCATTGTACACTAAACACGTCTACAGGCCCATGTTGAGTTGTCACTTTAAGCAGGAGAAAATTTGCTTTTTCTTTACTACCATATAAACTGCATCTGCTTGTTTGCCGTTGCAACACACATTCCTCACTTCGGCATCCATTTCTACATATATAAAAAGTGATATACCATATTGGTATCAGAAGTAAAAAAGAGAAGAGAAGCAAAAATACTGAATTTCACAGATGGTGAAAAATCGTCAGTACTGGATCTGGTTCTGGATGCATACGTCGCTGAAACCAACTTGATATGTGTTGCGATGGAAAGATATTTTACAGAAATCAAAATCACGAAAAAGGACAGGTGATACTACTGCATACTAACAGGCGTCATGACAATGAAGGAAAAGGCTTTGCAGGAGCCGACCACAAGGACACAGTGAGAATGGATTCATACTTTAACTCCAAGAACTTACATTCTCAAACACTATCTACTGCTTTGTTTGCTCCAACTACTTTGTAAACGGTATGATTTTGTGTGTGCCATCGCTATAGGTTCATCGGTTTTCCTTGCAAACAAATATTGATACAGTGTTGACAGATCAAGCCTATATATTCGCTTTTGCTATCTCTCGCCCCATTCACTTTGAACTGTCAGTGTTTGTGTGTAACATACAGCAGCTGGCAAAACAAGTTTGGGATGTGACTGTGTATCTGTGCCATTTTGTCACTGATGTTTTCAGTCACTGATGAATATGTAAAACAAGGCATGCAAATTATTGACCACCTTCTAAAACTTAAGATCAATTATTTTCATTCACAAATCTGCGTCTCTTTGCTTTTTGTTTGTTTGAATCACACACACACACACACACACACACACAATTTATTCAACTGGTGTGTCCGTCTTCCCCGCTAGAGGGCCTCTTACACGTTCATCTAACAACTGGATGACTGTTGCTGTCAATGGAAGACAGCACACCAGTCCTCTGTGTGTGTGGGGCTTTTAACCTAGAACTTCTCAGAGAGAGAGATATATATATATATATATATATATATATATATATATATATATGTACACATTCACTGTACACAGTGATACTTGTTATTCCGAACATGAGTGCGAGTAGCACATGCACTTTCAGCCATTGTTATTCTAATTTCACTGACAATAACACATGTATGGATATCAGCACATAATTTGTCACGAATTTCTATCAATAGACGAGCAAACAAGGGCCAGATGGAGAACAATAAACTTGATAATGCATGATTTTACTCCCGAACATTTCGGCTCACGTACCTGTGCTCTGTTGTGACTTCGAGTAAGGTCCATTTCCGGTTTCAAAAATAGAAAAGTGAAAGTAGGCCTACTACATCTGTTTACAGAAACACTCAAAAAGTCTTGATTGCCATACATGAACATTAGCGGTATCTTAGTTTCAGTTGATTATACCCCTTATCACACGGGCCACTTTCAGAGCTGTATCGTATAGCCGTAGTAATAGTTGTTTGGTGGATGTAGAAGTCACGTTGTAGTTTGTATCAAACATTTGCGCAAATAGGTTATTATGGAAAATGACAATATACTGGAATCTTAGAGTTTTCTAAATGATTATTAAAAAAAAGAAAAAAAAGAAGAAGAAATACGCACATAAAGATATGAAAAGACACGGACGTACAATTATATGGATATACGCAATGGGTGAGTTTTACGCCCTATGGGCCGGAGGCCCTTAAGAAAAAGGTGAACTTGCAGACTTTTGCAGACTTAAGTCTATGTTTCTCGTTGTAGTTGTCGTTGGCAGTGGTGTGTGTCTGGTTCCGTATGGGGGCGGTCGTCTGTCGCTCTCTCAGCTCTGGTTTCTTGTGACCTTGGGTTTTTATTTCTGGTGTAGGGCGGCCGTCGATGAGTGTCGGTTTTCTTCCCCCCCCCCCCCATCCCCCCTGCCCCAAAAGCCTGTCCTTAGGGTCACCAGGCAGACTTCTTCATGCTTAGGTAGCGATGGTCCTGTGTCACATGAGGCCGTCTCAACGAGGGAGCAGGACGAAAGTCGCTGGAGTGCTGCACGAGCCCCTGCCAAGGTCCACGCAGACGACCGCCAAGAACGGAATTTTTTTTTTAGCCCAATCCTGAGAGGGGTGTCTCCATGCCCGACCCTCATAAGCATGGTATCAGTGTGTCAGTGGGAGATTAACGTCCTATTGGTCGGAGTCCTTCAAGGACAGAATGTAACTGCAGACTGAAGTCAGCATACTTTGCGGCAGTTGTTGCTAGCAATATCTGTGTGGTTCCGTGTGGGGGCCGTCGCCTGTCGCTCTCTCAGCTCTGGTTCCTGTGAACTTGGGTTCACATTCAGGGTGTTGGTCGGCCGATGATGGGCGTCGGGTATAATTCGCCTCGTTATCTCTCAAAAGGCCTGTCTTGAGGACCACAAGGCGGCCTTCTTCATACTCGGATGGCTATGGTCCTGTGCCGCGTGAGGCCGCCTCAGAGGCAGCAAAACGAAAGTCGCTGGGGTACTGCACGTGTCCCTTCTGTGGTCCACGCAGACTACAGCCGAGAGGGCCATTTTTCAGCCCAACCGCAAGAGGGGTGCCCCCATACCCGACCCTCAAAAGCATGGTATTCTAGGCAACGGTAATCGTAGTCAGTCAGCGCTCCATCGCCGATCGCCCCACATCTCCAGAAGCCATATCTCGGCAACACAGGCTAGTCCTGCTGTCACCCATATGGCTGGAAGGTTCGCTTCGCCACCTAACACTGACCTCTCACATCTGTGTCCCTCAAAGAACAGCTGCTACTTCTTCCTTGGTGGTCGCTGTTGCAAGGAATGATATATACAGATATAGATAAATATATAGATACAAAACTTAACAAATGAATAAATGAGGAGGCGGGGGAGAAGTGCAGACTAACACTTCATTCATCTTTTAAAACAATGACATGGCTTTGAAAAAAAAAAAAAGACAACAAAATGAAGACGGGGTGAGAGTGGGGATTTAAACAATGGCACAGGAGAGGAGGTGGGGGCGGAGGCAATGGGAGAAGACAACAGGAGTGAAAAAAGAGGCGTACAAACATCATGATTGTGGGCTGCTACAGCGAAGCATAGTGGCATTTCTGTGGCCGGGCCTTGGCGAGAAGACAGTGATTTGTGCAGTCATGGGTCCTACCATCACTCATAATGGCGGTTCTTGGACTGATGTCCTGGACTGTACTTGGAAGTTTCGTGCCCAAGTTTGCTTCTTGTGTTGCTTGACGACAGGAGACAATGTTATGGCAACGATGATGTTTAACCTCTTCATTTTTTTCAGCTGGCAGGTCCAGGGTCAAGATACATCATCTGAGGCTGTTTTCAGGACCACCAGATGGCCTGTCTTCATGACTGAGAGGCGGTGGTCCGAAAAGGAGCAGAAGGACTATTGACATACGCTGCGTCGGGCTTGAGATCATTGCGCCCTGCGTCCAGTCTTTAATCCCACCTCCCAGAACTGTCAGAAACTGGTCTTCCATCTTAGCTGGACCAAGAGCGTAGTGTTACTGACTTCAAAAGGAGTCGCTGGGTGCAACGCTCCGTCACCAAGCTGTCCCACACCACAGTGATATGTGAGACGATTCCATTGCCATTCTTACGGTGAAAAACAAGGTTGAGTCCTGCCGTCTCAACGACCTTCGAGATTGAGTTCTCATCTCATTCCTGACTCTCTCGCTGCTATGCCACTTCACAATAGAGGGATGAACAGTCCTTCCTTGGCATCAAATGGAGATATACCGCAATAAAATATGTGGTTTTCTCACTACCAAGGGCTAACTGCATCCTGAAGCAGCCAGAGAAGTGTAAAGAACCAAAAAGATAAAAAAAAAAAAAAGAGAGAGAGAAAGACTGAAAACAAATAAGCTGCATACAAAATCAAAGTAAGTGAGTAAAGAAACAGGGGGGGGGGGGGGGGGGGGGGGGGGGGGGGGGGGGGGGGGGGAGCCCGTCATTGAGGACCCATTTCAGATTACAATGGAAGTCTACAAATGTCAACAGTAGGAGTGGTCAGCTCTACTGTTTAACAACTTTAGCATCATCAATCCATTCTTGTAGGTCCTATCCAAGATTACGATGCAGGTCAAGAGTTGTCAGCAGCTCTACTGTTCAAAAAAACCAAGCATTGTTGGTCACATCAATGCTGACAGCAGCCACTGAAGGGTGAAGAAGCAACATGAGAAGAAATATGCCCGTGAGAAGTTGATCTATACACAAAATGAAACCAATAAACAAACAGACAGGGGGAAATCTTTGAGCCCATTCTTGAGGGCCATATAAAGCTACAATGGAAGTCCAAAGGTGTCAACAGTCTGAAAGGTCAGCTGTACCAGTCGATTAAAGCGCTGTTTCAAATCTTTACAGTCTTCACTTTGATCTACTAAGAGATGCTATATCCCACTGATTGACCAAACTACTGTCCACTCGATTACTCAAGCGCTGTGGTCAAATCTTTACAGTCAACTCAAGAGCTATCTTTCACTTACAGAGATGCTATATCAGAACAACCTTCACTTTGACTCAAGCGCTGTAAGTCAGATCTTTACTATAACCTTCACTTTGATTGCTAAGAGATGCTAGATCCCACTGATAGACCAAAACAAGGCTGAACAAGTAGTAGTGGGGGAAAAACAAGTGCAGGTGTCGAGGGGGTGAAACTCCCACAAACAGTTAAGGGCACTAAACAATAACAGCTTAGAGTATTAGAGGATAAGAGGATAACTAGCAAATTAGTCGCGAAAGCACTGGGGGTACCTACTTCTGGAGCCACCCAGACTGTGTCAAAGAGATCGAATCCATCGGGTGATTATTTCTAGATGACAAAAATCATCGAGGACATGTAAAGTTTCTGAGTTCAAACCCTCTGGGTGTAAAACAGTCAAGAGAGGTAAATCATCCACTCAGATTTCGGCACACCATGTGATGTGATGTGATGTGATGTGATGTCTTCTCGGCGAATCCATGTGAAAGTCTTTCAGTAAAGCAAGGACTTAACAGAATCCGATGGCATCATAAATTTATTTGAAGGAAAGTGGCCTTCCCCATTTCTGTTCGATCTGACGTTGTTGTCAAGCATCGAGATGAAGAATTGTCGGACTTGCTTGGATGTGAGTGAGCAAAATGGTTGTGGCTGAACAGGATTTTGGGGGGGGGGGGGGGTGGGAGGTGGGGGGGTGGGGTGGGGGGGATGGATGATTAAGATGATACAGTGAATTTCGATGCACATCGGTGAGAGAGAGGGATCAAAGTTAATTGTTAGGCCATGCGTTGCACTATTTAGCAAGTTTTAGGTGTGTGAAAAAAAAAAGGTTTTCAAGAGTCCGATGTGAAAGTCATGTGGCTTTGGAAATATTTATTTACCCGTAAAATGCTGTCGCTTGAATTTTTTTTTTTCTCTCTCGAAACGAAATAACGTTTAAAATCTTATCATTCCGTTTATTTTCTCATAGCTGCACTGTGACATATTTTTGCTTCAGTGCATTTTCATTCATTTGCTTATTTATTTTGTTTTTGTTAAAAAAAAAGCAGTTGTTAGGAATGTAATTTGTTTTGTTTTCAAAGGGGGTAAACTGTTGTAAGAAAAAGCGATTCGATTTCGTAGCCTGGAAGAAAACAGTAATAAAGTAACAACAACAACAACAACAACAATGATAATATAATAATGATAATAATGATAATGATAATGATAATAATGATAATGATAAAAACAATAACAAACTACGATAATAATAATAAAAAGAAGAAGAAGAAGAAGAAGAAAACATGCAAACAAAAACTAGTGCTCAAGTTTTGTTTTTTATACAAAATACAGCCGTTGGATTTGGGAAACATGGATGGAAAACCGAAAGCATGGGGATTCCAGTATATGGTCAGAAAGTCTATAACATATACAACGTTTGCAACCATTTGAGGAAAGTTAATAAACAGCTCGAGACTAATTATTTTGTCGAATTGTTAGCGCCATAGTTAATTGACCAAATATAATTTCACTGAACTCTCTCTCTCTCTCTCTCTCTCTCTATGCGCGCGCGCGCGCGCGCGCGCGCGCGCGCGCGTGTGTGTGTGTGTGTGTATGTGCATGCGTGCATGCGTGTGTGTGTGTGTGTGTGTGTGTGTGTGTGTGTGTGTGTGTGTGTGTGTAATCGGTTAAGTCAAGTCAAACTGATCTTTATTGAGGGTTAAAGAATCGGTTAAGCTTTACACTGATCTTTTTGCTTTTCATCCTGCACAGCTTTTTCTGCATGTATATGTGTGCATGTATTGCGTGCGTGCGTGTGGTGTGGTGTGTAAATAACTGTTTGGTCCAGAAGGCACCATAATGACCGTTTAATAGACCAGCTGCAATGGCGAAGAGTGATTACCGTCGCGGACTCTTGGCTGGGAGGGTCGTGGGTTTTGATTCCCATCAGAGTCATGTAGGATTTTTCTGCTCCAACGGCTCATACCCAGAGTTGAGTTTGCTACGGGCTCAGCTGGGAAGACTGGGACCACACAGCCGAGTTTCATCCATTTTAATGGGTGCGTCTCTGAGAGTGTTGTTCAAATTTCCTGACCAACACTGCAGGTGTCTGTATCTCTCGGGCTTGGTTGACGCCAGGATACATTATGAAAAAAAGCGTAGAGTACAGCCCTGTCGCGCAGTCTCAGACCGGAACGGAACTCTGCAGCATCATCATTAATCATCCTCATTCTCATCGATCAGCATTAAAAAAAAGTCTCAAATTTCTGTGGCCCTTCACGCCCTGCTCTCATGGTGACCTCATTTTCGATATCCTCTCCACGTCTGTGGCCTTGGTTTAGTTCTGTCGGGGTCACCGGTATCGGCGAGTCCATGGGGGCTGTCGTTGGACGGACGTGGTGGCACCCTCCGGAGGGAGAGCTCACTCATGCCGGCTCCGCGAGTAAGCAATTATTGTCGTCAGTAGGGGGCTTAGTAGGTGGTGTCCTGCGTATTTTGGATCAGAACAGGCGCCACTGAACACTACTGAAGTGACTCGGCAGCTGCGGTGTCTCCTCCGGTTGGTTGCCTCTTGATGACTTGATACTGACTGCTCCCTGTGGATTGCCGGAGCCGCAGCTGCGGTAGGATTGATCGGGCTGTGGCTGTGGATGGGGTGTCGGAATGAGTGGCATGGGTGCAATGCCCCTGAGGTGGCACAGTAGAGATGGGTAGAAAAAGAAATTACTGATAAATAATGATCATCATAATAATCTTAACAACAATAGTAGCAACTTGACAACAACAACAGCAGTAATAATAAACGATGGTGAAACTAATGATCCTGATGATTAAAATAGGCCTAATATTGACAGGGATGAAAATTAAGTATCAAAACAATGACAACAATGAGAAGAAAAGAAGAAGAAGAAGAAGAAGAAGAAGAGAAGAAGAAGAAGATGATGATGATGACGATGACGACGACGACGATGATGATGATGATGATGATGATGATGATGATGATGATGATGATGATGTTGAAGATTATAATGTTGATAAGAATGACGAGAATAAGAAAAACAAGTATAGTAATATTAACGGGAAAGAAGTGAAGAGCAAAAATGACTTTTCATGCAGTTCAGCCAGTCAGTGGATAAACAAAGTACCTTGACACCCCCCCCCCCCCCCCCCCCCCCCGCTATCAGGCAAACGGAAGGATGGGGGAAAAGGAAACTGGGCGGGGGGGTGGGTAGGTGTTGTGGACTAATGGGCTGGGTTGAAGGATGTTGGGTCCATGGCCCATTATCGCTCACAAGACCTCTCAGCCAGGGCATTGCTTGGGTGGCCCCTGTAATGACTTACCCTCGTCCCTGTGTTAAACATAACCAGTTCAAATGGTGTCTTTTCGAACCCTCATTTAACCGTCTTGTTTCTTGCCTTACCTCTCTTCATTCTACCTCCACCTCTACCCCCTTTCCTCCCGCTTTCTGATTACCTACCCCCCTCCCCCCCCCCCCCCCCCCCCCACACACACACACACACACACATACCCCCCACCCTCCTTCCGCCTTCTTGGCTTGAAAATCTTCTACATCATTGAAAGCTTTGGCACATGGATGGACGGAGGAGAGAAGACTTGTCGACGCAGTTGTCAAGGAGAGATATATCTCACAACGGTAACACAACCCCAGTTTGCAATTTCTTTCGTTTACTTCCTTCCTTTTTCACCATGGTATTTTGGTTGAAAGACATTTTGAAGGGAGGGAAAAAAAAAAAAAAGGGGGGGGGAGCCTGAAAAAAAACTGTTTTTTTTTTTTTTTTACATTGTCAAAATACGTTCACAATCAATGTACGGTTTAAAAGAGGCTCATATTTATAGAGTAATTATCACTGTTTTCTGTGTTACGTAATATATTTCTATTAAGCCCTAAAGTAAGTAAAATTTACAAATTAATTGCTAAACTGCAGGCTTATCAGCCAAGCTCTTTTGTCTCAGAGGAGTGCTTGTCGTGACAACCTGTCAACTTCCTGTCCTCATGTGGATACACCGAGGATTGCGATTTGCCATTGCAAACGTTATATGTGTGTGAGACATACACATTTTCATGTGAGCAAAATGGCTTCAGCATACGTGCGATGCATTCCTGGCGAAGAAAAGATGCAAATTACTGTGGAATACTGCCATGAAGGAAGTACATCCAGAGCTTACAATCTTGATCGCAAGCAGTTGGAAGACGTTGGCACAGCCATAAATCGATTGAAAACTAACCTTGCAAAAAGTCTGTTCAAAAAGAAGAAAAAGAAAAAGAACGTGGCGGCCAATAGTGCTACAAGGGACACCAGCAGAGAAGAAGATGCCGAAAACAATTTGAATGTTCTTATAGTGAATGCCAGCGGAAGGAAAGTTGACGAGACCATTCCCAACAGGGCAGCCTGGGCAGAAGGAAATAGGCTTAGAATTGGAAATACAGACATCCCAATTACAGTCAATGCGCCTACAGTAAAGCTTCTGCCCCTGCCATCATCGATTATGGCAGGATTCCCAATATTTCCGAGATTTGAACTCGAGTTTGCGGATCTGCAGCACTGTGTATTTTCGTGGGAAAAAGTTGAGTCCTCTCCGAAGGAAGAAGTTCTTGGAGCTGAAGGGGGAGAAATTGCCCAGGGATGTGATCATGAGTGCAATAAATCTTCCAGATGCATAGATCAGGTCTACACACCACCCACAACAGACATTGGTTTACGTTTGAAACTTACATGTTTGCCAGGTAGACATGACAGAACTGGGAGAGAAGATAGTATTGTGTCAGAAGAAGTCAAACCAGGACCTGGTGTATGCCCCTTTGAAACAAGACACTTATACACGCCAACAAGAACAGATGATGATAGGTAAGTTTTGTTTGTGGACAAATTTTACATCACTGTAAAGCATGGGCACTCTTGAGATCAGACCCCACGAGTCCTATTCCTACAAAAAGCATGGATTTGGTTGTGTGAACTTCGTAAAGAAAAGCAAAATGAAGGTATCTTTCTTAAACTAGCTCAGTAAAATGTATGCAAATGATACATCATACATCTTGTACTTTGCCATGTCAAACTCTTGATCATTCAGACAAAAAAGATGCGGATGTTTTTGGCTGAAAGTAGTTCAGTTTGTTTCTGCAGAATAATAAAAAGAGAGTGAAATTTCAGTGACTGAGTGATGTCAGTCAGTGCAAACCTCGATCTAGCGTGTCAGATGACGGAAATGTTCTGTGGTCCATATAAATCAAGGTAGTGCACATTCACATTAAAACAAGATAATTAAGAAGAAAGATCATACGATTCTTTTCTTTTTTCACAGAGTATGACTCTTTGACTGTTCTCCCCCCCCCCCCCCCCCCCCCCCCCCCCCCCCCCCCAAATTAAGTTGAATTATTTTCTACCAGACTTCTGAGGCTTTGTCACTGTCACTTCATCCTGCCTTCTTCCCCTCTTCGTCTGATGAAAAAGATCAAACACAAACAGTTGAAACACACTTGTACACACACACACACACACACACACACACACACACACACACTCACACATATACATACACACATATACGCACACATACATACACACACACACACACACACACACAGTCACACACACACACACACACACACACACACACACACACACACACACACACACACACACACACACGTAGTAGTGTTCCCTGTAGAATTTTAAAGTGAGGGTCAAAATGATCCCGTATTACCTAAGCTGGGGTCATATCTAAAAACTGGGTGTCAAAATACAAACACATTCAAGCATTCGTTTGTACACCTAGCAAATCAGTCACTTATTTAAGTTATTATCAGTGAAGTTTTGTGTTTTGGGTATGCTTCTTGTACTGATTCAACAATCACAGCACACCAAAATGAAACTACATTAAAGTCATTGTTTGCTTTTGACCATGTAAAGCTGACTAGTCTCTGTCCACTCATAGTACAGTGTACTAACATCCTCCTGTTGTCGTTAAACAGTGTCTACAAAATGAAAAATGTGTGTATTTAGTACCCAGTGTAGCTCCATTTATCACATGAACATGTGAGAAATCAGAATCAATACCCTGGCACACATCAACACACATGCTGTACAGAGAAGATTCTTCCAAAAATAAAGCAAAGATAAACAAAGAAATGAAACAAAGAAGAATTAATAACAGGTTGACTTGACTGTGTATTGGCAGCTATACACAGATGGTAATGGAGCACAGAAATGGTTGAATAAAGATGGAGTAGATAGGAAATATTGATTCAGTTAATTTAAGCATGCGCACTGGCTGCTACAGAAAGGCCTGAGGCATTTGCAGCCTCACACATTCATTCAAAAAGATTGGTCTGGAGGAAAATTCCTGCAACTTCCATTCATTTTATGATAGTCATTTGTTTAACGATATGAATATAATTTTCCTGTTTTAATGTATTGTTATTTAGTTCCACACATCTGTTGCATCATAAAGTCTTGACAGTATGTACATCTGAATAACTACAGCCACGATCTGACAGAATTAGTGAATAGTGAAATACTGAGTATCTAGCCAGCTGTCAATAGTGTCAGAAGCAAACGAGGGTTTTTCCAAACAGCAGTGCTCCTGAGTCCTTCTGAACTGTAGCATTGGTGAAATCTTGTTTTTATCAAAACTAAAGAAATGATAGACTTCCATCATCAAAAAGAAAAAAAGAAAAGAAAGATAAAATGATGAGACAAAATATTTTAAGTGAAAGGAGATTATACTGTATACCCATTTCACAGCAATCACATGATATTTCTGTTCAAAAAACAATGGAACTGACATCTACTGCTAATTAATGGTTGAACATGTTTTAATACTTTACTGAATTCCCGTAATGGACTTTTTGCAGGTACCAGTTTCTGAAAAGTGTGAATTTGCTGATTTTCCTATCTGATCTGTGCAATTTGTGCACTTCTTATCCAAGTCACCAGTGACAGACGAGTGCCTAATCATTTGCTCAGCAAGAGATCTTTGCTGAAAGAATAAAAAAAATCAGGAGGTGGATTATAAGTTTAGTGCAAGCATTCAAGAAATCTCTAGGAACCAGTCTGTGTTCAAAATATGAATAACAAAATGGGTTGTCATTTTCCACATTTTGATGATCACTTTTCAAAGCTTGGAAATCAGACAATTTAAAGTTTTCACTTTTGAAATATCTGTGCGTCATTATGACCCTCTCTTTGAAAAGCAATACATGTATGTATCATATAAATTTGTGCATAATTGACCCCCAGTTATTTGTTATTGGGAACATGCATGTTCACACACTTTGTGTACATCGCTACACGCTCTTGTGTCACACAAATACATGCATACAAATTCATGTGTACATGTGTATGCACACCTAAAATTAAACTGTACCCATCCACATACTGTATTTGTGTGCTGTAGTAATTGGTATGCTGTATTTTTGTTCTTCCCAATCATTGTCTAGTTTCAGGGTGGTATCTTACAATCTGCTGGCTGACACCTATTCAGATTCTGATTATGCACGTGATGTCATATTTCCTTACTGCCCACCCTATGCATTGGACATGGACTACCGCAGACAGCTGCTTCTGAAGGAGATAACGGGTTTGTTACTTTGATTCTGTTCAACTTTAGTTAGTCAGGGGATCAGACTTTGTGTGGAAGTAAGAGCTCTAGAGAAGCACAAGTGTAGAGGCAGGAGAGGTCGTGAGTGGCCTCAGTGGATAGACAATGAACAACGGATTAGAGTGAAGAACCTGGGATTGTAAACAGGCAGAAATATCATATGGGATGGTGTGAGAAAGTCTAATGAAACAAAATTGAAGTTAAAAAAAGAAAAAATAGAAAAGTTAACATTGAAGCAAACCAAATTTTCTTCTCAAAGAGTAAAGACTTGCCATAGATTGTATGTGACTTTTTCGAAACCAGTTTTCAAAGAGTTCAGTGTCGTCATTTAAATTCCATGACTCAGATGTATTTGAAATTAGAGTTGTGCCACATTGAAATGAAGCAGACATTAATGTTAACATAGAATGAATTACAACCGAAAAAAGTTTACTTAGAATGGACTCTTACTTATATTTCTTTCATCCTTTTAAAATTAGATAGTAAGATACATGTATATATTGTAATCAAAGGCAACGTTAGTTTTCTTTTAATCCTTTTGAAATTATAACATTTTATTATTTACATCAGCAGGGTAAGTGTGATGTAACTGAGTAATAAACTACTGTGAAACAAAATGCTGCTGCTTAGTTTTGTTCTTGTTGTAATTTGCAATGAATACAGAATTGCTTCATGAGTCAGCCTGCATCCTTCTTCCAGCCATTTAGTACACATTAGGCCTGCATACCCCTCCTTCCCTCTGCAACAATTATACTAAGCTGTGGCCATATGGGTCACAAGTGCAAATAAGTGGCTGGTATTGGCTCTCAGGTCTTGTACCAAATACTAGGTTGCCATAGCATAACAAAGGATTCAGGTAGGTGGAATTAGCAAAACTAGTTAAAGAGATGACACTTTGTGTGCATGCTACAAGCCTCACTTTTGGCAGCCATCTTTCCTGGTCCCCATATTCATATTGCATAGCTGTCTCTTCTCAACATCAGTTGAGATTTTCTGCTTCCTGGTTTATGCATGCTTATATTTTCTTTGATGGTAGAAACTTATGTTCATTGTGTGTGTGGAAGAGCGAGAATCAAGATTTCTTCAATTTTCTTCCCTGCTAGAGTCTGCTAGAGAACAGCCATTGATTCCTTACATTCCACACATCCACACCCACACACACACACACACACACACACATACACACCCACACACACACACACACACACACACACACACACACACACACACACACACACACACACACATTATTTCTTACCTTTTAATTACTGAATCATACAGTTTCAGTTTCACTTTCATCAAGGAGGCGTCACTGCATGCGGACTAGTCCATATACGCTACATCACATCTAAGTTTTGAGACCACACTATACATGATTTGAAGCTGATGGATATAACTGAATTAATAACAATCATACACACTTTATGAATGTATTTGTAATCTGATTGTAGAACTTATGGTGCATGTGTACATCACTGTGGATACAAATTGCATTTTACAAATTATGTGTTTGTTATTATTAATAAATTGTAGGTCTATTTGTGGTTTTGACAGGACAGTAAAATTGTACACTTGCAGTTATGTGTGTGTATGTCTCTGAGACTGATTAAATCAAACACAAAATTAGTAAAATTGTAGGTTTATGTGCGCTTGTGGCAGGAAAAAGAAAAGATACACTCTCAAAAGGTTCAGAAATCAAAAAGGTTGAAGCGAGTAATCAATTTCATAAGGCAATTGAAGTATTACTTGATATAATCAAAAACAAGTTTAACAGGTTTTCCTGCTTAACTTTATTTAGATCATAACGAAGAAAAAAGCAAAAGTTCTCATGCTTCCATGGTTACATAGTTACATGCCCATACTTCTATATGAATGCTGCTTACAACACCAGTTATCTCATATTAATGCAGACATAAAGTACACAAAACAAACAAGGAGACAACAAAAAAAAAGGATGATCCAAGACTGCCTGTTATCCCAGTGCCTGACAAAAACACACAGCCATAACAACTGAGAAAATGAACAAATGCAAAATCTATTGATCAGCATTGGCTAACAACTGAAAAAAATGAACAAATATGGAATCTGTTGATCAGCATTGGCTAACAACTGAGAAAATGAACAAATGCAAAATCTATTGATCAGCATTGACTAACAACTGAGAAAATGAACAAATATAAAAATCTATTGATCAGCATTGGCTAACAACTGAGAAAATGAACAAATATAGAATCTATTGATCAGCATTGGCTCAAGACTGGCACAGCCTTTTTTGAAGATGTTTCTCTTTTTTGCTCTCCCAGTTCTTATAGAACAGAGAGCACTTTACAATGGGAACGAAGAAATGCTGTCTGTGTGTCTGTCTGTCCGTGGTCAAAATGTGTTCCACACGCTCCAGACAAAACTTCTAGGCCGATCTTTCTGAAAATTTGTAGGTATGTTCATTATGGGTCACGGATGATGCCTGATGTTTTGTTTGACCAGAAATGCTGTTACTAAGGGCCATGAGTATAACAATCTAAAATAGTGTTTCTTCTTTATGGAATATCGCAGACAATACTTAGCCGATTTCTCATCTCAGTATTGAAATACATTATGACGCATGTTTGATTGTGACCTTTTTTTTTTTTTACACACGTATTCAAGATAAACTGGGAGTATGTCTATATGCTTTGCATCTTGCTTTTGTCTGTGTGCTGTGCGTCTGCATTTGTTCTAGGTGAATTGATGCCACAAGCAGCATCTTTGTGGAGTGATGGATGTGTATATCTCACCAATGGGATCAAAAGTTACCTTTCTTGTAAGTTGTTTATTGTTTCCTGCTTCATTTAAGAGTTTCCTTTTTTCCTTATTTTGTCATATTTATTCTTCCAGGATACTATGGGGACATCATTTGTTTGCAAGAAGTTGACCGCAAGATGTTTGAGAATGAGCTATTGCCGTCTCTTGACCTTCTTGGCTTCAGCGGCTCACTGAGAGTGAAGGTCAGCAGGGGGAGCGAAGGTGTGGCCATGTTTGTGCGCAGAGACAAATTCAGGTACAGTCCTTTATTGACAATAATTCAAATGTTAAACGTGTACATGCATGATACATAAAGCACACACATGTT
>JADBJO010000986.1:214348-284348 GCA_016801955.1 Conus betulinus | reverse complement strand
ACCTCTCTGAGCTCCATGGTCATTCTTGCTTTATCCCTTATCGTAAGAGGGATATCCTGTGTTTTTTTAGGGGTTTGAGTGGTATCTGCAATAGCTGGCACATTGCTTTCAACATTATCCCATCAAGGGCCCAGTTTCTCGCAGCTTTGCAAGAATTTCCACAGGTGAACAGTGGAGCACCAGTTGACCAGAGGACAGCAGGAAGCAGTCCTTGGTTGGACTGGTCAAAACCTGATTTTGTTGTCATTAAGACCATCCTTCCTATTGCACTTTCCACTCCTAGTTCAGTTGTTGATAGTGAGGCCATGACAATGTTGAGAAATAAATGAGAGAGACGGGACACATACGTCAGCACTTGCAGAGCTGCCAGGGCTGGGCTTTCAGCATAGCACATTATTATTTCATTAAAAATGGCTGTGCTGCTACTCTTTGTGAAGAATTGCGATGCCTACAACAAAAATTTGAGACGAAGAAAAAAACACACACCTACATTTCAAGGACTTTGCAGCAGTTTGAATGGAACTGAGACAATGTCAAGTTCCAGACTGTGACTTATTTTCTCAAAAAGTTCCAAGTTCAGTGAGGAGAGGATGAAAACGTTGAAGAAAAATTGCGAAAGAGAATCGCAAATTTGCTGCCTAACCAATTGGTTTTGTTGTCGGCCATTTTGATGGTTTCTGGGTCATCTCCAAGCCATGTGATAACCAGTGAGATTTTCGTCGTCTTCATCCAGCATCCTGCCATGTGCAGAGCAAAGTACAACTGAAAGTGCTGTCAGCTCAGGCTTGTGGCATCACATAAGAACGCTACACTTCTGTGTGGAATGGTACGCCTAAAATGTCAAGTACCATGCTTTGTGCTTCTCAGACACTGGCAGATTTGGACTTGAGTTGAGGATGAAGATCAAGTGGAGGTGGTCTTGGCTTGAGACTTCCAATGATCAAGGAATCAAGAACAAAAACTGGTATATAAGAAGACTGCTTCTTCTGGGCTTTTCTGGCATATTTTCCCCCATCCTTTCCTGCCAGTGCATACCCCCTTTTGAGAATCTGATTGCCAGCCTGGCCACTTAGTCAAGCGTCAGCCCTGTAGATAACATTTATGTGTTTAGTTTGGATTAGCCCCATAGGGCTTTGTAATAGAATGTTAATAGGGGAAAAACTGTTCTGTCTGTACAGGGGAAAACCATCTCTGTAGTGTTTTGTGGGGACTTCAACAGCACTCCTGATCATGGCATAGTTCAGCTGCTCACCCAGAAGCATGTTCCACAGGACTACGTGGACTGGAATGATGGTAAGAGTACAGAGAACAGTTCTTTTGAGCAGTACATTTACATCCACGCATGTGTGTGTGTGGTGTGTGTGTGTGTGTGTGTGTGTGTGTGTGTGTGTGTGTGTGTGTGTGAAGGACAGGCATCCTATGAATAAAGGAAATCAATAGATGATTAGTTCATTCTTATTCTTTTTTTTCCTGTCATCTCACCAGTTTTTTTTGTTTTTTTTTTTTTGTCTCTTATTCTTTCGTTTACTGGTGCTTTTGCAATGAAACAGTCTGGGTTATCAGTTTTTGCTCGTCTTTTGGAATTGTAAAGGAAATCTAAGCCCATTTTATCTTTAACTATGTGAACATTTTTCAAAGCAAATGCAGCCTTTGTTTTCAGCATCTTCAACAGTGTATTATATGAAAGGGAAGGACAACAAAAATCTTGGTGTTTTGTGAAGTAACAAGGATAAGAAAAGTGGCAAGAAAAAAAATGTTGTGTAACATGATTACAAGTTGGTTGGTTTTTTGTGTGTGTGTGTGTGCATGCATGCGTGTGTGTGTGCATGTGTGTTGCTGCTGTGGATAGGTGCACAATGTTGTGAATCCCTGTAAGTAACTCTGGACTGTTGTGCTGTGATTTTTACAGTGGTTGTTGTAACCTGTGTAGGTGGTGAAAAGGAAAGAATCCAGGGGTTGGAGCTGCAGCACTGTCTAGACCTGCAGAGTGCCTGCGGATTCCCAGACTACACCAACTACACCCCCAACTTCCACGGCGTGTTAGACTACATCTTTGCTGACTCCACAAAGCTTGCTGTGAAGCAAGTGGTGCCCTTGCCCTCGCACGAAGAGGTTGTTCTTCACAATGGTCTTCCAAGCGTTGTCTTTCCGTCTGACCATATAGCCCAGGTGTGCGACTTGACTTGGAACATCTGATGTTAGGGAGCATAGGCTGAGCTTGTTTGTGTTGGTTGGTTTGTTTTCTGTCGGTGGCCTATTCTTGTTAAGTGCTTTTTGTGAAAGGGCATGATCGGCTTTGGATGGATCGACAAGGGATGATTGTTGAGAAGCTTGTTTGTGATGATTGTTGTTTTCTAATGCTGATTGTTTGGATATCAGTGTCATAGAAAGGATTTAATGGAGCTTACTGATGGCTCTGTGTGTGCGTGTGTGTGTGTGTGTGTGTGTGTGTGTGTGTGTGTGTGTGTGTGTGTGTGCATGCGTGTGTGTGTGCGCATAATTCCAGACAGGCATACTCATCAAGTATGTTTCCCTTGTACATGACAGTGACAAAAAAAAAAAAGAAATAAAGAAAAACAGAGAAAGGTGAGGGTGGGGTGTTTGGAGTTGGGAAAGAGCCAAACAGATCTGTGAAGAATGACACTGCAGTGATTTTGATAATGATGTATGAGATCTGCTTGAATAAGAACATTTTTGTTGCCTGTCACTGGAAAAGCCCTTTCTTTTAGAATCCTGTGAATGTTTGCAGTTGCACATGCTTGTTAGTGTTTGCAGAACTTTTGTGGTTGCAAATACTGTATTCAGTATGTGAGAATCTGAATAATAAAACTTTGTAAATAAATGAATAAGTGTACAGAAAACCAGCCAGAAATCAAACAAGTAAGAAGCAAATTGTGAAGAATGAAAAGGGTAGACCTTTTTTGTTGTCATAATGTTTGTAAAATCTTACAGACTGTCACATTTTGTGTGTCATCTCATAGTCTGCTGTAGTGACAGTCAAGCCTGCCAGTGCTTCCATTTTCAGCAGGAATTCATCCTGCAGGGGTTTACTTCATTCCGCTGTTCCGTTTACTCCCCAACTCTCCAAATTCCATTTGTACCTAAAGAAAAGGGCATTTTCCATGATTGTTCAGTTCACACAGCAATTCTGCCCACTGTTCTAGGATAGTGTGTTTGTTATGGACAGTCATGAGAACTGATGGCTGTTATAGGTGTTGACTGCATGATACTTGAGGGGGGGAAAAAAAGCAAAGACAAACCTCACCCTGAAAACAAATGGGGGCTCCTGTTTTCACAGGTGGACAAGTCTGACACAGCAGATGGGAAGTTAGAACTCAAAACTGTGCACCCACTCATTAGTCCATAACTGGCTACAGCAGTGACAGAACTGAGAGGAAGCACAGAGAAAGTGGTTAACAGACATTGAGCTGTGACAAGCAAATCACAATGTGTGAAACTGATGAAGAAGTTGAATCATAAATGCTGTCTGTAAAAAAAAACAAAAAAAAAAAGAAAGAAATGCTGCCATACCTAAAGGAAATGTGTTGATGATGAACAGTAGTCATGTTTACAAATAAGGACAGTTAAGAGAAAACTCTGAGAAAATTTCACTTTGTTCCTGATAGAAAGGTCTTGCATAGGTATGTCTGACAGCTGTGTGTATAGCCAGTTTACCATTTTAGCTGAATTTCCAGTCAGCAACTTCCACTTACTTCATTTGCCACCTTCGTCGCTTTGAAGCATGAAATTCATACATGTTGCCCTTAACAAAATGGAAGTAGGAATTGAACTGAAGTCTCTTTCAGAGTACATAGAAAAACATCCATGTTTTCTTGATTCCAGTGTGTAATTCTTGATTGCAGTGTAAGTGCACAGAAAAACACCCATGTATTTTGATTGCAGTGTAAGTATACATCTTGATTGATGCAGCGTGACTCTTTGACTTCAAAATTTGGTATGGAGGTTGTCTGGATGTCCAGGGTTACTCAGAATCTGCCAGTTTTTGGTGGCCTAAGACACCATACTGGCATTGACGGTCTTAAGTAGAAAGAGGGTCAAGCTTTACAAGTGAAATGAGTGGCAGTTTATTAAAAAAAGAAAAGAAAGAGAGGGAGGAAAAAAGGGGAGGTGGGAGAGGAGGGGGGTGGGGGGATTCACTCCAGCTGATTGGAGGTAAGTGTGCTGTTGAGAAGGCCCATGCTACCTTAGTGGCTTAGAGACTGACATATCAAAAAAAAAAAAAAAAAAAAAAAAAGAAGGAAAAAAAACAGAAACTTGCAGCAGAAATGAAAAAATGAATGCTTTGAAATGTTAAAATGATAAACAGGAAAAGGGAAGAAGAAAAGAAGGCATTCAGAATTGCCAAAAAAAAGAGAGTTTATTTATTTTTTAGGTGAGGATGTGTTGCTACATATAGATTTCTTTCTTTTTTAACATATTCCTCTCTGTTGTTGACAACTAGTCGCCCCCTCAAGTCTGATAAGGGGTTTACAGAACTGAATCTCATGCTGCGTTCACACACAGAAATGTGTCTACCTATTTGACTAATACCATGAGAATGTGTTTGCATTTATCTCATGCTACTCAGATTTCTTGTTTAGCATGTGAATATCTGAAAAAGTTTGCTATGAGTGATAATGGCTGTAATTTTCCTTTTTTTTACCAAAAAACCAAAAAAACATTTTATCATTAATTCAAAGTGTGTGGGTGATTATGTGCCATTTTATACCATACTAACACAGAAAATTAGGGTGATATTCAATGTGCCGCTAGAAAATAGGACAGCGTGATGTTATCAATAGACAGATGATCAGATGTGTTGACATATATATGAGCTAAAAATTTTATGTGTGTTGCTGTGTTGATCTGCATTAGCTTGGAATATAGATCAACTGGCGAGCTATGTTGAGTGTGAGATGCCTTTACAATCATTATTAATGTAAATTGGGTACTGCAGTTGTAAGCATGTGTAATTTTTTTGTGCTATACAGATTATACATAGTGCTGTACAGATGGTATTTTGTTCAGTACAGTACAACATTTGTGTGTGTTAGCGTGTGCATTGATTTGCGTCTGAGAGAGTTCTTTGCTTTAAAAAAATTTGTTTATGAACAAAAGCTGAGTTACTGGACTGCCAAACTAGTGGATCAAACAAGGAAAACAGATACATGTTTCAGCCTAGTGGTCTTCTTCAGGTCAGACAAACAAGTACAATTAATTCAAAAACAAAGAAAAGACAAGCGAACAAGCACCCAGCTCTTTTTTTTTATTACTGGAAAGGTAAGTATTTATTGTTCTGTTTGTACTGAACGAGTAAAACATGAATGTTACATTGTACTATGGACTCACACATACACAAACACACAGACATACACAAATACACACAGACAACTGAAACAGTGTGGTTGCATTAACACATTTGTTACACTTGTGGTCAAAAAGTGTTTGATCGAAAGTATGAAATAAAAATGACCATAAAATTCTAATAATTGTAGTTACTAGGGGAAATGAAATAAAACTAACCAGTATAAACAGCTATTAGTACATTTCGGAAGAATATAAGTAATAAAGAAAAAAAGAAAGGGGAAAAGAAGAAAATACTGAATAAAATAAATGAAGTACAGGTTTTTTTTCAGCAGTGATATAGTGTGATGGTGGGGAGTGCATGCGTGTCAGTATTGTCAGACCTGTCTACCCTACGATTTTTTAGAGTATTTTATGAAATTTGACTGGACTGGAAAATCCGATAATATGCCGAGTATGACAAAGATACGAAAATGGGCAACATTGGCTACAAAAAAAAAAAAGAAACAAACAAAAAAAAAGTACTATTTTCCTGTTTGAAGACGCGAGTTATTGTCCCAAGTTTCAGTTGGCGCGCGTACTCGCTTACACCAAGGATGGCCATCTTTCATACTGAGCAACTGACACAGATATCCACTAAGAGAATGCCACCACCAGCAAAATTACGCATTCATGAGAGTGTTGAGAGCTAGATGTTGAAAAGACGGTTGCCAAAAGGAGGGAGCAAACTTTCCTGAATGCATACCATGCAAACTTAGAAGTGTTTAGTCCCAAGCTCAAAAAAGGTCCAACTTTCATGTGGTGCACTTTGTGTGAAACTGTTTTTAGACTGCATAAAGCATGTTTTGTCAAAATTGCGTAAAAAAAAAACCTATACAAAATGGTGAAAGGAACATCCACATCGTACAAACATTGAAAAAGGCCGAGGCGAAGCCTAGTGGGGAACCTGAAGCAGCTGGTGACAAACGCTGAGATGATGACCATGATGTGTAGGCTGGTGGCTGACGCGAATCTGTCCCTGTCAATGACCGATCGTCTTGTTCCCTATTCAGGAAGATGTTTCCTGACACTAGTGACAGCAAAAGTGCTGAAGGTGTGTCTGTCACTTTAACTTCTACTGTTAATTAGCTCCACTCCCCCAGCCCACCCCCCCCCCACCCCCCAAATAATGGAGGGAGGCAGGGTGGGGGTGGAGTGGCAGTACAAAGAGAAGAAAAAGATGGAAAATAAAAACTGTATGATGGGTATACATGTGTGTGGCTGTCTGTCACTCTGTCTGTGTTTGTGTTGGTAGGGGGGAAAGGGATGAGGGCATTATGATATCATTTTTTTGTAATGAGATGGTCAACAAGATACGTGCAGTGTGTGTTTGTAGTGCACTTGTGCTAGTTGGTGTGAGTGTTTGAGTGTGAGTACAGCACAGTGAGTTGGCTGCAAGAATTGCATGATATAAGATCCATTTAAAGTTCAAGGTAAGAAAAATACTCTTCTTTGTGTGCAAGATGTTGTGCGTGCGTTAACACATGGAACCTTGGTTTATAGTCTCATTTGAAGGACTGTATGGGGAATGGAGTCAGAACCAATGTTAACTCCAAGGGAAAAATCTCCCTGTACCGAAATGGCCCAGCAGAGATGCGAACCCGCAACCCCAAGATTACGAGTCCGATGCTCTACCAACTGAGGTATGCCTGAAGGTGATCATGGGTTCAGGTTTCTGATCTACTGTGTGCCGGGTGGACTCGAGGATCCTGCAGATAGGAAGTCTGCAAGGGTGGAAGAGGAGGCAGGTGGAATGTCTGCCTATTGCTGTAAGGGATTGGGCTGCGAAGGCAAAGGCACTGCATACAGCTGTGGTGCAATTCAGAGCTGCACCAGTGATGACACTGGGATAGTTATTGTTGGTGAAGAAGACAGGCACTTTTGGCTGCTTGAAGTTTGAAATCTCTTTCACTGGAGCAGAGTACGAGAAGGTGAAGGAATTTGGAGTATGGGATACTATATTTAGTGGATGGATGATGGGAAGATGTGTGTTCTTAGTATGAACATGAGTCAGCGGGTTTATATACCAGCGAAGTGTTGGGTTGTCCAGTTTTAAGGGAGAAAGAGAGATATCCAGAATGCTGACTGGACAGTGAAATTTTGTGAATACATTTGACTGAAGGATTGAAGGGTGCTCGTTTTTGTTGTTCATCATTGGATCAATTGGTCAGAATATGTTTTGTAACTTATTTATTGGATTTGTTTTGTCTGTTTTGTCACTTGTTTATTGGATTTGTTTTGTCTGTTTTGTAACTTATTTATTGGATTTGTTTTGTCTGTCTTGTAACTTATTGACTGGATATGTTTTTTTGTCTGTTTTTTTAACTTATTTATTGGATTTGTTTGGCGGTCCAGTAACTTTACTTTTGCTTTTTTTTGTTTCTGTTAGCACCTGCAGTCGGCCTAGTTTGAACCTAAAAAAAAAAACTGATGTATAGTATAATTTAAACAGAAAGCAGATTGATAGCAATAAGTCAAGCAAATCATGTATCAGTATATAAGAATATCATCAGTGCATATAGTTGTCCTGTGAGCCATCCTGTCAAAATGTCAGTGAACTTCTTGAACTGTGCTATTGTTGTATATGAATACAAATTTAAAAGCAAAGTACTGTGAAAGTCACATCTGCTGCATGTTTTAGACTTTGGATTTGTTTCATTTGATTAAGCGTTCAAGTAACTCCTTTTGTATTGTCATGGATATGTCACATGTATGAGAATGAATGAAGAAGTGTTACTGACTGGTACATGTTTTTTGTGTATCAGTGTTGAAGCATTTGATTGTCATGTACAAATCAGTTGCATATGCTTTTAAGGAATCAGCCCTGTTCATTTCTTTCTTTTTTCCTGTTTCTTTCTCTTCCAGTTTCTCTGTCTTGTCAATGCTGGATTTGTTTTGAAAAAACGCACAATTGGTGAGGTTTTTTGGTCATTAGTATGCAAACAATGAAATCAAGCATGCTTTTGATGGGATATAATTATTTGTTGCCTGATAATTAAATTGTTCGAAATGTGTTTCCAGACATGAGAAGAGC
Source organism: Conus betulinus (assembly GCA_016801955.1). Taxonomy (NCBI): domain Eukaryota; kingdom Metazoa; phylum Mollusca; class Gastropoda; order Neogastropoda; family Conidae; genus Conus; species Conus betulinus. Next base: position 275,971 of record JADBJO010000986.1, on the reverse strand, counting down.
TGCCTGATTGCTTGTTAGCTTGTAACTATTTTTGTAGGTCTCTTTCTTTGAACTCTTATCATGTAGTGTACGATGTGAAGAACTAGAAGATGGAAGACATATTTTGTAATTGCTTTCGTATGTTTAAAGAGCTTCAGAATGGAATCTAGTCTGACATGACCAGATGCATTTGAATGTTTAAATAATAATGTTTTGTGTTTCTTCTTTTTCTTGTAAGGAATTGATTTATATGAGTGATGTGCATGTGTGAGAGACAGATTCAGACATATTCAAACATTACACTCATGTATTAACATACTTAGTAGACACATACTAGCAACTATAAACACAAGATCTGAGTGCAGCATGCTGTAATATGTTTATTTAAGTACAGCATGCTGTAACATATTTATCAAAGGAGCAAATTCAAATGTGCATAGATACAATTTGATAGAGGAACAGGTCAAAAAGATTGATTCTGACAGATTTATTCATCTCTTTTATTGTACACATTAGTACTCAAAGATTTTCTTTCAAACTCCCCCCTCCATGCCCTCAAAATGGCATTGTGTATGTGCTAACTTTCTGGACTCTACCCTCCATGCCCTCAAAATGGCATTGCCACCATTCTAACTTTCCTGACCCCATCCATTTCCCTAAAAAATGCCATTGCTCAAATGCTAGCTTTCCAGAGTCTAACTTCCAAGCGCTCAACATGGCTTTCCCCTCATTCAAGCTTCCCTGGTGCCTCATGCCATTTCCCTCAACTAGGCTTTCGCCTCATTCAAGCTTCCCTGGTGCCTCCATGCCATTTCCCTCAACTTGGCTTTTAATTCATGCTTCCCTGGTGCCTCGTGCCATTTCCCTCAACATGCCTCATTCATGCTTCCCTGGTGCCTCATGCCATTTCCCTCACATGGCTTTCCCCTCATTCGTGCTTCCCTAGTGCCTCATGCCATTTCCCTCAACATGGCTTTCCCCTCATTCATGCTTCCCTGGTGCCTCATGCCATTTCCCTCAACATGGCATTCCCCTCATTCATGCTTCCCTGGTGCCTCGTGCCATTTTATCCCATTAAAAACCTTCTGTGGAGAGTTTGTGATTACTATTAAAGAGAAGTTATGTTTTAGTTTCATTATGGGTAAGCTATAGACAGAACAGTCAAGACAACTCTGTCAGAACAGCTCTGGATTAGTCGTAGACATTTGCTTTAAACTAATGTTAGTACAGTTGAAAAAAAGTGTTTAAGCAATTGAAGCAGAAAACGATTAGATAGTGTGTTTACATCACACTTTTGGGGAAATGAATTAGATATATTGTGATGTTTTATATTCACTAGTTTTCTCAAGAAGAAGCTGCTCATCTATTTTGAGGATTAATATTCTGAGGTAAAACACATACTACATGTAATATAGGATCCTGTTCTTCTTAGGGCACACTTACAATTACAGATGCAAAGACAATATATTTTTTGCAACAGCCGTTATCAGTGCACATTTTTCACTAAGATTATTTCTCATGAGCGTCAGCATAAATTGTAAGATTTTTTCCACTGAAAGACTGCAGTGAACGACCTGTCTTATATTCAAAGATTTCCAAGAGAACACTTCTTATCTACCTTTGTGTGTGTGATGTGTTCAACATTGATAGGGCCATTTAACTTTTTACCTGCTCATTCTAGGGAAGCAGGCCTTTCCCTGTGTACATGCATTGTGCGTGGTTGCACAACCCTTGCTTACACTGCGTATACACCATTAGGTTTTTTAAAAAGAATTTCTGTTCAAGACCTTAACCTAGCTTGATAATTGCCATTTTTTCTTCTATAGATGATTTCAATTCTAAAACCTAAAATTAGATAGATTATGTTGCTCTGCACTCAGACTGTGGTGCCCAGAACTAGGCGCTATGTTGTAAGCAGAGCATAATGCTGTAGCCCATATGTGGGTGATGCGTAGTGGAAAGTTAAATGCGTTGATGGCGAAATGATTTAGAAATGTTTTCATCCACTGAGGAACTTGCATAACCCCTTCCAGCAGTCTTAGTAAACTCTCTGCAGACGATATAGAGTGAAGCTGACCTGTCCGTTATCTCCCCAGCGCACCAGACACAGCCTCAGGAGTTTAGATGTTAAACTCTACAGACCTAATCATAGATTGGAGACAATTTCATGATCAACGAGTGATGTGTATCACTTTCCTCCACCGACACTGCCTACAATCCTCTGCTGGAAGTCTACGGTGAAGTGGACATTGTCCATTGTGCGCAACGTGCGCAGATAGTCGAAAGAATTTCTTCAGCTCCTGCGTCCTAAGTCCCAGTTTTGGTACAGTCCCTTGAGGCCCTCGGCTCGGGCTTTCTCAACAATGGCTGTGTAATTAGCAGCTGCCACAGTCCTCATCAGATTTGCTTTGGCTTCCGCGTCCTGGCTGACTTCTTTCGCTCGGTTCTGAATGTCACGCACCTGTTGTAAAAAAGGAAATCAAAGTAGTACATAATTATGAATGATGAAATAATGAATAATCAAATAGACCTGTGGTGATTGAAGTAACAATTAAGGGCAGTTTTGCAGGCAGCTTGTCTGTACCACGGATAGATAACATACCCCAACAAAGTGCTCATGACAAAATTCTTTTGGGGATGCAAGATGATGCAATGTGGTGCAACATACCGCATAGAAATACAGTACAGCACTGCACATCCTGGCAGAGTATTAACTACACACAGGACATACAGTATAATGTAAGACAGTGCAATACAGAGCAGTCCTCTATCATCATATGTGCACTTTCAACTACTACTCAATACGGTACACTGTTAGAGTTCATGATCATGTACCCCAGCACACTGCACAACGCTACATTCCAGCCCACTCCATCACAGTATAATCTTTCTCCTGACATCGCTTTTGACTACACACTCTCAATGAACCACTTTGCCCATCAGGTCCGTACACTGCACAGCCTGATCTGTGTGTTTTTACTGATTTACACCTCTTCCACTGATGCGGGTGGTGTAAGACCCATGCTCATCAAAGAGTCCTCAAGAGTTCATGCCCAAACTGACAGTGCAGTTTGCATTTCATGGAGGTGAGGTGGTGAGATTTCTCGCTCGCTCGCTTGACCAGCGTCAGTGTTTCATATCACGCTCTAGCAGCGAGCGGCGCTAGGAAAGGGCAAGAGTTCACTAAACTGTCTTCAGGCTCTCTCACATGGAAACATGGGCTGACAGTTGTGGCATTCTGTAACTGGTGTATGAAAAGTAGTAGCTCACTCTGATACATAAACAACCAAAATGCTGTCTGTTCAACAGCAAGAAGAACTTGAAGAAGCAGTCACATTGTTAAACTTAATTTTGTCTTGATTTGTTTCTTTACTCCTCACATAATATATCATTTCACATCGGTGGCATATTAGGCAATTTCAGCGTTTAGCCTGCTCAGTGTGGATAATTATATGGTTTTAAAGAGAAAATATTTTGGTCTTATTCTCGCACGTTTATAAAGCACATGCGTGGTTTTAAAAACGCAAGGATGGGCTAGCAGCCTTGCGGGTTCTCGCACCAAACAAACTCGCCTCACATCACCCACATTCCTACCCGATGGGCGGTCATATCCCATCCCCGCTCTTTAAAGTATCAATGGTCCCACACAACCGCATCATGGGCAGTGAATAGTTCAAATGACGCAACTGATCGTTTCTCTCTCATCTGATGCACTTCAACCAAGATCAGCTGATTGATAGTTGATTGGGATTTTGACAAAAACCCCAAATTTCAAGAGAAAATTTGGATAGTTCCAAAGGATCTAATGATTTCGTTGAGTCTCTGAGTTGTTAATTCTCTCCAAAACAAAGCAAATGGCAATACCCTATAATGAAGTGCAGTATGATGGAAGACACCTCAACAAGTCTGGTGGGGGATAGAGGAGTGGGGAAGGGGGCACGTGTATGAAGTCTGGATCCCTTATCATGAGACTTCATATGTGAACGTGTTGGCAGACACGAATCTCCACCACCGCCTGTTTCTAACAGATGCGCAATAGGATTGAAGTGTCGCACCTACACCCAAGCCCCAACCCTAACCCCACCCCTCCAAAAAATAAGCCCGCCCCCCCTCTTCAATTTAAACACAACACACACACACACTCGCCACACACACACACCACACACACACTTACACACCCCAATTTACACACGCGCACACACACACACACACACACACACACACACACACACACACACACACACACACAACATCAACAAGGAGAAACATGTTGGCAGGACAGAAGAGTGGAGGTGGTCGGTCACCTTGGCCTCGGTGGTCTTGCGCACCACTTGCGCCTCCTGCAGGAGTTTCTCGCGCTCCGCCTCTTCATGAGAGTGAGGGACTTCAGAAAGCGGCCCTGCACATCGGAGGGAATGTCCACGGCGCCCAGCTGGAAGTACTTCACGTATACCCACAGCCCCTTCTCCGTCTTGGCATCACACAGCGTGTAGTTCTTGCAGCCCTCCGGACATGCTGGACAAAAGGGGGAACAAGAACGACGTCTGGAGAAAGATGATTCGAACATAGCGCACTTTAGCCTCCGAGGATTCGAACATAGCACACTTTAGCCACAGAGGATTCGAACATAGCACACTTTAGCCACAGAGGATTCGAACATAGCACACTTTAGCCACAGAGGATTCGAACATAGCACACTTTAGCCACAGAGGATTCGAACAACGCATACTTTAGCCAATCTGTGAATCACAGAACATTGCAGCAAGTCGTTTTGTCTGTAACCCATTTGATTAGGAGGATCATATGAATCAGGGCTGCAAAGAAAATCATCAGAGCTATATCTGAATCAAAATCCAAGACTGCAACTGCGCGTTTTGGGTAACAAAAACCATGTGAGTCAGGGCTGTAACGAAAATCATGTGAGTCAGGGCTGTAACGAAAATCATGTGAGTCAGGGCTGTAACGAAAATCATGTGAGTCAGGGCTCTAACAAAAATGATGTGAGTCAGGGCTGTAACGAAAATCAAAATCAGAGCTAGATCTGAATTCAAATCCATGACCGCAGCTGCGTTTTGGGCACGGTCCGAATACGTTCCTATTTAGCTTAGACACTTAGGGGCATTCCAGTCACGTTAGCTGTGCACAGGAGTCCTGGGGTGTCCTGCAGTCCATCACTGACCTTTAAAGTAAGAGCTCAGTGTTGTCCGTGTGTGTGTGTGTGTGTGTGTGTGTGTGTGTGTTTCACATGTTAACCATTGTCTTCAGCATTTTGTGAGTTATATCTTGTGACTTCCACAAGTTTTCACATTTTGAAACTAACAGACACTCACACGCCTTTCACGCACACGTCAACAACTCACGCAATAGAAACTAACTACCCACATGTTTTCATTTTTTTTTTTTTTTTGCTAGGCTACCGCACGCACCGCTTTTTCCACCTCCTAACGACACATACAAACTTTGGTGACGGAATCTCGACTTTGGCTATTTGCAAGTCATTTTTTGGAAACACACACACACACACACACACACACACACACACACACACACACACAATTAACTTCAATCAGAACCCAAAATACCATGCCTCACAGGCTATACCAGCACGCGCACAGACATACACATAGATTATAAGGAACCAAAACCATAACAATATTTGTCAGTGTTGTTGTTGTTGTCGTACCCTGGCTAAAAGACTCCAGGGATCATCCAAACAGCCGAAGTACTTGAACACTGTGGTACAAATACATCAGCTGGGGATGAGAACATTACGTGTGTAACCATTTTTGATTACCCCGCCACGTGGGCAGCCACACTCCGACTTCGGGGGATTTTGGAGACTGACAATATTATGCTAGGAGCTTGTCACAGCTGAAGACAATCCCCGCATAACTATGCAGAGCGTAACAACATTTTGATGTACCCTTGGTGATCTAGCCTATGTCAATTGGCCCGACACAGCCTTAAGCCAAGGCGGGTCAGTGTGATCATAATGTGCGCGCATGTAAATTCCAACTCCGCCAGGAGACCCTTTTGGGGAATCATGCCGGTCCCAAACCCGGATAAATGGAGGAGGGTTGGGCGTGGGGCCAGCTACCCCACCCCCATTAAAAAACCACAGCTACAAAAACGCCAGCCAAAGGATCAAACGACACCTCAGCCCTGGGAAGGGATGGGTCTTCGACAAGAAGATGTAACCAGCTGGAGAAAAGAGCCCAAGACAGAGAGGCCGAGAGGTCCTTGGTTGGCAGCCTGTACCCCGGAGGGGTAATTGGCGATGATGATGATGATGATGATGATGATGATGATGATGATGTCAACTCACCATACTCGAAGAGACTGCAGTCAACGGCACAACAGATTCCCCCCCCCAGTCGTTCTCGCACGGCTTTGGAAAAGGCTGCCTCCAGCTCCTCTCTCGCTCATGATGAAGTCTCGTGTTACAAAGTTGGGAGCCTCTCCCTAGACAAAATATAGTACAGTATGTTTTTTGTTTGTTTGTTTGTTGAATAGCTGGGATTAACCCCGCACTGTGTATCTGATGTGAATGAAAGTAGTAGTGGGTATCGCCTCTCCACCTCACTCACACGAACACACACACCCAGGATGAGTCCCGCCTCGCTTCGCTGTCCTCCCCGCCATATACACACACACCCACTAACACATTTACACATGTAGACAACTTCGTATGGCCAGCGCGCACGCACGCATGCACGCGTGCGCGCGTGCACACACACACACACACACACACACACACACACACACACACACACACACACACACACACACACACACACACACACACGCACGCACGCACGCACGCACGCACAACACAACACAACACAACACAACACACACACACAACACAACCCAAAACACACACACACACACACACACACACACACACACACACACACACACACACACACACACACACACACACACGTGCAGGCGAAACGACTTGGAAGTGAGCCCAGCTTGCGGACCCACCTTCAGGGCATCAATGGCACTGGTTCTCATGACGTTCTCGTAATACAGGTCATAGTTGCGATGCAGAATGTGCAGGTCTTCCTTCTTCAAGAAATACTGGAAGGTCACATCCATCTTGATCTGCAGCAGATTGGTTCCTGGTTTTAGTGCAGTCCACAGGTCTTCTGCAGTCAGGGTGTGCAGGCTAGGTATGTGTGTGTGTGTGTGTGTGTGTGTGTGTGTGTGTGTGTGTGTGTGTGTGTGTGTGTGTGAGTGAGTGAGTGTGTATGTTTCCCAAAAATGACCCGCAAATAGCTTATGTCTATAATTCAGTCACCAAAGTTTGTGTGTGTGTCGTTAAGAGGTGGGAGAGGCGCGTGTATGTGTGGTAGTAGCAAAAACAAAAGCAAAACAAAACAAAACAAAAACAAAAACAACAAACAACAACACAAAAAACAAAATGAAAGCATGCGGTTATTAGTTTCTATTGTGTGTATTGTAGAGGTATGTGTGAGAGACGTGTAGGTATGGTAGTATGAAAATGTGAAAATCATTCCTGCAGAAAGGGTAGGAAAGGGGGGGGGGGGGGGGGGGGAAAGCGAGAATAGGTGCAGAGAGAGAGAGAGAGAGAGAGAGAGAGAGAGAGAGAGAGAGAGAGAGAGAGAGAGAGAGAGAGAGAGACCTGACTCAGTGAAGGTACACTGATTCTTCCAGAGCAATAACATTTTCACATGAACAGTGTCATGGCCTATGGCTGTCATATACTCAGCGACCTTTTCATCATATCATTATTACACCTACTAAGTTTACGTGATTACTATTACCTCTGTCAGTGTCATGGACAACATATTCCTATAAACATGCCCTACTAAGATGCTGGATGAATTTTAGGAACATAACACGCACACGTTTTTTGTAGAAAGATAATGGATTAATTTGCAAAAACGCACAATGTTATCATACACTGCCCAAATTTTCGGCGGACGTGACACAAACTGAAGTGTTATTTTCCAGTGAACAACCTACCTCTAGTTTATCAACAGTGAAGACAGTGAACAGCATACCTCCAGTTTATCAGCAGTGAAGAAAGCGAACAGCAACCTCCAGTTTATCAGCAGTGAAGACAGTGAACAGCCTACCTCCAGTTTATCAGCAGTGAAGACAGCGAACAGCCAACCTCAAGTTTCATCAGCATTGAAGACAGTGAACAGCCTACCTCCAGTGTATCAGCAGTGAAGACAGTGAACAGCCAACCTCCAGTTTATCAGCAGTGAAGACAGTGAACAACCTACCTCCAGTTTATCAGCAGTGAAGACAGTGAACAGCCTACCTCCAGTTTATCAGCAGTGAAGACAGTGAACAACCTACCTCCAGTTTATCAGCAGTTTAAGACAGTGAGACAGTGAACAGCCAACCTCCAGTTTATCAGCAGTGAAGACAGTGAACAGCCTACCTCCAGTTTATCAGCAGTGAAGACAGTGAACAGCCAACCTCCAGTTTATCAGCAGTGAAGACAGTGAACAGCCTACCTCCAGTGTATCAGCAGTGAAGACAGTGAACACCCTACCTCCAGTTTATCAGCAGTGAAGACAGTGAACAGCCTACCTCCAGTTTATCAGCAGTGAAGACGGTCACGTCTGTCAAGGTTTGTAAGTGGGCACTGGCTTTGAACTTCTTGAATTCGTAGTCTGGCCCAACGAGATAGTTTCCCCCGGAAACACTTCGTCTGTGTCCACTTTACCCGTGCTTTTCTGTTTTTTTGAAACCATACTGGAACGAGAAATGGATGTTTGATTTGAAGCGAAGACACCTATGTAAACAGACTGGCATCAAGAGATAACGTGTATAGCATTTTCCACTTTCTAGCATTAAGTAATAACTAAATTCTGGGTACAGGGGTAAAGGGAAGCACCACACACAATCACTAATCCCTAAGGTTACAATCATTAGACTAGGGAACAATGCCCTAATACTTTGGAAAGGGAAAGCTACACCATAATTTTTTTTTTTTTTGTAGAAGAGAGAGAGAGAGAGAGAGAGAGAGAGAGAGAGAGAGAGAGAGGTGGTGGTGCGGTCTTGCCGAGGAAGAATGTACCTGCGGTAAAAAAACACAAAACAAAACAAAACAAAACAAAAAAAAAAAAAAAAAAAAAAAAAAAAAAAAAAAAAAAAAGAAAAAAAAAGAAAGAGAAAGATAAGAAAACTACTTGGACGGTAGAATGGTAACTTATAAGATGGATAAAAAAAAAGGGATGGTGGGGAAGCGAGTATAATAGGTTGCATCGTCAGTTCTACATTTACTACAACGGTGCATCTTAAATTAAACCTGCCTAACAAAGTGGGTTATCAGGCCGTGAATGGAGGAGGCTATAGATACATGCACCCTTGGCTAGCCCTGACTGAATGCATCAGTGATCGCCATACATCGATCTTGCGAAACGAGAATCATCATTATTCTGACATCGCCATAAAAACGAGAGAGAGAGTTCTACACAGTGATGTTCTTTGTGTGGTTCAGTTTACTGATATCCGATGAAACAGGCACAAATGTGTGTGTGTGTGTGTGTGTGTGTGTGTGTGTGTGTGTGTGTGTGTGTGTGTGTGTGCATACACACGCGCGCTAGCGTGTACACACCTGCTGAAGTGTGTACGGATATGGGGATGCGAGAAATTAAGCGTGCTCTCCCTGTCGGTGTTTCCTATACTCGTCCAGCAGGCTGCCCCCCCTTTTAGGGCTGCACGCGTAACACGCTATCACAACAGACGACTGTACAGGCTGCGTGTCCTTCAACTTACCTCGTAATACTCCACTCCAGCAAAACTCAAAGGAAGCAGAATGACGATCAGCAGCAGACCAAGCACACCAAAGCCTACCAGAACGAAGATCAAGACAGAGTTGCCGCTGCCTTCATCACCCATTCTGCTTCTACCGGTTGGTCGTCTCCGCCTCCAGGTACCGCCAGTGCTGAAAACAGAGAGAGAGAGAGACTCAAAGACTCCAAAATTGATTCAGATAAAGGTCTAGGCCACTTACGTGTAACTAAAGAAGAGAAAAGAATCGAATGACGTGTACGAATAGGGAAGGAGGAAGAAATCAAATCAATAGGAGGAGGGAAATCAAATGTTCACTTCCAATGAAAAAGAGAGAGAGAGAGAGAGAGAGAGAGAGCATTTTGGAACACAGTTATAGCGAGAAACTTTTAAGTGCACGCGCGTGCGCGCGCGCACACCCACACACACACTTACACACACACACATCGTTCAGAGAGAGAGAGAGAGAGAGAGAGAGAGAATTCAGTTATCGGTAAAAGCATTTTGGAAAACATTTAAAGCAAGAAACTTTTATGTGCGCGCGCATTCCCCCCAAAACAAACAGCAACAACACAACAATAACAACAGCAACAACAAACAAACAAAAAACAAAACAAACATACACACACATCGCTGAGAGAGAGCACGTTTTGGAACACACTTAAAGCGAGAACCTTTGACGCACACACACACATACACACACACACACACACACACACACACTTCACACACACACACACACACTTCTTCCTGCCTAACAAACTCATCGCGTGGCAACGCTGAAGGCCCCAGCATATAAAAACCACGACTAGGATTTTTTTTCTTTTTTTTCAGCAGTCTCTAGCGTCACAATGATCACCAGCTATCATCATTTATCTTGAAATTCAGAAGCAACCAGAAAATCAAGGAGGGTGGAAATAACGAGGAAGACACTATACAAAAAAACATGATGATATGTCTGAAAAGCATTAGTGCTTTTTTTTTTTTGTTTGTTTGCTTTTTTTATTTCTCTCTCTCTCTCTCTCTCTCTCTCTCTCTCTCTCTCTCTCTCCTTTTGCTTCCAAAAACCACCTTGCATCGACACACAACAACTTACCAGCGAGTAGAGCGACGTATACAATGTGTTCACTCCAAAGGGATTGCAGCAGCTACTCCGTCCGTCCGTACCTTAAACTGCGTTCTGACAATGTCCACACCAACAAGGATGAGGTCTGGGCTACGGAAGGGAAGCAGCACCAGGAATTGAGCACTTCAACTACGGAACAGATGTAGGGTATGTTGGGGGGGGGGGGGGGGGGGGGGGGGGGGGGGGGGGGGGGATGGGCGGGGGGGGTTGAGCGTCACGTTCACAATCAGTAGGAGAGCAACTGCAACGGAGATGTTTGTCCGCTGTGCTGACCACTGAGTGCATCTGGCATCCTTGTGGTGTGCAAAGGACATGTAAGGCAGATGAAAATTCAAAACAAAAAAAAAAAAATCACGAACTGTTGTTGATGGTAATGGTAATGATGATGTTGCTTATAGCCCAGCGACGACGCAAAGGGCCATATCAGGACAGTCACCGCGTTGAAGTTAACCCACAAGTCATTTAAAAAAAAAAAAAAAAATCATCACACAATCTTTGAAACACATCTTCCAAACCCACATCGGGAATTTCGTTAAAAATCTTTTCTCCGTAAAATCTTAGATCAGATGAAAAATGTTAATCTCCCTCAGAAATGCAAAGATCACATCAGATGGGACATCTGAACAAGGTTTTCATGGAGTCTGCTGTAAAGCGTTTATGCCTCACATCATGCAAGTTAACACTCTAAAAGAATATGTCTCACTGTGATTGGTACATGACATGGAATACACCACGGAGCTTCTTCACCTTTTAAAAAATAAGAATGGGTGTAAACCGAGTGGCCTCGGCCGCCTCGGGAACATGGCGAAAACTCTTTTTCAGGTTTGGACGGATTTGAAAAAGTTTGTTATCCGCCTGCGAGTCCCATTCCTCTTGCCAGAGGGCTTTGACATAAGCCTGGGTTTGGGGGTTTCAGATCAGTGTGAGGGATAGACAATCTGCTCAACTTTTTCTTTGTGGCACTCTTGGCAAGTTCATCAACCATCTCGTTGCCTGGAATGCCCACATGGCTTGGAACCGAAGCAAAAGCTATGTTATATCCATTTGATTTCAGAGACGTGTCCAGTTTCGAATAACTTCAGCAGTTGAGGGTGTTTGAGGTTACACCCAGCCATGGCATGTAATGCAGAAAGGGAGTCCTACAAAATGAGGAAATCTTTATGTTTGGATTTAGAAACCATTTCATGGGTCAGGACCAAGGCTGTCAACTGAGCAGTGTAGATGGAGCTGTCAGTGGGACTGTGTTTAGAACTGGTGATGTTTGAAGCTGAATGCAAGAACCACTAGTCACGATTGGCTCCACTACTGATAGAAGTAATGATTATAATGATAACGATACTGAGATGATAATGAAAACCGTGTATGTCACCACGATAATGGTGTTCATGTTCAACATTGCTGCCGTCCCTCTCCTCCTCCTCCTTCTCCTCCTCCTCCTCCTTCTCCTCATTACCATCAGGTCTGTGCGACTCATCGTGGCGTAGGGATTGAAGACCTGACGCAGCCAATTAAAATCGACTACAGAAGAAGAAGAAGAAGAAGAAGAAGAATCATCATCATCATCATCATCATCATCATCATCATTGTGAAAACTGTTGCTGATCGAACACTATGGCATGGTATTGCTCACGGGTTTGTTACATAGTGTGTCTAAACCGCCAGTAAACTGGGATGAAAATGATGATGATGATGTCTTATTGCAGGCTGCATTGGCAACATGAGGGTGACAACATTGTGATCGTGTTGCTGACAGGCTGTATTGCTGACAGCATTGCGACACTGTGTTAACAGTCCATACTGACATGACATAACTAACAGCATTGTGACCTGTGTTAACAGTCCGTATTGACATGACTGACAGCATTTGAGACACCATGTTAACAGTCCGTATTGACATGACTGACAGCATTGTGACACTTGTGTTAACAGTCCGTATTGACATGACTGACAGCATTTGAGACACCATGTTAACAGTCCGTATACTAACTGTGTATGTTATTGACATAACTGGCAAGATGATAACGCTGAGTTGTTGACAGGCTGCATCGCTGACATAATGGAAACTACTGTGACATTGTGTTTGTTAACAGACTGTCTTACTGACATCACCGACAGCAGAACAATGTTTGTTAACAGACTGTCTTACTGACATCACCGACAGCAGATCAGTGTGTTTGTTAACAGACTGTCTTACTGACATCACTGACACAGCACAGCAGAACAGTGTGTTTGTTAACAGCAGAACAGTGTGTTTGTTAACAGACTGTCTTACTGACATCACCGACAGCAGAACAGTGTGTTTGTTAACAGACTGTCTTACTGACATAACCGACAGCAGAACAGTGTGTTTGTTAACAGACTGTCTTACTGACATAACCGACAGCAGCAGAACAATGTGTTTGTTAACAGACTGTCTTACTGACATACTGACATCACCGACAGCAGAACAGTGTGTTTGTTAACAGATCAAATGGCTGACATTAGCACTGTGACACTGTGTTCGATAACAGACCATATTGCTGATATTAGTACTGTGACATTCTGTTTGTTAACAGACCATATTGCTGACATTAGCACTGTGACATTGTGTTCAATAACATACCATATTGCTGACATTAGCACTGTGACATTGTGTTCGATAACAGACCATATTGCTGATATTAGCACTGTGACGTTGTGTTTCGATAACAGACCATACTGCTGACATTAGCACTGTGACATTGTGTTCAATAACAGACCATATTGCTGACATTAGCACTGTGACTGTGTTCAATAACAGACCATATTGCTGACATTAGCACTGTGACATTGTGTTCAATAACAGACCATATTGCTGACATTAGCACTGTGACATTGTGTTCAATAACAGACCATATTGCTGACATTAGCACTGTGACATTGTGTTCGATAACAGACCATACTGCTGATATTAGCACTGTGACGTTGAGTTTGTGAAACAGATAGTGTTGCAGACATGGCTGACAGCACAATGATGCTGTGTGTGTTAACAGACCACAGTGCTGACATAACTGACAGCATAATGACACACAGTGTTTGTTAACAGACCGTATTGCTGACATAAGCATTGTGACACCGTGCTTGTTAACAGATCGTATTGCTGACATAGTGGACAGCATAACGACACGGTGTTTGTTAACAGACCGTATTTAGACATAACTGACAGCATAATGACACCGTGTTTGTAAACAGACTGTATTGCTGACATAACTGACAGTATAATGACACTGTGTTTGTAGACAGACTGTATTGCTGACATTATCTGACAGCATAATGACACTGTGTTTGTAAATGACGCTGTGTCTGTTAACTGACTGTATTGCTGACATTATCTGACAGCATAATGACACTGTGTTTGTAAACAGACCGTATTGCTGACATTATCTGACAGCATAATGACACTGTGTTTGTAAACAGACCGTATTGCTGACATAGCTGACAGTATAGTGACACTGTGTGTTTGTAAATGACACTGTATCTGTTAACTGACTGTGTTGCTGACATAAGCACTATGGCATTGTGTTTGTTAACATACCGTATTGTTGATGTAATGACAGCATAACGATGGTGTGTTTGTGAACGGACCATATTGCTTTCAAAAGCACTGTGTCACTGTGTTTGTTAACAGACGGCATTTCTGGCAGCATAGCGACACTTACGTATTTTCAGCATTAATACTGACCGACAGCTAAGCGGAAGCGGCAACATTGTGGCTCGTGTGTTGTTGACATACATCGTGACTCTCTGTCACAGGCAGACGGCGGTGACGTTGTGACACTGTGCTGTTTACATACAGCATGGGGAGCTTTATTACTGACTGAAAACCAGTGTCAGCGCCTTGTGACGACTTACTGCTGACAGATAAACCGTAACATCAAGCTGACCTTGTGAAAGCATATTGCTATCATGTCACGCGTTGCTGACAGTGTGACAATACACTGCTGACAGACAAACTGTGACACATCATGTCACCGCTTTGCTGACTTTGTGACAACATAGTGCTGATAGACAATCTGTAACATCGTGTCATCGAATTGCTGACGTTGTGACAACATTCAGGTGACAGAAGAGAAACTGTAACATCATGTCATCGCATTGCTGATATTGTGAGAACATATAGTGCTGACAGACAATCTGTAACATCATGTCACCGAATTGCTGACATTGTGACAACACACTGCTGACAAAGCAATTGTAACATCATGTCACCGAATTGCTGACATTGTAACAACATACTGCTGTCAGACAAACTGCAACATCACGTCACCGCATTGCTGACATCACGACACCATATAGTGCAGGCAGACAATCTGTAACATTATGTCACTGCATTTCGCACATTGTGACAACATACTGCTGTCACAGACACTGTAACATCACATCACCACATTGCTGACATGGTGACAACATACTGCTGACAGACAAACTGTAACATCATGTCACAGCGTTGCTGACTTTGTGACAACATACTCCTGACAGACAAACTGTAACATCATGTCACCGAATTGCTGACATTGTGACAACTTACTGCCGACAGAGGAACTGTAACATCATGTCACCGTAGTGCTGACAGCTGTGACATAATGTCATCGTATTGCTGACATCATGACAACATAGTGCTGACAGCTGTAACATAATGTCATCATATTGCTGACATCATGACAACATAGTGCTGACAGACTGTAACATAATGTCATCGTATTGCTGACATTGTGACAACATAGTGCTGACAGACTATAAGATAACGTCATCGCATTGCTGACGTTGTGAAAGCATTCCGATGAAATAGGAATCGTAAAATCTTGTCACCGCATTGCTAATATTATGACAACCTTTCGCTGATCGATAATGGCAACATCATGATATGGAATAGCTGACATACAGTATGACACCCTAAACTGGTGAGACGCGACACTGAAAGGCAGATATTGTGATACAGTACTGTAGCTCACTGGGTTGACAAGTGAAGAGAAGGCACCCATATGGTCCTGTCATCTGTGGTGTGGGTTTCCTTCGGCCGGAACAGGGGCAAGGCCTATCGTCTGTGTCTCTGGATGGTTCAGTTCCGGGATCCTTAAGAGATGCTTCCTGTTGCGCCCTAACTCACTCAGAGAGAGCAGACAGAGGGGCAAGCCGCCGATTGCTTTAGTTTCAGGCCCTGGCAAAGCCCAGAGAGAGAGAGAGAGAGAGAGAGAGAGAGAGAGAGACAAGACAAAGTTTTTTATTTACGAGGAGGTGAGGGAGCTATTTACAAGGATATTTACGAGGATAAGAGATAAGCACTGATGTGCTTTTTTACATCCAGTCCTCGCCCTGAGTAGGGTCAACAATGCAAAATAAAATGACGCAATAAAAGAAGCATGCAAAAAGTGGATAGAACAAAATTAGGTACGGAATTTTAAAGAAAAAAAAAAAAAAGTAAATGAGAGAGAGAGGGGGGGGATAGACGCAGGAGCGAATAGAGTGCAGGGAAGGGCGAGAGAGAGAGAGAGAGAGAGAGAGAGAGAGAGAGAGAGAGAGGGAGAGAGGAGAGAGGAGAGAGGAGAGTGGGGTGAGGGAGAGAGCAGAGGGGAGAATCTGACAATCAAGGGATATTAAGGAGAGCAAGAGAGGAGAGAGAGGAGAGAGAGAGGAGAGGAGGAGAGAGGAGAGAGAGAGAGAGAGAGAGGAGGAGAGTGGGGTGAACACTAAGTAGAGGCATGTTTAGAACAATCTGACAATCAAAAGATATCAAGGAGATGCAAGACAATTGATTTTGAAGCACCAGATCTGAGAGAGAGAGAGAGAGAGAGAGAGAGAGAGAGAGAGAGAGAGAGAGAGAGAGAGAGAGAGTTCAGTGAACAGTAAGTAGGGGCAAATGTTATGTAAGAATAGTGAAGAAAACAATGACTGTTAGACCAAATGATCCTGTTTACCAAATCTGTTGTCTCTGCATGATGAACACATGATATTAATAAATTTATCCAGGTATAGAGCCAGAGAGGAGAAAAAAAAATCAGCCGGAGGTGCAACTGGGACCCAGAGACTAGTTGTTATTGTGTCTGCGCTAAACTTCAGGTCATATCATGTATAATATTTCAGCGCGTCTTATCTTTGAAAGCTGGTCAGGTGTGACATCATGTCCTGTAATTTATTTTGTGTGTAACTATAGGGCGCATTTCTGGGCTTGAAGAGCTGGGCCATTCAGGCGCTAGCGTTGTTAGGACCA
Source organism: Conus betulinus (assembly GCA_016801955.1). Lineage (NCBI taxonomy): Eukaryota > Metazoa > Mollusca > Gastropoda > Neogastropoda > Conidae > Conus > Conus betulinus. The sequence continues at coordinate 258,860 of JADBJO010000986.1, read as the reverse complement.
GTAGGTCTAACACGTTTCTGGACTTGAAAAGCTGGGCCATTCAGGCTCTAGTGTTGTTGGGACCTGTAACTATATAGGGCGCGTAGCTGGGCTTGAAGGGCTGGGCCATTCAGGCTAGACAGAGTTGTTGGGACCTGTAACTATAGGGCGCGTTTCTGGGCTTGAAGAGCTGGGCCACTCAGGCTACATAGAGTTGTTCGGACCAGTGACTATAGGGCGCGTTTCTGGGCTTGAAGAGCTGGGCCATTCAGGCTAGACAGAATTGTTGGGACCTGTAACTATAGGGCGCGTTTCTGGGCTTGAAGAGCTGGGCCATTCAGGCGCTAGCGTTGTTAGGACCAGTAGGTCTAACACGTTTCTGGGCTTGAAGAGCTGGGCCATTCAGGCTAGATAGAGTTGTTGGGACCTGTAACTATAGGGTGCGTTTCTGGGCTTGAAGAGCTGGACCATTCAGGCGTTAGCATTGTTAGGACCAGTAGATCTAACACGTTTCTGGGCTTGAAGAGCTGGGCCATTCAGGCTCTAGTGTTGTTGGGACCAGCAACTATAGGGTGCGTTTCTCGGCTTGAAGAGCTGGGCCATTCAGGCTCTAGTGTTGTTGGGACCAGCAACTATAGGGCGCGTTTCTGGGTTGAAGAGCTGGGCCATTCAGACGCTAGCGTTGTTGGGACCAGTCTGCACTAAGATCGAAAACGACAGGTCGGCAGGTTTGAAACGTTCCACGTTGATATTGTTTATGGCTTACAATTAGGCCTATCAAGTCATGATTTTTTTTTCTCGCAGAATATCAGAGGTAAGTGGTTTCTCGTTCTTCGTTTTCACTGTCCTAATGTTTTTGTATTTGCCTGAAGAAGACTCAAGAGGTCGAAATACATTGTGTTTTGTCCCGCAATCTGTTTGTCTGTATCTGTGGCGGTAGCTAACCACTTTCCTTCATAACTTTTGCCTCATTTTCCGCCCTCAGTCACTTTGTTTTGAAACTCGCTCAGAGTGTGAGCTCGGGAACACGCAGCCAGGGTATAGGTATATTTATCATAGAACGGAAAGACTCAGACACTTTTACGCTCGGACACAGAGGGACCCCTCTAAACCCTTCCCCCTCACACACACACACACGCACACACACAACCACACGCCGCCCGCCTCCCAAAAAGGAGGGGACTCTGTCAATCACACCAAAGCAAAATGAAATCATCCATGCACGCGCGAAGCAATTTCGCGCGACTTTCTCACTGTGGCATGCACAGAGTAAGATTACGCAACAATGTGTCACTCCAGCCGCCGAAACCTACGGCCAACTGGGAAAACGACAGGACAGCAGTAGGCTAGGCCTCAACGGCTGGGCATGTCAGTCAGAAGTAGCAGACGGAATGCAAAGCCGGGCCATAGTCACAGGCGCTAGACTTTGTTACAGATGTCGAGAGCAAAATGACGCATGTACCAGTACTTGCGAAGTTCGAAACATACGAGTTCCAGGCTTGCTCCAGAAAGCGTCTTTAATTTGTGCAATATATGCAGAACTTCACACAGAAATTCCGAACAATTTTTCGGACTTCAAAAGCGAACAGGATTCATGTCATTGAACACACACACACACACACACATACTCACACACGTACCGGGCTCAACGATGTGTTTCAACCTCCTTTAATTTTTTTTCAAAATTTATAACTGCTCTGTATATAATCATGAACAAAGTCAGGTGTGCTTCACGAATATTATAGTTAAGGAAAAAAATGTCTGCAGTAACATGCCTCTTGAACAGTCAATCTTAATTAAATTCTTAAAGAAAGTAGAAACAAAGCTAGAAGAGAATTAACATCACGATGATCTTGAGAATGCTTAGTCGTAATGATAAGGGGAGAGAAAGCAACACGCACACTAAATGAAGGATTTATTATTAGGTTTGGGCTTCGGCTTCCGTTTATGTGACGATCTCTGTTCTTATTTTGAAAACGAGGGTAGACTACCATTCTCTATCACTGTAACAGACATGGCCGCTGCCTTGGATTGAAAGTCGACTGCAACTGTGTCAAGTACATTTGTTTGTATTTTTACAATGCTGCTACAGGAACCGGTGCAGGTAGGTTTTGATTGGTGAAAGTACAGTTTAGTGTTCCACACCTCCAGCACAGCTTCTTCGAGGTATAGGCAAAGAATTGTTCAAAATATTTCAAATCCAAAGAGTCGGCATGAGCGTCAACCAAGAGTACAAAAATGAACGATGAAGTAGCCTTCTGGATCCACTAGCAGATAACTTGGTTAATCAGTATATTGGTCACAGATTAGAGAAGATCAGATCATCTGTCATAATTTCTTTTATTATGAACTAGAGCTTGAAAGTGACGTGGAGATCATCGATATCAGCCTCACTCAGCTGATCCTCCTCCTCATCAAACTTCATCTGATTCAAACTGCCACACTCGGCGTACTGATTATTGTACCGTTAGAGATGAATAGGGAAAAAAATTGTTGACAGCAAAGATCTAAAATGTGAACCAACAGTATGTGGATTTTGTCAGTTGACTAAGTACTTTTTGCCCCAAAGAACAAGCACATAGTCCAAACAACAGTAGCAGTTCACAAAATCCAACTCCTTAAAAAAAAAAAAAAAAAAAAAAAAAAAAACACCTAAAAAAAACAAACAAACAAACAAACAAAAAAAAATCCTGAACAAACAAAACATGTGCAAAACAAAAGAACACAAAAAAAACATTCTTGAAAATAACAACAAAGATTTTTTTTTTCTGATTTGGGAGGGAGGGGGTGGGGGTTATGATAGTCTACACAGGCCTACCATACTACTAAATCTACACTTGGCAACAATAACTATCTGCAGATTGTTACCTGAGGTACTTGGCACCCTCATCTTGAAGGAAGCCAAGCGTCAGCTGTAACAGCTGTTTCAGACAGTGCATTCAGACAGTGATTTATGCTACTGTAATATACCATCTGCATACAAGTGTGTTCAGCTCCCCCCTGTTGGTCAGTCTGATCACAGTGCCATTCATCTCTTGCCAGCTTACAGACCAAAAGTGAAAACACACACCTATCACTAAAAAGCAAGTGCAGTGTTGGACACAAGAAAGTGTTGATGAATTACAGGCCTGTTTTGAATGTACAGATTGGAATTTGTTTTTGAATTCTAGTTTTGACATTAACGAAGCCACCGATGTTATTTCCAGCTACATTTCTTTCTGTGAACACATGATTGTACCCACTAAAACTATCAAAATATTTCCCAACAACAAACCTTGGGATACAAAATCTCTGAAAGTAACTCTAAATGAGAAAAAAATAGCTTTTCAATCAGGCAATAAAAGCGATCGTAAGGTTGTACAAAAGAAACTGCAAACAGAGATTGAAGAATCAAAGAGAGCTTACAAGAGAAAAGTCGAAAACATGTTCCAGAATGGAAATATGCGAGATGCATGGAAAGGAATAAAGGTTTTATTAGGTTCAGGAAAATGTTCAAACCAAAATATAAGTAACAAAAAAGCAGCAAAAGAACAGAAGCAATTTGCAGAAAAGCTGAACGATTTTTTACTGTAGATTTGATGATAAAGATTTTAGTAAAGAATTAAAGGAAGTGAAGGAAGAACTCCAAAGCAATGTTAAAAACGATGTTGATGGAAGTGATTCTGTTGTGATTGAGGAAAATGATGTTCAGTCTTTTTTCAAACGTTTAAATGTGAGAAAGGCAATGGGCCCTGATAATATCTGTGGAAAATTGTTGAAGGTGTGTGCTTCTCAGCTCTCCTATGTTTACAGTCGTTTGTTTACCTGGTCACTTAGAGAATGTATAATTCCTGTTTTATGGAAAAATGCCACTGTATGTCCTGTTCCCAAAAACCGCAACCCAAGCTGTTTAAATGATTACCGACCAGTTGCCCTCACATCTGTTGCAATGAAATGTCTTGAAAGAATTGTCCTCTGTTCTGTTTTAAAAGATACTAAACACAGTACCAAGACCCGTTTCAGTTCACATACCAACAGAACAGAGATCAACAGATGATGCCACACTCACACTTCTCCATCATGCTTTTTCACACCTCGAAAAACCTGCCTCCTTTGTACGCATTCTCTTTATTGATTTCTCATCAGCATTCAACACCATACAACCACATCTGATGGCAAAGAAACTCATTAACATAAATGTGTGTAACAAGCTCATCTTTGGATAATTGATTTTCTAACACAGAGGACACAGTCTGTTCGATATCAAAGTGTGGTTTCGTCTTCCAGAGTCATTTCAACTGGCGCACCCCAGGGTACTGTTTTATCACCAGTGCTTTTTACTCTGTACACAAATGATTGTTCAGGAAGTGATTCAACTTTGTACATTAAATATTCAGATGACTCAGCACTTGTGGATCTCTCCAACTCTGATTCTGTTTACTTCAAGGAGGTTCAAAGATTTGTTGACTGGTGCGATCATAACTATCTTGATCTGAATGTAACAAAAACGAAAGAAATGTTGATTGATTTTAGAAAGAATCCAAAAGCTGTACCACCACTTTTTATCAAAGGTGCTGAAGTAGAACGTGTTGAATCATACAAATATTTAGGAACTTTTATAGATAATAAGCTGAATTTTAAATCCCATGTTGAGTATGTCCACAAAAAAAATGTCAAACCAGATTATATTGTCTTCGCAAGCTGCGATCATTTCATGTGAATACTGACATTCTTCGGACATTTTATTCATGCTTCTTGGAATCTGTTTTAACTTTCTCATTTATGTGTTGGTATGGTGGGTTGACTGTGAAGAGTAGAAATGTGCTTGAGAAAGTGGTGAATGTGGGAGGAAAAATCGTTGGTGAGAGACAAAAAAGTCAGAGTGAGCTGTACAGGTGCCGTGTTGTTTGTAAAGCGAAGAAGATTGCGTGTGACCAGACCCACGTTCTTGCAAATCAGTATGACCTTCTTCAGTCAGGACGAAGATATATTGATCGGTTGAATGCAGAAGTGTCAGATTTAAACAAAGTTTTATTCCCCTGTTCATTGATTTTATGAACGAGGAGATGTTTAATTGAAATCCAAATTCCTTTATGTGAATGTATGTCATATGTGAGAAAATGGGTAATGTGACTAAATTATTGTTATTTGCTGTGAATGTGTGTGACCACAAATTATTTCTCAAATTGAGATAATAAAGTTTACTTGACTTGACTTGACTTGACTTGATGATGATTGGAATAAAGGTATCATGAAAGTGTCTGGTGTAGCAGAGGGTTATTTTTGGCTGTTGCAGACCTACCAGCAAAGCTTCAGTTTTATCATGATTAAGCTGCAGCTTGTTTTCAACCATCCAATCCCTTATGACAGACACTCTCTCGGACAATTCATACTCTATTTGCTTAAGTTGAGCTCTATTTATATTTTCTCATCCTCTAAAACTGGGTCAGTAGGTGTCATTTGCAGACATCTGATGAGGACCAGAGGCACTTATATTTGAGGGTGGTATTTTACAATCAAATAATAATTATAGATGGTAGAATTAATGACAAATTACAACTTTATAACATTCTGTAATTCATTGCAACCAAAGTATAGTTACATTATCATGTTAAAAAAATCTGTCATTGAAAGGTTTAGTCTTAAATATGACCACACACACACACACACACACACACACACACACACACACACACACACACACACACACGACCCCACCAGGACACAGGAAACTATACTTTGTGTTGATCTGGAAAAGAATAGAACTCATCCCACAGTACACCCAAAAGCACAGAACTTTACTCACAGTTTGGTGTAAGGTAACACTTAGAAATTAGGAACTGGAGATAAATTCTGTCTAATTATAAGAAAAAAATGGATTTCTTTTTTAAAGATTTGAACTCTTGAGTTTTCTTAGGGCTGAAGTACATGGAATTATTTCTGTAAATCAAGATTTAGTAGTATCTTTTAATATTTTCAGTCTGTGTTCGACCTGTTCAAAAGTAAAAATTTCAGAATTTGATCCAAAAGTCGCCCATCCAGTAAGCTCAGATCCCAGTTGCTTCAGTCACAGGACAAACTCTCCTGATCAGGAGACACAACTTTGTCCTTATTCATCAAATGTCCAGGTAAACTCGAGCAACAGTGACTACTTTAATCAAACAGTAAGAAAACAAAAATAGCTTGTCTGAATGTCCGTGACAGATTTGAACTAAGGACACACAGTTCTTTACTTGGCAAAAAATATCTCCCTGTTCTTGTGGAAACTGTGTGTGTGTGTGTGTGTGTGTGTGTGTGTGTGTGTGTACCTGTGTGATTGTGTGAGTGTGTGTGTATGTGTGTGTATCTCACTACCTGTGTGTGTGTGTGTGTGTGTGTGTGTGTGTGTTTCAGTGTGTGTGTGTGTGATTTTAATGTGGTTCAGAACCTGTAGTATTGTAAGCAACATTATCTTATCTTATCTTGTTACTAAGAAGAGCTGCATCTGCATTCCATCGGCGATTTGGAAAACCCAGAATCTTTTGTTCAGATGGTTTTACTGTGTGCATATTGTGGTTGTTTCAGAAGTGAAAAGGTGGAAAGCTTTTTGTCAGTAGTTGCATACAAGCTGACTGCACAAACAGTGCACGTCTGGTGATGATGTAGTTATTTCTTCCAGTGCTGCCATTGTCTGATGTAGGCTGATGATCAGTGGAGGCTGTGGTACATCTCCTGTTGTTTCTGTTGAAAGGGAGGACATTCGTGCAGGATGTCTTCCTCTTGGTTGGCTCTCGTTCACAGGGAATGGTTGTCAAATTACAGTTTTGAGAAAACGCATTGTCCAAGATGCAGACCAGCACACTTTTCCATGATGATATTAAAAAAATTCTGAACAGTCACATGAAATTGTCTGGAGTTTTGTGATTCAGTTTGATAGGGTGGTCAGGTAGTAGTCCTCACTCCAAAGTCCATGTCTTTTTAACAGCTGTGGGGCAAACAGAAAGACTGGATATTACTTTCCTATGGAAAATATTCAAGATTTAGTCCACTAGCAGTATATCTCCAAATGCATGTAGAGATTAATTGTGTAGGACTTGTCTTTGTTGGGAAAAGAAGAGTTTTCAGCTGACCATTTAAAGATATTTAGTAAAAAAATGAAAAATGTGCTTTAATGTGATTGATATGATTTAGAAATATTTGTATTTTTCAGGCAGCTATTTGGGATGCCTTAAACCACTATTCATATGGAGACGCCATTTTTCTTGCAGAACGATTGTATGCTGAAGGTAAGAAGAAGAAAAAGGTTGCATCTTTTTCAACATTTTTTTTTTTTAAACAGTCACAAACATTTTGGCAGGCATAGTCAAAAAGTGTAAGAAGGGAAGCTATTCACCTTGTAATTTGCATTAGATTATTTTTTGGACACCAACCAGAGATTGAGAGAGCTTTTATGTAAGAAGCAGCTTTTGAATGGATGATTGGATTACTAATTTATGACTCGGTATTGGCTTGATATTGATTCACTTGACTCTCATTTTTGGAGCACATTTTATGTAATAACAGATGGACATAGATACATACAGACACAGACAACCCTCACATACAATATGTGTTACACACATTCCGCATCAGTCAGCCAGCCAGCCAACAATTAATGATATAGAATGACATACCAACCACACTTTAATGCTGATTATAAAAGATATAATTGATGGTGTTTTTTGTCTGTAATTTGTGAGGGTAGCTGAAGATGTTGGTTATAGTAATGATAACTATGGCCCTGACAGCGAAATGTTGTTTGTAAAGTGTTTTGATGATGTTGGGAGGAAAGAGGGCTCCTTTTCTGTATCTTGTGATTTGGTTTTTGAATTTATGAATCAATATTCATGTTATTCTATGTGTTTTAGGGTGCAAAGTGCTTTGAACTCTCCTAGAGAAAACAGTCTGTTATTAGTGTTAACAGTTTTTCATCATTCATTTTATTGACACCATTGTTATTGTTTAATTTATTGTTTTTAGTGGCTGATCATAATCGAATGAATCATGCTGCATTTTGCTGCCTTATGTTACAAGCTTAGTTCTGCAGCACTCATTATCAGTCTTATTCGAAATGAAAAGAAGCAACAAGTCAAAGGAATAGGTTTCATGGAAAGCTCAAGCTTGCTGTAATCGTGTTAGGGAAAAAAAAAAAACCCACTAAAAACAAAAACAAAAACAAAAAACAATCTTAACATGTGAAATATTTTGCAATATTGACATTGGCAGTTCATGGTCTGTTGGTTGTTGCTTCTCACTGGTTGTTGCTGCCGTTGTTTTTCTGTGCTCAGTGTCCAACAATGAGGCCCTGCACCTACTGGCGACCTGCTACTACCGGGGAGGTCATCCCATCCAGGCCTACATGTTGCTGCAGAAGAAGACCTGCCCTTCTCCTCAGTGCAAGTTTCTCATGGCCAAGTGCTGCCTGGAGATAAAGAAGTATGTGTGATCTGAGAAACTGTGATATTTGGTTTCCTGCATGATTCTGCCTTTTGGACAAAAAAATTCGGCAGCAGCAGGTTTTTAGAACTTTGTGGATGGGTTTTCACTAGGGGTTTCTATAACTGAGCATTCCTTGTGTATAACTCACATTGATTACTCTGATTTCATGTGGAACAAGAGTGTTGTGCAGGGTATATTCCACTTGGGTTGTCAGCGAGTTAAAGAAATAAAGATCTGAGGAGTTTATGCAGAAAGACTTTTTTTTTTTTATAGTTTTTTTTGTGTGTTTTTTGATTTAGAAAACTGTGTTTGGGTGCATGTTCATGCATCCATGTGTATTCATATAAAATGTTACGTGTAACAGTTGGTGAAGCATGATTTCATGTGTCTGTGCGTGTCTGTATGTGAGAGTGCTTGAGAAAGAGAGTAAGGTGGAGCAAATGTTTCACACATTTATGGAATTTCCATAGTCCATGACTGACTGGCAGGTATGCTGAAGCGTTTGGTGGTGTGTCTGGCAGGAGTGCTGAAGCCTTTGGTGGTGTGTCTGGCAGGTATGCTGAAGCCTTTGTGGTGGTGTCTGGCAGGTATGCTGAAGCCTTTGGTGGTGTGTTCGGCAGGTATGCTGAAGCCTTTGTGGCCTGTTCGGCAGGTATGCTGAAGCCTTTGGTGGTGTGTCTGGCAGGTATGCTGAAGCCTTTGGTGGTGTGTTCGGCAGGTATGCTGAAGCCTTTGGTGGTGTGTTCGGCAGGTACGCTGAAGCCTTTGTGGTGTGTTTGGCAGGTATGCTGAAGCGGAGAGGGTACTGGCCGGCAGCATCCTGACCAAACCCAAGACATGCGAGGAAATAGAGGTGGAGTTTGGCAACATGGCCTGCCATGTTTTCAGTCTGCTGGCCCAGGTCTACAGGTAACAATACTTTTCCTTTTTAACTTTCATCTTCTGTGTGAGCTCAGTGGCTCTACCTCATACTGCTCGTTCTGGCTCTCGGTCCACAGCCACACCTGGCTTTTCTTGCTGCAGCTCTGTACTGGCAATCTGCAGGGAGCTGTCAGTTTCAAGTTTATGAGGCAGCCCACCAGAGGAGACACTGCACTGCTGCCGAGTCTTTTGGGTGGTGATCAGTGGCGCCTGTTCTGATCTGACATTTTCAGGACACCGTCCACTGAGCCTCCTGCTGATGACAATAATTGCTCGGTGGTGGAACCAGTGTTAGAGAGCATCCCTGTCCAGAGTGCACCACTGAACATGTCCAGTGAGAAGCTCTGTGAACTTGCTAATAAAGCAGCCTGAACACAAACTGACCAAGGGCAAAACCTTAGAGAGGAAATGGAATGTGAAGTCACCATGAGAGCAGGGCTTGAAGGAACTGGGATTTGAGACTTTTTTAATGCTGAATGATGAGGATGAGAATGAGGAATTTCCACTCTGGTCAGGGACTGCATGACAGGGCTGTACTTTACACATCTACTTTCACGATGTATTGCTGTGTTAAGCAGGCCTTAGAGATACAGACACCTGAAGTGTGGGTCAGGAAATTTGAGCAACACTCTCTGAGAGGTATCCAGTAAACCCAGATGAAATTCAACAGTGTGCTCTTTGTCTTCCCTTTTGAGCCCATAGCATACTTAATGCCAGATAGGAGTCTGCTGGGGCAGAAAAATTCCAGTTGTGGATCTGTGATGCTTACCACTGTGCCACAGCAGCTGGTTTACTATTAGTAACAATCATTGCAAGAGTTTGGAATTCAGAGGCAGTGAGTTGTCACACCTTTTCGCATAGGCACATAGAGCATGACAGAGAAACCATGTCATAATGAAAAGTAAGCGTCATCATTGCAGGTGTTGTGTACCTGACTGACAACACAATATACATTTACTTATAATATTTACATTTTTTCTGATTTTACTCTCCAAGCATATGGTGTTTTACCCAGTATGAGTAAAGCAAAAGTCCTGGTCAGGAGAAACTGGTAGCTGGTTCTTTAATGTCTTTGCTAGCGAGAATATATTGTGTATTAATGCTTGAACAAGAAAACAAATTAATTTATTTTGTTGTTTTCAGTCTTTTCCCTTGAGGAATGCCAATAGGATAGCAGGATCTTCATGTCTGTGCTTGTTGCAAAACAAGGTTGAAAAGAAATGTCCATGTTTCTTTTCGCAGCAAAACTGACAGGACCCAGAAAGCCTGCGAGTTCTACAGGAAGAGTTTAAAACTCAACCCACTTCTCTGGAAGTCCTATGAAGCCCTGTGTCATCTTGGTGAGCTCTCTCTGCAGTGTTTCTTCCTATGTGCATGCACACAAGATGGTATCATGCAATATGAGATAATATCATGCAAGGGTAATCTGGGAGTTCATGGCCCCTTGTTGAAAAACCTTGGAGAACTTCCCTTTGAAAGTTTCTTTGGTGCCATACGTAAAGGTCAGATGAACTGGAAAATATGGTGGCCTGTGTGTTTATTCAGCATTTCTAGAATATCAAGGATTTTTCACATTAACTCTAATGATGTATGGAGAGTGAAAGACATCACTAAAGGAAGACACGCGTGAATGTGAGCCAATGTCCAGATTTTGCTTTGAAAGTTTAGTGTCGTATCATGTACATTTCTTGTGACTGATTTGATTGTGTTTTGTAAATTATTCTGTTCTTAAGTTGATTCAGTTTTGCTTGTTACTGTGTTCTTAGATAAAGATGATTGTTTTTTTTACTGTGTTTCTAGTTTTACTAGTTACTGTTTTCTCAATTTAATTAAGGTTAATGATTAATTAAGCAGAGGGACATCCGGAGTCATGAACTGGGTGTGGCCCAACCCCCCTAGAGTGTCAGGAGATAAGGGCCGAAACACTCGCTTGAAGGGGCTTCTCTTCTGAGGACTCTCTGCTGCCACGCTCTCCACGAGTTTCTTTCTACTAATGATTTTTGCTAGTTACTGTGTTCCTGAAAGGAAAGATGGTAAAAGATCTTTAAAATTTTCTTTCAGGGTCTTTGATTTGAGTGTTTGTTATTTTTTGTTTTTAACTGACAGTGCTCAAAAACTTTGGAAAGCTGTTTTTTGCAAGGATTGGAGTGTTGCGAGGGATTGATGCTGGTGGCAATATAAGTGATAGATGTAAACAAATGTCTGAAAAGCACTGCACACAAGGAACAAGTTAGACACTTCATATTCAGACTTAAATCTCTGTGTGTGTGTGTGTGTGTGTGTGTGTGTGTGTGTGTGTGTATGCGAGTGTTTGCATTACTCTGTTCTGGTACATGCTTGAGTTTCTTTGCATTCCTACATATTTTTGACAGGACAAAAACTCCCCAGCATGATTTAAAAAAAACAAAACTTTTAGATTTTTATGCCATGTCTTCCCTCAAGGCAGGTGAGAGGGCTGTGATCAAGATTATTTTTATGATTGCTTTCATTGTAAGTGGTTTGTTTAGTGATTTTTAAAAAAACTTTTACTTAAAGTATGATTTGAAAAAAGTTGTGACTAGTGTAAACAACAACAAAAAAAAAACAAACAAAAAAATTTGAAGTAGCAACATTTTCTAGTTTACTGCATTCTAGACAGTTATTATGTGTAAAATCAAACGCTTTATTATGTTGGACTTCCAAGTATTAAGGAATGAAACAGATATTGAAACAAAATTTGATCGTCTTCCCGATCAGCAAGATTGCTTTGGTTAATGAAGTGATTGCCACGACTGTTGGAATACTTTTGGTTTCTTTAGTGGGACAAAAGCAATCTTCTGTTGTTCATCTTTATATATATTTGCATAGTTTGATATGAAAGCAAAATCAGTACTGTCCTGAAAGAAATGGTAAATGGCTTTCTTTGTCATTTAGTTGATTTTGGGGCGTTATTCTTAACAATTACCAGGAGCTTTTTAGCTGGGAAGTTAAAAGAAGTGTCATCATGTGACTTTGTCAGACTACGGATATGCTGTACTAATAGAAACAGTGAAAGCATGGAAGAGAGAGAAAAGGTAAAATAACGACAGAAAATGGTGTTGAAACAAATCTGACACTAGAGGACTAACAAATAATAGACAAGAGTAACAGACAAGTAGGGTAACTATTGCTCCCATTATGAAATAAATGCAGGCCCATAACTCCAAAACGACACCAAATTGCCTATCAAATATGACAACACAGAGCACACAGAACAAAGAAGGAAACAAGGGGATGTTTATTGCTTGTTCTTTATGCTCTGTGTCATTATGTCTTCTAGGGGATTTGGTGGTGTAAGTAGCATTCATGTGGAGTTATGGGCCTGTATGATTTCATCATGGGAGCAAGAGTTACCCTACTTGTTTGTTATTTCTTGTTTACTGTTCCCAGCCTCATTTAAGATTTCATTTCATTAAAAGACAAGAATCACAAAAGGTTGAAAATGAAAAGTTACCCCCCCCCCCCCCCCCAAAAAAAAAAAAAAAAAAGGAGAAGAAAAAAAGCGGCGTTGATACTAACCCGAAGAGATGGGTCTAACCTAGGTGCGAAAGTGGATCCCAGCCAAGTGTTCAGCATGCCCACTGCCATGGCCCACACATCGGCCGCCCCGTCTGTCGACTCCCCAGCCACTGTGCCATCGTTGTCAGTGCCTCCACCTCCTCCTCCGTCCATATCCATGGAAACAATGGAGAATGTAGCTGACAGTGGTGTGACTGCCCCTCAGACTGCCACCACAGTCATAACCACTCCAGCTTCTCTTGAACCTGGGGTTTTTTTTTTAATTTGCTCAGTTTGTATTGTTTCTAAAGCGATGAAATTTTCCCATGTATCTGTTTGGTGCAGTTTCGACTGACTCAGTATTCTGCCTGCTGATAGACCGACAGGTAAATGGTGACAGTGAACAGATTGATTTAAACTGTTATTAGATTGGAAGGGAAACTGTTACAGACACTAGAATGTTTAATTCTGTAAGAAGTTTTATCTGTTAGTCAAAAAAATGAAGTGATTTCTGTTTTCATTTTCTTAATTGTTACCAAATTCTTTTTCATGTTTATTTTGATTTGCAGTTTGTTCATCATTATTTGATATTTGATTTCTCTCTGTCTATAACGGTTAATTGTGTTGTATTCTCACAAAAACTTAAAACTATAACAGAAGAGTAATAATTTCACCATTCAGACAAAAGTATAAAAGACTGTCATGTAGACTGTTAACAACAGAAAGATGTACATGAATATTCAATATTAAAAGTTTTGATGAGCAGATAGCTAAGGAGCAGGAAGCAGAACAAGGAAAAAGCCCACAGTTTTATGTCGTATCACTTTTTACAAGGTCTGCATGGATATGCTATTTATGATATCCTGTTCTTTAACATTTCTTTGTCTCATACTTACCTGCTGAAACGACAGCCTTATCCCCAGCTGGCTTGGAACTTCGCCATATCATCGGGATCCCCTTAAAAAAAGAAATTAGGAGAGCAGAGAGAGCTCACCTTGTCTCCATGCTGAGCGTGCTGCTCACCATCCTTTTGGATATTCTGGTATTGGCTTGTACATAATACTAAACATATTTTTTTTTTTCAAATACTTACCAGTCCAAACACTAGGATGCCCTCCCATGTCACCGCTTTGCTGGGAAAAGGTGCGCGAAAAACTGAGCAAGTTCAAATATGTTTTGGTGAAGTGAACTCACTGCGGGTGATCAGGCTTGCTAGCTAACTAGGAATGGAGGCAAGGTTAGCTCCCTGCTTTCTCAGTTTTTTTCCTTTTTTGATGATGGGGATCTGATCATATTGTGATGATCCATGCCAAATGAGGATAAGGCTTTTCTTTGGACAGGAAGTATTTTAAAATAAGGCACTTCTTTGGACAGGAAGTATTTTATAAAATATACTTTTGTGGAAAAATTTGTTTTTGTTGAAGGACTAGAGCTTGAATTGAAAAAGTCAAAGAATTTTTTTCTGTTATTACCAATCAACAGATGCTGTGTATTGTTCTGTCTGAGTGTCGTAATGCTTAGACTCTGTTACTTAGTAAAATTCTTGTTTGTTGAAGGGACTAGTGCTTGAATTGAGGAGGTCTAAGGATTCTCTTCTGTTACCAAGGTATTTGCCTATCAACAGATGCTGTGTATTGTTCTGTCTGACTGTGACATTGCTTAAACTCTGTGACTTGTCTGTCTTTATCAGTCACTTGACCCATTCAAAGGCAGATAAGTAAATATGTATTTTTTGATGCTTCATGTTGTGGACAGACCACGCCCAGCACAGAATGTTCAGACCAGACCCCAGACAACCCCACACAGGACATAAAGTCAGGGGACCTATGGGCTCCGGTTCGGCGCTTCAAACCTGTCAAGTAAGAAACTTATTTTCAGATGTTTTGGCTTGTTGGTCCCACAGTTGAGTGTGAAGAGTTTGGGACTTCCATTATGGGGGTTTTTGAGGTTGGCAGTTCAAATCCCTGCTGTGCCTGGTGGATAAAGGGGTGAAAATTTGATCTCCTAGGTCTGCTTATATGCAAACTTATTTGTGTCAGTAGCCATGAGGAAGAATGGATAGATACATTCTATATTCTCCGATCTGCTCTGTGCCTGGTTAATTGTGGAAACATAATCAGAACTCATATGCTGCCTCAAGGCAGGATGAAAAACAAAATAATAAATGACTTGTGGTAAAGAATGGAATACAAGATTTTGGGCTGTACATGTGTGTAGGGCTCAGTCCATGATGTTTGAAAACCATGGGCTTGTTATTGTTAACAATGTATTTTGTTATGTGTTTGTATTTACCTAGTTCATATCTTGAAGCTTTCCTTTGTACATTTGATTTTGTTATGCTGTCAAATTGAGACTATTTAGGAAGTAAGTCAGACATGAGAACTATTTGAGCTAGATTTAGAAACAAGATATACTCCTGGATGATTGTAGAGTTTTATCTTAATATTTAGTATTGATAAGGAATCGGAGCTTTTGTGATTGGCCAGTGTATAAACATATGGCAAGGGTAAGTCCGTCCTGTGTCCATAATAAAATGCAGATTTGTTTTAGCATAAATGTCATTATATATTTGTGTTATAGGCAGGAAAGTGAAGCTGATGAACCCCGACCAATCAAAGTGTTATTTCCTGATGGTTATATGTCTCCAAGGTCAGTTGGGTGTGTGTGTGTGTGTGTGTGTGTGTGTGTGTGTGTGTGTGTGTGTGTGTGCATGACATGTGCATGCATGCGAGCAGTGTGTGTGTGTGTGTGTGTGTGTGTTGTGTGCATGTGTGCGAGTGTGTGTGTGTGTGTGTGTGTGTGTGTGTGTGTGTGTGTGTGTGTGTGTGTGAGAAATTAAGAGACAAATGTTAGTACATTGCCATTGATTGCTCTAGAACCTTTTTCATGTGTAATTTTCTTTTCAGTGCTGTTTTGAATGTTGGTTTAGAGGGGTGTGATTTTCAAAGAAAATGGTAAATTGTTCCTTATCATTCATTCAGAATACATTAGGCTAGATATGCAGAGATTTTCAGTGAGGACTACTGAAGAAAAGCTTGTGTACATGTTTGTTATTGATTACAAAGTTTTAGATAGTTTTGAAACTATTCCTTTCTGTGCATTTTACATATATAAGCATTTGTTGTAGAAGAGTGTGGCTTTAGGTAGTAAAATGTTAAAACCATTTTGTTATCCTTTACTGTTTCAGAGAGAGAGAGAGAGAGAGAGAGAGAGAGAGAGAAGAGAGAAAGAGAAAGAGATCATGTGTGTGTGTGTGTGCACTTTGTACTATGTGTGTGTGTGTGTGTGTGTGTGTGTGTGTGTGTGTGTGTGTGTGCGCTTTTGTACAGTGTGTGTGTGTGTGTGTGTGTGTGTGTGTGTGTGTGTGTGTGTGTGCGCTGTGTGTGTGTGTGTGTGTGTGAGCGTACTTTGTGTGCACAGTGTGTGTGTGTGTGTGTGTGTGTGTACTTTACACAGTGTGTGAGTGTGTGTGTGTGTGTGTGTGTGTGTGTGTGTGTGTGTGTGTACACGTGTGAGAGAGAAAGAGAGAGAGAAAAGGGACATGTGTTTGTTTCAGCTGCAGTTATGTTTGTTGTCTGATATATGATTGTCATATTTTCAGTTTTGGAGTGATGACTGTCGATACCTTGTGTGATGTGGACCCCAACTCTTCAGCCTTGCCCTCATTAGCCCCACACCGACAGCTGTGATGAGTGAAGACACAATCCTAGACCCCAAAGCACCAAGCAAAAAGGTGATTTTCAGGCACAGACATTACTGTGCATTGTAGTATAAACAGTGTGAGAGGGAGTGTATATATGTGTTTATGGGGATGACTTTGTGAGATTAATGAGCATTGCTGTATAGACTGTATGAGAGAAAGGGTATATATGTGTTTATGTGTGTGACTTTGTGTGTGTGTGCATATATACATTGTGCACATGCTTGTGCCATAAAAACCATGAGTAATGGCTAAAAGTATTTTGCCTCTTTTTCACGTGGTGAGGAGTCATTGCAGTACCACAGTGACAAGCTGATTACTGGGTACCTCCAACTCTACTGGCGTTGTGTCAAAACCTGTGTCTCTGCAGATGGTTTTCCTCTCCACTCTGTGGCCACACTCATTTTTGCACTAAAACGCTATATGATCCATGTCCGCGTTTTGAGGCCTACTACCGTAATTTTCGGCCAGCATTTACTGTTAAACTAATAATTGATCAAAAGAACAACTCCCCATTAATTATTCCCCTTGTTTTGGGGGGATTTTCACCAGTGAACTCACAGTCTTCAAATACATGACGTTCCTCTTAGTTGTCATCACATTACATGCCTTTGCACTCACCCATGACCCTATCTTTGCGGCAGCGAGAAGTGCCCAAATAGTCACATCCTTTTGATCTTAATCTGTCTGCTTGGAAACCACCTGGCTTGTGCCTTGATGGCCATCTGAAAGAAAGTGAGGAGAATCAATTTTACAATAAAAAATTCTGAAAACAATCTAATCGCGCCAGTCTATAAACACTTGACTCCTTAAAGCAAGGCCTTGGCGCATCAAGTTTTGGTATGCAACCTGTGACTGTCAGTCCAGACAGTCAGACAAACGGAAGTGATTCTGAGCATCATCAGGAATAACCCTATAAGGGTTAAACTCCTTCTGGTGCAGCATGTCTCCAAGGTATTGCTTGAGATCCATGGCTCAGATTTTCACTGGTTTATTTCTAGGCCCACTGCTCCTGTTTCAGCCATCACTTTGTTGATATGTTTGTTTGTGAAGGGTTCAAGGTTGTTGACTTCAAGCAGTAATAGTGGGATGAAAACTCTATGGATGCTTGGAATTGTTCAGTGGTGTCAGGATTTCAATTTCTCAAAACTGAAATTGAGACAGCTTTTTTTTTTTTCAGTCTTTAGTTGTTTACAGCCATACTTTAAAAATCATCAGTTCTGGAAATATTCTTGTTTCAGCCCTGTTGATGCCAGACTTCTTCTGGGTCTTCACAAGAATGGAATCTGTCTAGTTATACAAACCCATTGGGAAGAGCCATGTTAATCATTTGGATGTTATATGCTAGCTGAGAGTGATAATAAGAACCAAGTCATTATGGCAGACACTAGCGGTTATATCTATCACTTTTACTGGTGTATCTGTCATTATTGGTCTCATTTCAGTGAGGACAGCAAACATTCCTTTGGTCTTCTCCGGCATCGGCATCGTAACCAATACTAGTATTTGTCACTATCATGAGTAAATGATTATGCCTTTCTTGTCAGTCTTGTTGACGACCACTTGAAGCAGATTGTCAAGCTTTTTTTTCAGTCTGGTCATTGTCATAGTTTGATGTGGGACCATATTGTTGCACTACCATAGTGATGAATGGTTTCACTGAGAGTCAGGTGGTCATGATTCTGCTGGACACAGGGCAGCTTGCCAGTACAGTTCCCTGATGTTCAACATCCCATTCCATGTCCTACAGTTCCCTGATGTTCAACATCCCATTCTATGTCCTATAGTTCCCTGATGATGTTTAACATCCCATTCCATGTCCTACAGTCCCTGATGTTCAACATCCCATTTCATGTCATAGTTCCCTGATGTTTACATCCCATTCCATGTCCTACCCCTGATGTTCAACATCCCATTCCATGTCCTACAGTTCCCTGATGTTCAACATCCCATTCCATGTCCTACAGTTCCCTGATGTTCAACATCCCATTCCATGTCCATAGTTCCCTGATGTTCCATGGTTCCCTGATGTTCAACATCCCATTCCATCTCCTACAGTTCCCAACATCCCATGTTTCATGTTCACATCCCATTCCATGGCCTACAGTTCCATTCCATGTCCTACAGTTCCCTGATGTTTCATCCCACCATCCCATTCCATGTCCCCATTCCATGGCCTTCTTCTTCACATTGAAGAAGCGCAGACAGGAGAAGGGCATGTTGCAGCACAGGACATACCATTCTTCTGCCAGTGCTTCTCCAGCGTTCTGCCACCTAAATTTGCAAACACAGAGAATGCACCAGGAGTCTGTCCTTCTGTGCTTGTAGAATCAACTTAGATATTACTTAATATTTGATACAGCATATCTGAACGGTCCGTGATATGTGATATTTTATTCAGTGTATCTGAATGGTCTGTAGAGGGGTAAAAAAGAAATAACTATTGAAACTATCTTCATATTGAATTTACAGTTTTCCTTTCATTTCATTATTTTAATGCGTTTTGTTTAATCAACAAGACAAACTGTTTTTGTTAGGTTGTGACACGAAAAAAGCAGTCCGCCAAACCTCCAGTGTTCAGCTTGTCAGGAAACTCCAAACACTCGAGATGTCAGTAGTCAACAGCAGTGTTCGTAAGTGGGAAGTTTTTTCTTCTGGAGTCTGTTTGATTGTAGAGTGGAGGCTGTTTACCACAGATTTCAGGGGACAAGAGAGCACAAGAGAAATTCGCTTTTTAATTGTGCTGAACAAAGAAAGTCGCTAGAAGAGTGTTTAGAGTTCCAGTATTAATGTGTGAATGCAAAAAAGTTGACAAATTAAGATGATCGCAGCGTGTGCTTGTGCTTTTCTGACCCAGTTTTAAGATTGCTTGCTACATCCATAATGACACAAGGGCTGGTGAAAAGGGTCAGGTAGGGTTCCTGACTTCCATTAACTGCAAAACCTGAAGACAGTCGTTAAGATGATAGACTGACAAAAACTCTGCATTTCAGTGACCAAATGCACAGCCTATAGCACTGGAAATCTCGGTTTCCAGTTCTGCTTGCGAAGATTGTCATGGTTGTAGAATTTAACATATGGGACATATGTCGGTGTAATGTGGGGATTTTCAAAGATCTATTCTTGTGCTGAAATGATAGTTTGTTTGATGGCTTCAAGTGTCAGGTAGCCCGCTGTTGCGAAAGGCATCACTGCAGGCTCCACAGCCACCAGCTAATTGCAAAATGCAGCTCAGAAGCCAGGTAGAAAAGAACTGATCAGGAAGGCAAGAAAGAAAAAAAATCTACCATCATGGCATCTTCATAATTGATGCTCTCAGGAAAGAACCTGTGCTTTGTGCAAAAATAGTGAAGAGGTTGTTACATTTTGGTTTTCAGAGCTAAAAGGTTCAGCAAAACTTCATGGATGTGTGTGTGTGTTTGCATGTTTGTTGGTGCCAGTGGTAAGCTTTAACAATGGCATTTTCTCGGCAAGTTCAAGCATGAGCTTAATCAGACTTGGCAGAAGGATAAATGTTGTAGAGACCTTTCCAGTCATGCTGTGCATGAAGATCTCACTGGACAGTAAAATTGTCAGTTTGAGATTAACATTTTTAGCAACAAAATCAATAGTATTAAAGTGTCGTTTTGATATCAATTGTGATCACTTAAAACTATTGCTTTAAACGCTAATAAAGAAAAATCGCTAAATGAAATGATGTACAAAAACTGTAACCAACATGAAGTTTCATATTGTCAAGGTTATAACATTCGTGCCATTTCTACTAAACTGAAATGGAGATAGGACTAATATACTACTAAATGTAGATATGAATATTAAATCAACACTTATTTTGGCACCAAATTTCAGAAGATAAGTGATCGCTCATTCTTTTTCATTGTCCTGAATGCTGTATACCTTGCCTGAAGAAGTCCTAGAAGTTGAAATGCGTTTGCGTTGTGTTTTGTCTTGTAATTTGTTTGTCCATGTTAACTGGTGGAGTTATTTAAATTCCTTTAAAACTGAATATAGTATTTGTAGTGCTAGACAACATAATCACAGTAAAGCATCTTGCCATACACATCAGAATGTTTAGTACATGCTGATGTTATGTGTTTTGAATAAGAAGCAGTGAGTTGGTTCAGAGAAAAGGGAATTGTGGGCACGCTGTCTGGCTGGAAACAGATCTGTGGGATGAACTTTTCACCTCAACAGACACACATTGTGCGAATGGCAGAGAGAGCACCAGTAATTATGGTCAGGTCAGTTCAGAGTGCTGTCTTGGGACAGGAAGAGAACCAGTCAAGAAGGAGCAGGGCTGGAGTGGAGTGGGGCTGGGCTGGCAGTAGTAGAGGTGGGTTAATACTGTGAGGGGCACTGATGAAAGAAGTGGCCAGTGTGTACACAAATGAGAACTTTTTTGTTTGATGGGGGTGTGTGTGTGTGTGTGTGTGTGTGTGTGTGTGTGTGTGTGTGTTTTTCAAATTGAATCTTTATCCTTCTCTCCTACACCCATATCTTGTCCGAACCACTCTTTGCACCTTGTCCTTTTCAGTTGTGTAGCGTGTATTCATCACATAATTATGAGTCCAAGTTGATATCTTTGACAGATGGATATAGGTTCTGGTTTAAGTGTATCAACACACTTAACCCAGCTTTGTTTTAGAGAATTATGTTTAGATACTTGAATTTAGGTATTCCGAGAAGCTTTTGTGGTTTTATGTCAGCGTTTGTATAACAGGGTGTGTGCAGACTTTTTGGCTTTTGTTTCAGAAACCCTCCAAGTGTACGCAGAAGTTCCCGTTTGTTTGGTAGTTCCCAGTTCTGTTAAGGTACATTTTTTTTCCCTTTTCAACAAGAGAATTGTTTACTTATTTGTGTGTTTTTTTTTTTCAGTCTGAGTGGAACTATGTATTCATGTGAAAGGATAAATGTATTTGTTACTCAAGGCTGCTAATATGTCTCTAAATATGATTTAAAGTAAACAATGAAAAAAAGAAGTGCCCATCGAATGCTTGATGGGGTTTCCTTTCCATCAAGTTTCAAAGATGAATCATGTGTATGCTAACCCTCACCAACTGACATTTAAATGGGATAGTAATACGGTGATGGAGGAAAACATTATTTCAAGCAGGTGATGATGGACTGTACTGAAAACGCTCAGTGTGAGATGGCCAGTCTGTGACGGTGCAGGAGAACAACAAGTCTCAGGGCAAGTCACGTTTCACCAGCCCCAAAGGCCTGGGCCGCAAGACCAAGTCCCGCAGCAGCAAGGGCCAGCAGGACCTGAACCAGCTGAACAAAAATGAGACGGTGAAGGGCAGCAAGGCGGGCAGCCACCCCGAGCCAGTGTCCTCCACCATGCTTCTCCACATGCAGCAGCAGTCCCTGGGTCAGTTAGTGTGTGTGGTATTGTGAACAATTCCTTTGCTGGTTGCAGAGTGAGGCCACTGCAGGCAGAAACTTAAACAAATTTTAAAAAGTGTTTGTAATAATTCTGCCAAACAACGTTCACAAACAAATCACAAGACAAAGTATGACACGTTTCAACCTCGTACATCTTCTCCAGGCAAGATCAACAGCACTTGGGGGTATCGAAAATGAACAAGCAGTCACAAATCTTTGTTAAATTCGGCGCAGGATGTGTGTTGAATCCTTCGCTGGGTCAGAAGTGGACAGCATATTTTGAAGGCAAGAGAGACAAAGGTATGCACTTGTGTCCTCAAACGTAACACTTCAGAGACATGCATGCTCTACAGAACCAAGCACAATGCATATTCATGCAATGCATGGATGTTACATAAACAAGACTCCTGTAGCATGTTTGCTCAGTGTGTCTGGATGGAAGTAAGCCTCTGGACTTATTTTCATCACAAATGCCTTTTTTTTTTTTTTACTTTACAGACTAAAGCTTTTTGATATAATGAGTGTGGCAGCATCAGTTTTCTAGTTGTTCATTTCAATTTTTTTTGCTGCAAAGAAAGGAAAGAAGTTAAAGAAATATGTTTTAATTGCCTTGGGCATAACTTCCTCTTAGTTCTTAGTGTTTAAGAAAATTGCGATCTAATTGTCAGAATGATAACAACTCTTTGGTTGGTTGCTTGAAAGTGGTATGTCTTTCAACCTGATGTATTTTTTCAGTTCCATGTAAAGGTATCGGTTGGTCTGTGATGCCTGGATCTATCTTTATGAAAAAAAAAATTGTGTGTGAAAAAATACCTAAAAAAAAAAGGCCAGAAAGTTATTTTTGTGGTAGGACATGTCTGATGGCAACACTAGACAGTTGGTTGGCATTTGGATTGATGTATCACACATTATACACATTCTAATCGTGCCTGTCTAAGATTCTGACCCTGCACACCAAAGACAGTGTAACTGTCCATGCCAGAACCTTGAGGTTCAAAGTATCGTCATCATCACTTTTGCAACTTCTGACTGCAGTGTCTGAGTTTTGGTCATCAAAGTCAGCTGGCTGTCGCTCTAAACTGTCATTATCAAGTGATAAGTCAGTGTCTGACATGTGAGAGGTTGGCTATATAGCAGAACTGAAGTGAAACTGTAAAGATAGTTGACAGGAATACACAGACATGACCAGGCTAGACCTGACTCTGGGCCGGAAGGCAGTTACTATCTTTATAATTCATATGCGCTTCTTTAATCCAGTTTTGCCACAATAACTTCAACAAAAAATGGATCTGGCAATACATCGTGAAAGACCAGTACAAGCCGTCTGGAAAGCAGCCTGAGGGTTGTTATTGGCCGATGCCATAGTGAAAGGTTAATTCTATCAAGAGATACAACAATTTCAATTGTTATGTTTTTTGTGAGAATTCCTGATTATATGCAAGAAATTTTTTTTTTAAAGAGAGTACTTATATAGTGCCTGTCCCTGGCCAGAGACCAAGCTCTAAGCGCTTTACAATCCTCATTCGCGTTTACACGATGGGGTTTCTGCCTAGGTAGAGCTGACTGAAGAGCTGCCTGCTGGTGCTTCATTCAGTCGTTTCCCGTGTCATTCAGTCAGTATTGTTCATTCAGTCTTACAGCTCTTTCATTCTTTTGATTTTTCGCGTATAGTGTATGCTATGTGTAATGTGTCATCCATACCAACGCCCAAACTGGCTTTCTCTTCTGAAATTTGGTGATGGGATTTTAATGTGTGCAAGTGTTATGCGTGTGTTCACACTCGGAACCTCGGTTTATAGTCTCATTCAAGGACTTTTTGGAAAATGGAGTAAGAACCAATGTTAACTCTGAGGGAAAAATCCCCCTGTACTGAAACGGCCTGGCGGAGATTCGAACCCGCCCGCAACCCCAGGATCACCAAGATTACAAGTCTAGCGCTCTACCAGCAAGATTGTTGCAAGACTATTGATGGACTGATTTTATAACAAACTAGTGTTTGTCTGGAACTTAGGGGAGATGCGTGTGCTGCTGTTGACCCCTGTGTTGTATGTGTTAAAGAGAGTGAGAGAGAGAGAGAGAGGAGAGAGAGAGAGAGAGAGAGAGAGAGAGATGTGTTTACACCGTTTGCTTTCTGGGTTTTCAACTGCTGCAGGTGGTTTGCTGAGGCTGTTGTTGGGGGTGGGGAAGGCCTATGCAGCACTGTCCCAGTACGAGTGCTCCAAGGCTGTGGAACTGTTTGAAGAAGAACTGCCGGAGCATCAGTACAACACGGCCTGGGTTCTCAGTCACATAGGGCGAGCCTACTTTGAACAAGGGGACTTTCAGAAGGTTAGACAATTTGCCGGACAAGGTTTTAAAGATTTTTTTTTTGTGATTTATCAGGATTTGTTTTTTCTTTCCCTATCATATTGTAGCAGATAAGCTGAGCATATTGAAGAAGAGATGAGAGTAGGTTTGAAGAAGACATTTGCAGGCACGCACACACATACACACACACACAACAGATGCACAACACACACACAAACACCCCCCTCCCCCCCCCCCCCCCCCACACACACAGCATCCATGTAGAGTGCAGACTAGTTGTGTGGGAGGTACTTTTATATATACATGTTTTTAAACTTCATATGACCTCCTTTTTTCTTTTACTTACGTTTTTTTGTTGGCCTTGGCAAATAGGACGTGAACAGTATTCCAGCTGTCAGGACCTAGATTTTAAAAAGTGCTTTGTTCCTGTGATCATTGTTTTGTGTGTTTTCTTGGTGTAGTTTGATAGACACATTAGTTATAGAGTTAAGGAGAAGTGCGACACATAAGATGACTTTTGGCATTGTATACTCTGCCATATCAAATCCAGAGATGCTAGTAAACAAGTGTGATATCACTTCTGTTTTTAGTTTTGTTGAGAAGCTTCAGTAAAAAAAGACATTAGGCTTTCACTTGATTTCTTTAAAAAAAAAAAACAACAAAAATCTGGATGAAGATTCAACATTACTGCAGATTTATTTTAACTGTAGTTTTGAGTTTATGCTCTATGACCTTTCGTACAATTGACACCACCCCCAGGACAAAATTTGTGGACCTGTGGATTTAGCTCCATAGCTGTACTGTGGACTGTTGTCTGCCCAGGCGGCCAGTATATACACTGAAGCTCGTCGGCTGGAGCCCTATCAGTTGCTGGGGATGGACCGATACAGCACATCACTGTGGCACCTGCAGCGGGAAGTGGAGTTATCGGCCCTGGCTCATGATCTGGCTGACCTGGATAAGAACTGTCCACAGGTGAGACCTTACACACACTACAGTAGAATGTCTCTGTCAAAGTGGAATGAAAAGTTTTTGCCAGGACATAAGTTTAAAATAATGCTACCCACCATACTCGCACTACAGTAGAACATCTCCATCGAAATGGAAAGAAATGTTTTTGTAAGGATACAAGTTTGAAATAATACTACCTACCATACACACACTGCAGTAGAATGTCTCCATCAAAATGGAATGAAATGCTTTTGTAAGGACACAAGTTTAAAATGGTACTACCCTTCATAGTGTTTTGGTGCCATTGTTTGCTTAGGAAGTTTTATTTCTTAAAGTAGGGGTGATTTTGGAGTTTGAACATGGGACATTGAATTGAAAAAAAAAGATCATTTTGGTAGACTTGTAGTTGTGCTGGTAATTGGATAGAGTTTTTATGTGTTGATAGATTTTTGTTTTTGGTCGGTTTTGTGAATTATTTTTTTCCAGCATCGGACTGAGAAAAAGAAACCTGGACAGACCAAGCCAAAATGCAAACAAACAGGAATTTTGCTTTTGAATCTGTAAAACAGTATTCCCAAGATCACAGCAGTCATGAACTTTCTGAACATCCTTTTTAAACCAAATCTAATATGAAAAACACACTATGAACTAAACATGAAGTCGAACAGTGTAATTCTTGTGACATGTTTGGAAGAAAGGTTAGGTCGAAGCCGAGGGTCAAGGATGTGTGGTTGATATCTGGAATTATTTTAGAAGGAATCAGGAAGGAGTGGAGGGGAAGAGGGGGGGGGAGAGCGAGAAGGAGGGGAGGAGTTTTAACGTGCAATGAAATTGCTTGTGATGAAACAGATAACTGTGGTTTTCAGACATGGTGTGCGACGGGCAACTGCTTCTCTTTACAGAAGGAACATGACGTTGCCATCAAATTTTTTAAACGTGCCATACAGGTAAAGCCTCATTTGAGTGCCTTACACTAAGACAAAGAGAGAGTTTGTGGATGTCGGGGTCGAAAGGTGTCTGCGTGTGTAATGTTGTTTTTTGTGTGTTCAAGGGAGAGAATTTTATTTAGTTTAATTCATATATTGTATCATCATCCCACAGCACCATTATAATGGAACAAATAAACAAACTGAAAATGTACGGCTGGAACATTAGTATTCTGAATAAAAAGCATCATGCTGTATTTTCAGACTGAATTAGCTGTATATATATATTCAACTTAAAAATTTTTTGCAGCTCATAGTGAAAAATATAATAATGAATTATAAATGTCTTTGAGGATTCTCAGAAGATCTTAAAAAAAGGAAAACAACAAATATTGACAACGTTTCGGTCATAGACCGTCTTCAGGACTTGTGACATAAAAAGAAAAGGAAAAACAAATGAGTATTAATAGGAAATGATGTATGAAAACATATACGTAAACAGACAGTGATGTGCTTAAGGGTGTGTGTATGTGTGTGTGTGTGTGTGTGCATGCCTGCGTGCATGCATGTGTGCGTGCGTATGCGCACGCTTGCTTATTGCGCGTATGTACCTGCACATACGCTCGCTTTGCGTGTGTGTGCGTGTATGTGTGTGTGCATGTGCGCACATATGTGTGCGTGTGTGTGTGTGTGTGTGTGTGTGTGTGTGTGTGTGTGTGTGTGTGTAATGGGGAAAAAGGAAAATTCAGTGTCCAATCCCATTTCACTTTGAGGAAAAGAGAGAGGCAGGTAGAGGAAAAAGACAACAGAACTAGAGATAAAGAAAAGAGAGAGTAGTAGAGGAGTCTTATGTCTGGAAGGGGGCACTTGAGAGTGTGTAAAAGAAAGTGAGAGAGAGGTCGTTATCTTGTTAAATCCTCCCCTCCAGCACCTCCACAGCTTCATCTGCTCACCCCCACCCCCCATTCGCCAGTAATTCTCTCCACTGTATTGTTTTGTGTTTCAGGTTGATCCTGACTATGCATATGCTTACACTCTGCTGGCTCATGAGTTTGTGTTCATTGAAGAGCTTGACAAGGCCCTGGCCTGCTTCAGGAACGGGCTGAGGGTGGATTCCAGGCACTACAATGCATGGTGAGTTGCTGCAGGGGAGAGAACTGGGGTTAAGCAGAAATCTCGAAATCATGATTTTGCCCTGACCTGAACATTTTTAAGATCCCTATCTCTGAATATTCATAAAGATTTGAAATTCAAGATTATCTGTTGAAACTTACATCTGCATTTGTTTCATTTTGCCTCACCAGTCTTTTTTTTAAATTTAATTTTTTATACTTCTTTCGATTTTTCATAGATTTTCAAGACTGAGCAATCGATTACATGCTTTGGTTTCTTTTACTATTCAACTTCCCACACTAACCAATCTGTTGTAGTTGACTGTTTCTTGTGGACTTGTGTATTGTTATATATTAGGTCAGTCATGATGCTGAGGTGCATGATGTGCAGGTACGGTGTGGGCATGATCTACTACAAGCAGGAGAAGTTCAGCTTGGCAGAGGTCCATTTCCGTCGTGCTCTGGCCATCAACCCACAGAGCTGTGCCCTTCTCTGCCATGTTGGTGTGGTAAGTATGTCTGACCTGCATGGTGAATGACTTGAAAACACCTTTTTCTGGAAACCTTCTCTTCTCCATTTTAACAAGGGGAAAAACAAGTTAAAGTGGAACATAAAATGTTGATGTGCAGAATCAGTTCTGTAGTGTGTCCTGGAACTTTGCTTTCTGCAGACTTTCTGTGGGTGTTATAAATGATGGTGATGACTGCCCAGAAACAGAACTGTCTCCGGCAGTATGGAGAGCAAAGTGTTGTCCAGTGTGTGGAAGACAGTCTTGTGTATTATCAGCCTGTTTGAATTATAACGTGCATTCATCTGACTGACTAGACAAGAACAAACAGCCAGTAGGTCACTGATTAGGTTCAAATTGAAATATTTTTCATTTTGAATCCAAAAATAGTGTCTCAGCAGATTATCTTTTTTTTTCAGAACCCAGCAGATTCAAGTTCCAGCAGATTAAGTGTATTTGTATTAGAAGAGTGGGACACTGGCATAGTGTGGTTTCACAGTTTGTTGTCAGTGGATGTACATGAGGGATTAAAATGTCATCTTTTGTAAGAAGATGTAGAACATCAGAATGGTTCATAGTGCTGTTTAGTATTTTTTCCTTTGAGTTGGAACATTTGATGTCCCTGATGTCCGAACAGTTACAGTCTGTCATGATTGTGATAAAACACTGTTGGATTTGTTTTCAGTATGACTGTGCTGGTTCAGTGTGGCAGTGTGGTGTTGCAGGCGCAGCATGCTCAGAAGAAGACAGAGCAGGCGTTGGCCACGCTGAACCGGGCCATTGCCACTGACCCACGCAACTCGCTATGCAAGTTCCACAAAGCCTCCATTCTGCTGGCCTCCGACAGACATAAAGTCAGTGACTCTTCAGGAGAATGTTGATGTAATGTGTGATGATAATGATTATTGGCAGATATACACATAGATATATAATAAGCAGGAGCTGACTGTTGGTATTAGCATGTTCATTAGCACTGTTGATGTAGCTGCTCAGACATGCTCAACATTGTATCTCACAAAGGTCTAGGCATGAGAGAGATGAGGCCCATCAATTTAAAGATACTGTATGTTGCCCAGGAAAAGGTTTGTACTTTGTTTGATATACAGTTTAGCTGTGTGTTAAACAACAAAAGCTTTTAAACGCTTACAGTGTAGAATGGCGAGCAATCTGTTGGGAGCTGCCAGTTTCAGATTCTCACAAAGCAGCCACCAAGGAGACACTGCACTGCCACTTGTCACTTTGGTGCTGTTCACTGGTATTGTAAAATAGCAAAACAACATCTATGGAGCCTCATACTAATGACTTTAATGACATGATCATGGACTCTGACTTTACTGTAAAGGACTCCACTACATCCATCCAACAACAGACCTCAGAAATTGCCAGCACTGAAGAGTTTGGCCAGAATTCACCACAGGCGTAGATGTTGATACAATACTAGAACTGAAGTCAGCACAAGATCTGGACATGAAGAACCACAGAATTTGAAAATGTTTTGTATATTTCATATTCCTTAATGAGAATGATGAAGATGCTGTTAAGACCTGTAGATGTCATACTGTGTGGGTTTGTCTGAGACTATATGGCAAGGTTGTATCATATACTTATTTTCAGAATGTGTCCAGGTCTGAAAGTGTTCATTAGAAGTAAGTTGAGGAACGCTCTCATAGGCAAGTTGATGAAACTCGACAATGTAGTTCAGGTTTACTAATCTGAGCCCATAGAATATTCAGTAAATCTATTCAGAAACTGGCAGATGCTGACAAATCCCATAAATGTATTCATGCCATTGACGGAGATTGAATAGATGATCTCCCAGCTTGCAGTCCACAGTACAACCTCTACACCATGGTATTGTGTTGATTTTATCTTAATTTCTGTTCTTTTTTTGTTTGTTGGTTTGTTTTGTTTTTGAGAATAATTAATTACATTTTAGCAGACATAATAAGTGGTCGAAACAAATTACTTTTGGGCACAGAAAACTTTACAATCTCATCTTCAGTGTAGTTGAAGATTTAGTCAAACTTGAATGTTTGGACCTTACAGATTCATGTACGCTTCAGTTGTAATATATTGATCATGATCACAAACAAATGCATTTATTACTTTCCCTCAGGTTTGTTTACTTGCAAATATGAATCTCTCAGTTACCATTTGAAAGATCTACCAAAGAAGCAAAAGTGTTATCAGCATAAGTATTCTCTATCATGTTTAAACTTGCTAGCTGCGGCTGACGATTTATTGTGTGGTACTTGCTATGGTAACTGTGTATTCATCTGTAGCAAGTCTGCAAACTCAGTGAAAACAGTTGCTTTTTTTTTTTTTTTTTTACAAAATATGAATGAGCCTACTAATGAACTAATGATACCCAAGCCTGGTGAATTTCCGCCTCCAGCCAGTTTTCCAAAGTGTCTGTTTTCCTCACGGATTGGAACTGTGTATTCAGGGAAAAAACAACTCTGTAATCATTCCACTCTTTGTGCAGGAAGCTCTGGAAGAGTTGGAGGAGCTGAAGC
Organism: Conus betulinus; assembly: GCA_016801955.1. Classification (NCBI taxonomy): domain Eukaryota; kingdom Metazoa; phylum Mollusca; class Gastropoda; order Neogastropoda; family Conidae; genus Conus; species Conus betulinus. Next base: position 228,602 of record JADBJO010000986.1, on the reverse strand, counting down.
AGATTATTCCTTCCGAGTCCCTTGTGTACTTCCTCATAGGAAAGGTGAGATGAACTGCTGAGAATGAGAACATTTTATTCATAAATACTTTTCTTTTGGGATGCTAGCATGTGTGCGCAGGTGGTGATAGTGTTGTGTGTATATGTATGTGCGCTTGTTTGATGGGATTTTATGTCTAACATGGATCACAATCCCGACATTAAATGAATTTTTGACTGGAAACAGGTGCACAAAAAGCTAGGGAACACTCACTTGGCACTCATGAACTTCTCCTGGGCCATGGACCTTGACCCCAAAGGGGTCAACAACCAGATCAAGGAGGCCATCGACAAACGCTATGCTACCGAGGAAGACGACACTTTGGCCCGACTGACAGAATCCAGTGAGTGTTTGGAATCAGAACATTGATTTAAGCATTAAACAGACATACAGGAAGAGGATTAATTGCTCTGCTGCTGGTTAAGAAGTGGCATACAGTTAACACAAATCTTTGAAACAACTACCACAGAATGTGAATGTGTCAGTCCATACATGGTTGTGAGGTGGCATACAGTTAAGACATAAACTGAAAACAGCTTGCCGCTCGAAGTGAAGGTGTTAGTCCATTTATGGTTAAAAAGTAATGCATAAAGTGAAAACAAGACCACACAATGAGAAATGTGTCAGTCCATGTATGGTTGAAGTGGCTTACAATTCATGCATAGACTGAAAACTGCTACTACATCATGTGGAGTGTGCCGGTCCATTTGTGGTTATGAAGTGGCATACAGTTAAGACATAATCTGAAAACTGCTCCACAAAACGTGGAATGTGTCAGTCTATTCATGGTTTTGAAATGGCATACAGTTAGCGCATAATCTGAAAACTACCACCACATAACATGGCATGTGTCAGTCTGTTCATGGTTGTGAATTGGAGTACAGTTAATACGTAAACTGAAAACTGCTGCTACATAACGTGGAATGTGTCAGTCCATTTAGGCTGTTTGCAAATATAGCATTGAAAATTGATAATGAAAGAGGTATAAACGATAAAACCATGAGAAATTGCTACGTGTTAATTCATGGTGAATTTTAGAGTTTTTGTTTGTGTACTTTGGTGTGTGTGTGTGTGTGTGTGTGTGTGTGTGTGTGTGTGTGTGTGTGCGTGTTTTCTAAGAAAACAATTGTATGCTTTTGCATATCTGTTTGGGAATTAACTAATGTAGAGTTGTAAGATATGGTGAAAGATTGTACTGCTATTATTATCTGTTCTGGTGTTTTGTTAGTATTGCATTCATTTCCCCCTAAACCACACTAACCACATAGATATACAGCTTATGCACAATACACATTAGTGTTTGCACTTATGTAGGTGTGTGTGCCTTCATTAGCAGCAGTACAGAGGTGTATATCCTTTGCAGTGGAACATACAGGCTTGTTAAGATGCAAGAGCACACACACACACACACACACACACACACACACACACACACGACACACGCATACACACACACAGAGACACACAGACACACACACACACACACACACACACTTACTCATGCATATGCTCATACACATAAACAGACACGCTTTCTCATGCTTGCATTCACTCATACATGTTCTGTGTAAAACAAAACAGTCACGCTTGCTATGCTGCATAGTCCAGTCTATGAATAGCATACAACCACATCAACAGTGCCATTAATTGGCTTGTTACTGCTGAAGTCCTGGCTTACCCCGGCCATTGGTAATCCTTATGGTGAAGTCTTACCCTGTTTGAGTGGCCAGCTCTTTGCTAATCCTTATGGTGAAGTCTTACCCTGTTTGAGTGGCCAGCTCTTTGCTAATCCTTATGATGAAGTCTTACCCTGTTTGAGTGGCCAGCTCTTAGCTAATCCTTATGGTGAAGTCTTACCCTGTTTGAGTGGCCAGCTCTTTGCTAATCCTTATGGTGAAGTCTTACCCTGTTTGAGTGGCCAGCTCTTTGCTAATCCTTATGATGAAGTCTTACCCTGTTTGAGTGGCCAGCTCTTAGTTAATCCTTATGGTGAAGTCTTACCCTGTTTGAGTGGCCAGCTCTTTGCTAATCCTTATGGTGAAGTCTTACCCTGTTTCAGTGGCCAGCTCTTTGCTAATCCTTATGGTGAAGTCTTACCCTGTTTGAGTGGCCAGCTCTTTGCTAATCCTTATGACGAAGTCTTACCCTGTGTGAGTGGCCAGCTCTTTGCTAATCCTTATGATGAAGTCTTACCCTGTTTGAGTGGCCAGCTCTTTGCTAATCCTTATGATGAAGTCTTACCCTGTTGAGTGGCCAGCTCTTTGCTAATCCTTATGATGAAGTCTTACCCTGTTTCAGTACCTGAGACCAGTACTGAGCTGGGGGAGGAGGGGGCAGGAGGGGTCATCCTCACATATCCTGTCCCCGGAGGATGTCCAGCCCTACCTGCAGGCCATCTTTGACAGCGATGAGAGTTTGTGACACTGATCCTGCCTGCCTGCCTATCTGCTTCCTGATGGCACACTCTTCGTGGTACCGGCATCAGGAGACTGTTATTTTAAAGAACATTTTTTTTTTTCCTGTTTGAAGACAGATCTGAAATTGGAAGGAGGGAATGGTGGGTGGGAGGGAGCACTTTCATTATTTAGGTTTTGAAACTGGCAAGGCACCAAGAAGACTTGGATTTGGAAATATCTTGCTTCAATGGTTATCACTTAGCAAAGTATTATGAACGGCTTTGCATGATTTTTGAATGCAGAATACATGTAGAACGTTGTTTTTCCATTGCTCCTGTCAGTATAAGGTTCAGCTGGAAGAAAAGATGGAAGAAGAAAAGGTATTGTTTCAGTATTTGCATTTGCCAAAATATCGTAGATTGGCTTTATGGGGAAGAAATCTTCACCGACACACCTTTCTCATAGTCACACACACGCACCATCCACACACACACACACACACACACACACACACACACACACACACACACACACACACACAGAGAGCATTTGTTCTAGGGCAATCAAAAGTCTGGAACTCCAATACTCTTAGAGACTTCACACCTGTGTGATTGTGATAACATTGTTATAATTACCAAGATGTTGTTAAACTTAAAAGTGTCTTTTTCCTTTGTTTCTCTCCTTTTTTCCAAGAAATTTTAATCTGTGTCATGTTATTAGTACTAATTATCCCACTGTGGAGAGTCTCTTTTTTTTCCCCCCCCCTTTTTCACCCTTCATAGAACACTAACCACAGATACGTTACCAATTAACGTAATCCTTCCATGAAGGGAACATTATTATCCTCTGCACCGTCCCACCACAGTGTTTCCTAGTGTTTTGTTTGTTAGTTCTTGAAGCAATGTTTCCCTGTGTAATCGTTGTGTCTGAAAGTCGTTGTACATAAGGGAGAGACTGAGATGTGGAAAGATTTGAACTGATGAGAGACACTGTGAGGTATGATGCGATTGTTGACAGCATGTGTTGGCCAGTGATAGAAGAATAGAAGAAATGACCAAAAAGTCCAGTGTCGAACTAGGAAACATCCACAAGATAGAATGAAAAAAAAGCAGCAAAAAACATTAGCAATGTAAAGCAAAGTGTCCACAAGGATTTGGATATGGACATACACATTATACTGGCAATTGCAGTGCACAGTGGGCCCAAACATGGCATTTTGTGTGATAGCCAGGGAGTTTCTTAGTTTCTTTTTAGATTTGTAACAGAAACATGGTGCTTTACAAAATGTTTAAGTTGTTCATTCCCAGGTCTTTCTCAGACTTTACAGGATGACGGATAAGATGGTATGGCTTATCTGTGTTACGTTTTCAAAGAAAGACATATTTGTGCCCTCTCTCTGTCACTCTATGTCTTAAATCTTTGTGGGAAAAAAAAAAATCAGAAAAGCTGTCGGCAGAGCTGTACTATTGACAGGGTTTTATGTTTTTCTCTCTCTTGGACAGATTTTTGTTGTTGTTGAAAATTCTACATAACAGCATATTTGTATATATGATGTCTATTGAGTCTTACTTATGTGTATGTTTTTAACTTGTGCAATTTTTTGAGATGTCGAGAAAAACAAGGGGAGATGGTTGTGGTATACACAGGAGATAAACCTTTCATTTTTTTTTTTTTGAGGGGGGGTGGGTGGGTTCAAAATTGTCATGTGTACATGGGAAAGCTGACAACTTTTTTTTAAAGTGCATGTGCAAAACAGCATATATGGTGACTGTGTTATGTAAATACTGTGTGGACATTTTATACTACAGCAAGAGTTCTGCATGGTGCCCTAGAGTGAAGACCAGCCGCTGGAAGAAATGATTGATTTGCTTTCACCTGTTTGTGAGTAAGTATACATGTATCTTGGTATGCTTTGTGTGATTGACGAAATTGAGCAGAAATAGTATTTTTTTTCTCTTTCTTTATTCCAGTTCTGAAATAACACTGACTTGCCTTTTTTGTGTTTGAATTTTGAAACAACTGAAAATTGGTTATAAACTGCAACGGTTATCAGATTCAAATCAGTATTACATACTCTGTGCCTGAAAGAAAGTGAACGCACAGCTGTTTAGATCAAGTTACATAGTTTTGAGAGGCAGGGGAGTTTACAGCTTGCCTGCAGCTGCAGAGGGCAAGCCGTGAATACAGGTCAGGGAAAGGGGTGTTTTCTGCAGGCCGCTTCCCACCAGACAGCTAACTGTGCTGTACTTGGCGAACTGAATGTCATCTGTGTAAAGCCAGTCTGGCAGCAATGTGTTCGGCATTGTTGAGCGGCCATTATAAATGGGGCTGTCGGTTTGATGATTAGTGGCAGTCATGAAAAATGTAATATATCTGCGCTCTAGAGATGACTGAATTGGCGAATTTCCGAGAATTCTTTTAATACCAAACTCAACTGGGTTTATTTTCCTGTAGATAACGTACATACGGCATGAAAGGTTGTACGCAAGTGGTCAGGCAATATTAGAACAATGACAACAGACACAGAATTGTGTAAATATACCGTCGTCACTTTCTGGGTATTTAATTTTCCCTAGTTAACTTGTACACAAGTTTGATACATGCCTCTGCTCTGACTACAGCTACAAAAATGTTGAGTCAGAAATGTTTAATACTATCTAGCCAAGAGTGGCGCGTACGGCACAGTTCCCTGCTGCCGCACGTTCGTACATGGCGCTCAGTCCCGGCTGATGCGCATATTTCACCACTTTTTAATGTATTTTTATGGTAACTAGACAACAACTGACAGTGTTGTGTTAGGTGTCATAGGAAAGAACAAACACTTAACTAATTGAACATAGTAATTTCGAATCATTTACTTTCAATGTGTAGTCACGACTGTGTTGAAAAAAAATGTCTGACCAGTAAAAAAAATTCTTTGTTGACGTTCTATTCCGTTCTTTTACAACACCGAATCAGAAGATGAAGGATGGCTGCATCTTCAAGCAATTCACTTTCCTCTTCTCTTTCATAGTTTTCTCTCTCTCTATCACTCCCCTCATCACCAGATCCACTTTGTAATATGATTTCAAGCACTTCATAGAGTGAGAAACCGCTACCCACCCCTTCATCTGACCGACACTTTTTTGCGTGCGTTTAGTGGCAAAGCCCGGTGCTGTCAGTTCCTTTGTCTCAAAGCTGCTGAGGTCGGCCAAGTTGATGATGGAGCATTGAAAGTAAGGTCTACAACTCACTACAACATTCCCAAGACTAGTTACAGAACTTATTTCCCTTGGATCATTTTATGGAAGGTGTAGGAATTTTTTATGTTCCCGTCACCTGACAGTGGGTGACACGGCAGAATGTACTGTCTGTCCATCACCCAGCCTTGGGTGACACGGCTTGAGGGAAAGAAATCCTGTCACCCACTATTGGATGACACGGCTGGCAAAGGTTAAGCCTTGTTTGTTCACCCTTTCACTAAGTGTCTCACACGGGACGGAAAAATAAAGCTGTGAACGATTCTCCCTAGGTATTTAATTAGATGAATCAACCCGTTCTAGCTGCCAGACAAAGAAGAGCACTGAACCACTGCTGGCAAGCTTAAACTACATAGACATGCCAGGCATTTTTTTTGTGTTCACTGTTTAAGTTTTTTCCCCATGCTGTTCCATGTGAAAACTAGAAAAGCACTTGGGAAAACACAGACTTCCACAAAGGTTGAATGGATCTTGGAATTGAAGCAAATGTTTTTTATGGGGTTTGTTTTGGGGCCGCATTCCATCTTTTAGCAGGTTGGTTAAAATCGGTTGGAGTGGTTGCTTGCTGCTGTCATCTTACTGACTGATAACTGGATCCATCCCTTGACGGGGATCTGCAGCAAGATTTAACAGGTTTGTCCTTTGGCAGAACTGCATGCCTCCACCAAGTGTTCTTAACATTGATGTGGATGTTTTTGTTTTTTGAGTGACCTTGCTGACAGGCAGACAGACTGATAAACCAACAGGTGCGGGTGGAAAGGTAACCCTGGGGTTGGTAAAAGTGTTTTCCCATTGAAACCTCTCTGCACTGATGCAAGGTCGAAAGGTCAACACGGCATGTGAAATTTGGTAGTGAAATAGGTAAGTTTGTTTACAGGCTGTCGACATGAACTTTGCCCCTCTCTTCTTTCTTGTCATTTTTATTTGTTGCTTATGGTTTGTCGCTTTAAATCCGTAGTTCAAAAGAACAAAAAATATAATGGGGCACATGGATGAAAGAGATGAAAAATAAAGACTACCATCAGAGGCCTGTGATCATACATGCAAATATAACACACAGCGTGTGTATGATTTTGTTTGAGAACAATAACAGTCTCCGCCCCTGTCCTCCCTCTCCACATTGTAACTGAATGAAGGTACATACATACCAAGAAGAGGCTAAGGACATCTAAGTCAGAGTGACTAATGACAGAATTGTCCTGAATGTATAACAAGGTTGAATAGTGAACAGAACATATTGAATTATTGTGACACACAAGGAGGAAATACTTTAAAAGACAGTTGGACAGTTAAAAAGAAAATTGCCCATTGTTTGTGCTTTATTGAAGTGAAGAGGGCTCAGAATTCATTGCATTACAATTAATGATTTCAGGATTTTCTATATTATCTTTATGGCATCCTAAAAGAGGACATATAATAAACCCTTCATTGATATTATCAGTTTCCTATCTTTGAACGTCTGACAGTTGTCCTCTTTTCATGGGAAAATTTTTGATTTGGTGTTTGGAGCTTCATGAAAGTTGGATGGCCATAGACTGCCTCACATCCTCTGTCCCTTCCGTCACACGCGTACATCTTTCCTCCATCACCCTCCTCTCCTTCGACACAGGGAGAGCGGAAGGGGGGTCATCAGCATTTCCAAGCTTTTCCTCAGGCTGTCGGTTCTCCTGCTGAAGCAAGTCAGTGGATTCATGACAGGAGGTGATGCCTTGCAGCTTTTGTACTGTAAGTCGGCATTGTTGCCAACATATCAGATTGAACTGGACTGCTTGTGTCCTGTCATTATGAATCATCCAAGTTGCTGTCATCTATATCAGTACTTGTTTAGGTCTTGGAATACTTTCAGTTAACTGAGTTGTGTTCATCTACTGTCTGCTTATGAACTGGAGAGTTTTGAGAGAAGGCTTCACCCACCTACACCTTATTTAATGTATATGTTTTATTTTAGAGGTGTGGGAGGGAGTTGTATACATTTGCTTCTCTCCCACTGTTTTTTGTATGTCTTGAGATTAGAATCTAGCACATCCTGGCTTTGTTTGTTTGTTTGGTTTTTTTTGTCGAGGTATCTGTTTAATGAAATCCATTGAAGTTAGTGAAACTGATTAAATGAGTTCCAAAGGTCTTTTGTTTTTTGTAAATATTCACTGTTCAGTTTGAAAGTTAGTTTTCAGAGAAAGGAAATGGTTCATTGGGCCATCAATACTGTGAAACGTATAGAGTAACTGTTATGCTGTCATAAAAAGCCAAGCGAGATACAACAAGTGCAGCGTTTTATTCAGAGGTGGTGATATTGCTTTATGTGTGGGTCCAAGCTGTTAGAATATAAATTTCCTTTTGACATGGAAGCCAGACAAATTAGAAGAGAGAAGCGATAAAAACTGTGTGATTGTGGACTCATGTGGGAAAGATGAGGCGTAGAGAAAGTTAGAACTTGCTGTGAGCAGTGATGGCTTGTTTCAGGTATGTTGAAATCATTTTATTCGTTGGGGTCTCAAATCTCCACATATGCACATACATACTGTATGACCATTGATCTGAACTACACGATACTGCTTAAGGAAAACCCTGGCTACTGATCAACCCACATACAGGCAGAACACTGCAGATGGTGGTATTGTTTTCATCTATATTCGTTTGCGTCAGTCTGTCAGTCAGGTTCACTCCAAAATGGTAGGCTGATCTTCATTAGATTTCACAGAGTTGGTTGGTTGGGCCATACCAGCAAGTGATTCAATTTCAAGTTCTCCATGTGTAACACTTGATGACATGGCAAAGCAAAAACTGTTTCATGTGTTCATGGTGCAGTTTATCTTCATGGGGGGGGGGGGGGGGGGGGGGGGTGGGCGGGCAGTGGCATAAGCACCCGCAGTGTTTGCATTCCACACACTGGGGTGTTGCTTTCATTTGAAGATGCTGACATTTAAAAGTATATGATTTCCCTGAAGATGGAGTATGGCTGCCTTAATGGCAGGATAAAAAACGGTCATGCACACAAAACTCCAATCCATTTGTAGGGTAGATGGGATTAATATTTGCCTGTCCATATAGGGAGTGTCCGCAGGAGTATCAGCCTGTGTATGCAGAAGAAGAAGCAGAAGAACAGTTATGGATATGTACAAGAATCTCTTTATAGTATGATTTTAGCTGATCTGAGAAACTGTAATGATTTTGTGGGACCTTCATCCAGCTTTTTATACATTTTTCAGTGGGTTTTGTGGTCCAGGAAGACCATGTAACCTCTGGCTTGTGTGATAGACTATGTAGAGTCCAGTAGATGAACATTGTCCATTTCTTTTTGATTCCAATCGGGAAAAAGAAAGGTAGCTGTCCCATTACATCATTTATGGGCTACATAGTTCTTCATGTCATTTATGCGCTACATAGTTCTCCCACGGCAAGTACTGTCTCTTGTGAAAAGCTTGGGATTTTTTTCTCCACAAAAAAGTACACCCAAGGACACAGATGTATCAAGACAAACTCTCTGAAGTTCACAAACATTGTTTTAAGCCGTGTCTAGAAATTCAAGCATGTGTATCCAGTAGGAGTAGAGTATGAGCAGAAGGATGTTACTGCTACTGCTGTGAACCTTGAACATGCCTGATGAGGTGAAGGCCCCAACAATACCTAAGGAAGTAGAGGCCATGGGTATCTACAGTCAAAATATATATAGTCCAGAAGCAGGATAGCCATGCTTGTGAGAGGGCTGAACCTCTCTCAGAAGAGCTTCTGTGGTAAAAATGAAGCAAATGCATTAGGCTTCCTTTTTTATCTATCAGGTTTTGCAAGTGTCTTGAAAATGGTATGTGGGGAACCATATTTGACGACTGACAATGGAGATGATTTTGCTGACTCTGCCACTTGTTAAAAAATCCCCAACACATTCTCCAGTCTGTCGTCATGAAGAGCCATACTGTTCAACTCATCAGTCTTTCAGGTGGTTCAGATCAGAGTGAGAATGAAAAGAAAATACTGTAAATTTTCTTTTTTTTATTCAGATGGAAAGTAGTTATTTCTTTGGGCTTGAGTTTTCACTTTGAGGAAAAAAAAAGAAATACATTGTTGTAGTCACAGTTAAGTGATGATAGTGGAAATACTGATATTGTTTTAAAAGAACCAAACCAGATCATGAGTGGAAAATGTTAATTGTAACAGATCTATTGTTTGTTTTCTCAAAACACTATTCACTATTTCTTCCAGAGGTTTGGAAATAGGAGATTCTGTTCCACTGTCAAACTGTTGTTAACAGTAACAATATGGTATTGAAGTTGCAAAGGAATCTTGCTGTTTTTCACATGAGTGTGTGAGCAGAGTTTGCTTGGATGGATATTGGTATGCTGCACTGTTGTCTTACTATAGTCTTCATGTATAATGGTCTGCATTTAGCAATGTGTTGCAAGTGACATTGTCATGGTTTTGCCACTGAGATGACCTGTGAACCATGTGTCTGTGAGCCAAAACTGGCATGAGACAACTTTGAACTTTATCTGGGGAAAAAAAAAAAAAAGACAACTTTTATAGTATAGATAGCATTTTTCTGTCATGTCGTAAATGTTTATTGTCCAAGGGAAAAAAAATGTTTTATTTACATGCAGATTAAAAAAAAAGTGGAAATCATGTTGGAAGATGTGTCTTTTTTTGTTGTTGTTCTTGTGAAGTGTAAGGAATGTGGGAGAGGGGAGGTGATTGGTGAAGAAAGAAGGAAGGATGAGGTACAAAGAGAAATAATAATTAAGGTTCCCACAGTGTGAGCCTCTTCCAAGTTTTAATAAGCACATGTATGCTTGAAATAAAGTAAAAAGCCATTATTGATTAGTTATTGGTTAATCCCAAATTGGTCCCTATTAGTAAGTTTTGGCATAATTTCTTTTCTTTCTTTTTTTTTACATCCCATGTGTGTCGCCTAAAAATGTGCATTGTGTACATGGGTTTATACTTGTTCATGTTTTTCAAAGACATTTTTAGAAGTGTCTATGGATATATGTCATTGGTATAAATTCTTCATGATCCTTCAAAGGCAAATCAGTGACTGTAGCCATGCATAGTGTGCACACACACACACACCGTGTTATTTTCATGGGTGATTCTGTCATTATTTCTGACCATATATTATGGAGACATACACACACATACATCTTGTAATCTGAACTTGATATATTGTGGATTCACAATTGTATTTCTACATCACTTTAAGGTTGATTTTTCCTCTCGTGTTTTTGTATAGTTTTAATGTGTGTGAGTGTTTCTTGTGTGAAACCCCCCCTTTACCAATATGCAGTGAATATTGTGGTGGCTGAAAATGTGACTAAAACAAAGTTTCAGCACTGGCCAATAGGACTGAACACTATACAGAATATTGGATTGTGAGACAATCATGCATTTATGCTGAGAGAAAGATTATTGGAGTTGTATTCAAACAATCCCAGCTGTCGGTAACTTGCTAGATTTAACTGTCATTTAGTTGCAGCTACTGAAGAAATGAATTTTTTTTTTCGTAAAGTATCTGACAAAGATGAAGGCACCTTGCTTGGCCACAAAAAGGTTGGTGGCTATTGAAACTGAATACTACTGAGATGGAATACTATTGAGATGGAATCTACACACTTCTTGCAGATACCCATTGCATTTTCTTTGATCAGTCATTAGCAGCTGAAATTCTCATGCTTTTAGATGGAGTTGTCAGAAGCAAGAGTCGCAACAACCTTGTTTCAGCTTTGGTTTTCTTTTTCTGCCTGGAAGTCTGCTTGCTGGTGGATGAGACCTGTTCTGATGTTGCTGTCCTTAGTCACTAGGATGGGCACTTTGTCGCGCTGACTTGCTGTGGACTGCTGTTGAATGTTTTGAACATTGATCTCCACTCTCTTTCTCAGGAGTTAGAGGATTTTCGGCATAAGACCTCATAAGTAAATGTTCCAGAGACACTTGTCACCGACTTGTACATTGACCTGAGGTCTAGCATCCTGTGTTTGAAAAGAGGATGGTTTGGAAACTTGATGCTCCAAGTGACACAGGCAGCAGTGATGCTGCGATCCATAGCCAGATACAACAGCTCGAGTGGCCATCAATTAGAGATGCATTTTGGTGAGCATGCAGGAGGCATTTGAGCCAGGGAATGCACCACAGTTTTAGTTGAGTGGTGGTGTCACACAGTGACATTGCCCCCTTGCAGATCATTCCAACATCCCGTCAAGCCACACCTTGGCTTGTCCTGACACAGTTCTGGCACTGGCAAATCCACAGGGAGCAGTCAATGGCAAGCCAGCATGACAACCCACAAGATGAGACACAACATTGCTGCTGAGTCACCTAGGTGGTGTTCAGTGGTGCCTGTTCTGATTCAACATACACAGTACACTACATACTCGGCCCTTACTGATGACAATAACCGCTTAGTTGCAGGGTCAGCATGAGTGAATGTCCCCTGTCTGGCGCCACAAAAACTGTTTTCCAGAACTTACCAATATAAAGACCCTGACACCTTGGTCTTCTTGAAGATCTCTTCGGAGCTGGACCTGTATTGTTTGAATGAAAGATCTCCGACGTATGTCCATTCTTCCGCAGTTACTCTTTTATGTGTAGATTTGACAAGTTGCAGCCCCTCGCTGGTCATGGATTACGATGATTTGCTCGGAAAATGACCATTTTCCAATTGCCCTAAAATGTAAAAACTACAGAAAGCGTGGCTTTACCTAAACAGCTCAATTTTTAAAGAGCTAATTGGGACCTGTCTGTTGGAAATGTATGAAAACAATTGATTGCTGAGGAAGTACTGCGAGTCCGGACCCTGCGAAGAACCTGACAGACATTCTCATAAAATGTGCTTAAGACAGTATTCAAACGTCATCCAACAAACTGCAAATGCTTAAAACACTACAGTATGATTGTGAACGCATTAGAAGTAGATGTAAATGGGCTCATTGCGTGTACTGCAAGATAAATCGAGACATACTTTCAAAACAAGTAAACGTCAGTCTTTGAGAAACTTCTGTTCCATGCTGACTGCAGAAACATCAAAGTAAAAAGTAAGGAAAATAATCTAAGTCAAAGGGATAAACACCAGTCCTTCCAGTCATCACCTCAAACTTGCACACACTCTGATTTCAAATAAACAAGTTATTGTCACTTTGTTGCCACTACTATTGAATAAAACTCTTCTTCTATTAATAGATCTGCTTTTTTTTTTTTTTTAATTCCCTGTAACATTTCTTTGACAGTACTGAAGTCAATGATCTACCCTTTTAACTTGATGGACTGAAATCAGCTTTGCAAACCTGTACGGCCTACTGACTGCTCCTGACCATGATGACATCCATTACCTATTACTGAAATATGTTGGAGACTGCTGTCTCCAGACTCTTCTAAAACGTATACAATCATATCTGGACTATAGGATACTTTCTGCCACCCTGGCGGAAAGCCCTCATCATTTCAATTCCCAAACACAGAAAAGACCTGACAAACCGTTCTGATTATTGTCCAGTAGCTCTGAGCAGCTGCCTCTGTAAACTAATAGAAAAGATGATCAACTAATCTGATATAGAAGCTGGAAGCTGATGCCATTTTTGGCCAAAGAACAGTGCGGTTTCACACAAGTACCATTCTATAATTGACATCTAGTCCATCTGAAACCGCCACCCGCAACGCCTTCATTAACAAACATCACATAGTTGCTAGCTGTTTTGACCCCAAGAAGGTTATTGATATCATATGAAAATCGAGTATCCCCACGGTCATCTAAATCCGGGTTTTCGAGGCCGTCATTCTCTCACTATAAAAAACATTCTTTTGGTAATTTCACGTCCGTTCTGGCACAACACTGACATCCATAAACCGGAGTAGGGTAAAACTCAGGGGAGCATCTTCTCTCCTGCTCTTTTCAGCATCAACATTATGGACAGTCAGCTCTGTAAACCAAGATTCCGAGTCCTCTCTGTCGACGACTCTGTACTCTACGCAGCTGGAGCCACCTATGCTGTGTGGAGAAGATCCGACAGTGGGCCGAGCGCATTGGCTTTACTTTTTCATCTACCAAAACTCAATGTATCCACTTTCACCACTTTAAGACAGTACTTTGCTCATCCTGACACTCGTCTGGATAAATCCACCATTCCAGCGGTGAAGGTCAATCGTTTGAGAGTTATCTTTGATCGAAAAAAAAAAACCCCCCCAAAATAACCAAAAAAAAAAAAAAAAAAAAAACACACCCCAAAAATGTCACATCCAGCACTTAGAACCTTTGATCAGAAAGCAAGGAACATTCTGAGAGTTGTTGCACATACGGACTGGGGAGCTGTTAAGAAGACTTAATTTTAAACGGGTTATGGTCCGCTCCAACCTGGACTCCGACAGTGTTGCATTTATTATTTATTACGTTTCTGCGAGGCTTTCCTTCCTCAAAACACTGGATTCTGTCCTTCATCAAAGTCTTTGGCTCAGTCAAAGGGCGTTCAGCACCACCCCTACAGGCTGTGTACAGAGGCAGGGGAATCACACCTCTCCGAACGTCGTCGGCTGAAACTTTCTTTGAAGCATTGTTTCAACTTCTTTTCGTAACTTCAAAACCTTGTCTATACATTTTACCCG
>JADBJO010000986.1:201848-209348 GCA_016801955.1 Conus betulinus | reverse complement strand
GATTTCAGTGTGAATAAGACAGACTTAGAGTCAACACAAAAAAAGTATTGGAAATATAACCATAGGAAGATTAACAATGTATCGCAGTGCCATGAGAATGGCTACCAGTTCCGCGGTGAAAAACAGAATGACCTGCACCAATATGGAACGATTTTTCTTTCTTAGACCAGGGTATTACAAACCCAGCACCAGCCACATTAGTGTCAATAAGAGAACCATCGGTATATACCTTCAAATGGTTAGAATAATTTGAATGAACATGAGAGCGAGAAAAGAAGCAGCAAGTAGAGATGAGGGTATCATCTTTTTTTTTTAGATCGTCATTGGAGAAGTCAAAATCTGCTCTGTTCAGTTCCCATGGAGGAATTGGAGACGTAATCGAACGCTTACCTATATCTTAGTTTTTTCAGAGATCTAATCTACTGTGAATATCTGATGTATAAGTGGCTATTGTTGTCAAAGATTTTATGGCCCTTGCTCTTTTTGGAAAGTGAAGATCTGATCTAAGTACGTTTCATTCACGTTGACATTTTCAACAGCACTGCTTCTTATAATGTACTTAGCTGAAGACAGTTCTCGATAATCGTTCAAAGGTAGAACACCAACCTCCCCATATGTAGCAATAGTCGGGGTGTGGACAGGAACTCCCAAAGCTAATTTATATGCTTTAGAGTCAATACTTTGTATTTTCTTCATAAGATATTTAGGAGCAGAAAAATAAACTTCTTGCCGCCGTAAGTCAGCTTTGATCTAACCAAAGATGTTGCAAGAAGAGTCAAAGCTTTTTGTTTCTTTAGCCCAATTTTGTCTGCTTATAATTTTAAGCAAATTTAAGCTTTTTTGAGCTTTGATAGACTGTTTTCAATGTGAAATTTCCATGATAATTCGATGTAAAATAGACACCTAAGAACTTTGTTATGTCTTTGAATTGTAACTCAGCTCCGTCAATAAAGAAACTAGGTAATCTTCTGGGAGGGTCACCAGCACTAAATACCATCATGTGAGTTTTTTCAACAGATAAAGATAAACCATTCTCTGTAAAGAAAGCACTTATCTTATCTAATTCAGACTGATAACAGATCTGAATTTGTTTCAGTTTTCTGTTTGAAATAGACTTCAATTTTGCATCCAACCAAATACAAATGTCATCAGCATATTGAACAATCCCAACATTCTTTGATATCTTCTTAGAAAGATCTGATATCATAATACTGAAAAAGATAAGGAGCAATGATGGATCCTTGGGGAACTCCCATATGTAAACCTCTCTGGGAAGAATATGCATTTTCAACTCTTGTTTCAATAGTTCTACAGGAAAGAAAATCTTTTACAAACGAAAACATTCTCCCACAAATACCTGCTTTTTTCAGTTTAAAATACAATTGAGCGTGCCACACTTGATCGTAGGCTCGTTTAATGTCAAAAAATGTTGCCAGCACATTTTGCCTACGAGCAAATTGGCGTTTTATATTGGTAGAAAACTTTACCAAGTGATCCGTTGTAGATCTTCCCGACCTAAAACCAGCTTGATGGACTGGAATAACATTGTTTTTATCACAATAGTGAATTAGGCGAGCAGTTACTATCTTTTCCATTAATTTACATGTGTGTGAAGTAAGAGAGATTGGCCTGTAACTGTTGACATCTCTACAGGGTTTGCCATTTTTAAGTATGGGAACTATAATTGAATGTTTCCACACGGCTGGTAATTTACCTTCACTCCAGCATGTTTCCATAATTTTATGAAGATACTGCACCCAATTATCTGGTAAATGTTTCAGCATTTCATTGGAAATTTCATCACGGCCAACAGCTGTTCTTTTTATTACTTAGTGTTGAGATTCCTTCTTTTAGTTCCAAAAACGTAATAGGAGAGTTGAAGTATAAGTCATCGTTAGATTCTGGATCTTTAATTTCTAGTTTAGCTTCCTGGTCCTGTCTGTAAGACTTACATTTTCTTGAAAGACCTTCTAGTCTGCTGTTTACTGAAAAGATATCAGCAAACTTTTCCGCTTTTTGATAAGCTGTTGGAAATTATTATCTTCAAATGTTACTTTTTGCACTTAGGAGTGAAAACCCCGTGCTTCATATATCGAATTTTCTTCCATATTTTACTCCTATCTGAAGGAGAACTTACCTCTTCCTCACAAAAGCTTGACCAATATTCACACTTTGCTTTGGCTAATATTTTGTTATATGCTGATTTAGCCACCTTTGAATCTCTGAGTTTAGATGGAGATCTACTGCAGAGATAGATTTTATATACTTAGAAATCTTTTCTTGTTTTGCTCTTTCACACTCGTCTGTCCACCACAAGTTCCCTGCATATTTAGATGTAGTAACACATGAACATCTGGGAATAGAAGAATCAGCCGCGTGAAGTACAGATCTTGTGAAATGATCATACATAAGATCCACGTGTTCATGTAGAGGAATGTCAGTAAAAGATGTTAAAATTGATGTAAATTTATCCCAGTCTGCTCGATTGTAATTATATTTCCTGATTTTATCTTGTATTGAATTAACAGGATCCAACTTTTCGTTTAATCTTATATGTATAGGAAAATGATCACTACCTAGTGTATCAGGAGAAGTTTCCCACGTACAGTCTGGAGCTAATTCAGGGGAAATGAAGGAGATGTCAATGGCTGATGGTTTATGACATTCTATATCTGATATTCTTGTGATGTCACCATTGTTCAGTAAGTATAAATTTGAATCCACAACATTTTCGACAAATCGGAGGTTTGTGGTTCTTTTACAACCATCGTCCCAGAGAGCTGAATGCGCATTAAAATCACCTCCTATGAGCCATTTTTCCTTATTAGGTAAGTTTCGCAACCATTCTGTATTATCATTATCTGGACCTTTTGGAAGATAGACGGAAACAATATTAACAACTAGGTTGCTGCTGAATTTTACCATAGCAGCGCGTGCGTGTGTGCGTGCGTGCGTGCGTGCGTGCGTGTGTGTGTGTGTGTGTGTGTGTGTGTGTGTGTTTGTGTGTGCGCGTGCGTGTGTGTGTATGTGCTCTCTCTCTCTCTCTCTCTCTCTCTCTCTCTCTCTCTCTCTCTCTCATTCATTCCTCTTGTCTTTAAATTTCATTGCATAGTTTAGCTTAGCAAGGATAGATTGGAAGAATAGGCTCTGCTCAAAATCTCAATCCTTGAGTGATATTAGTATTCTGATCTCTCTCTCTCTCTCTCTCTCTCTCTCTCTCTCTCTCTCTCTCTCTCTGCATCTTTGTCTGTCTGTCTGTATTTCTGTGTTTCTGTTTGTCTGCCCATCTATCTGTATTCTGTCTCTATGTGTGTGTGTGTGTGTGTGTGTGTGTGTGTGTGTGTGTGTGTGTGTGTGCAAAACAGCTGTCTGCATCATCTTCACACTTAATGTTGTTTGTTGTTGTTGTTGTAGGATCGCTTTCTCAAGCAAATTAAAGTGTGAAGGTCATGTCTGATTTAATGCCCTAGGAAAAACCCACACGAAGCTACAGAATCTCTATCGCCGCCCTCACACGAGTTCTTCGTCGTTCTCTCTGGCAACAATGGCGGAGATTCTGAGGAATGCTGCTGTAGGTCGCAGAGACTCTCCAAGAGGTCAACGAATGGTCTCCCCCCATCGGCATATCAGCAGGCCAAGCACCTGCTCCAAGGCTCTGCTACGCACACAATATGCACATGCATACATGTGCACGTCCACACCCCACACGTATGCGCATATACACGCATACACATGAACGCAAAAATGCATATACACACACGCACATGCGTACACGCCCACTTACAAAGACACACACATATGTGTACACATACATATGCAAATACGTGTGTATGCTCACACAAACCACAAATTACACACACACACACACACACACACACACACACACACACACACACACACACACACACACACACACACACACACACACACACACATGCACACGCACATCTTCTCACGCACACACACGCGCACATACATGCAGGCATGCACACACACACACACACACACAAACACACACACACACACACACACACACACACACACACACACACACACACACACACACACACACACACACACACACACACACACACACACACGCGCGCGCGCGTTCGCGCACACATACCCACACACACACACGCACACACGCACACGCACGCACACACACACACACACACACACACACACACACACACACACACACACATGTGTATATTCACCACGCACACATACAAAACAACACAACAACAACAACAAAAAGAAAAAAACAACTAATGTAAGGCAGGCACTCAAAGTCTGACCAGCGCATTGGGCTAATGCGTAGGTCAGACATCTGCTAAGTCGTAGCCACGAGACTTTCTCTTCAATTCTCTTATCTTAGTTGTTAATTCATTTACGCATCAGCTTAAAATCATGCGTAGTGTCGTCTCAAAACTTAGCTGACGTGGTGAAGCGTATATGGATTAGTCAGCGCGCAGTGACGCCTCCTTGATAAAACTGAAACTGAAAGTGAAACTCTGCTCAACTGGACAGTCGTGGAGGACACGTTCCTTCCTCTGTCAGGGGAGAGGTGCTGGAGAGGCATCCTGCAGAGTCACCAATGTGGTGGAACTTGGTGATCATGTGATGTGCAGGTCTCAAAGGCCCTGTCCTCAATCTCACCACGATCGCTAGATCTATTTCTGGGAAAAAGAAAAGAGAGAGAGAGAGTGGCATCCCTACTGACTTCGTTTGGTACTGCTGTAGCCACAAGATCTGATTTTCTCTCACTCGTGGATAAAATGAGTTCTACGTGCTTACAGTCAGAGCTTTCAGGGACAAGTTTTCGCTGCAACTGCAGCATGGAGATGTTCGTCTTGGCAAGACGTAGGCTGGCAGGTTGGGTCGAGGTTGGTGTTTGCGGACGGGCGGAGGGACCCGGGTTAGACAGTGTCGTTAGGCAGGAGCATGGGTGAAGGTCAAGTCGTTAGGACCACCCAGCGGTCGTCTGAAGGTTGTAGTTCGGTTGCTATTGATGTTGTTGTTGGTGTCGTCGTCCTCGTGGCGGTTCCTCCAAAAAACGTCGTCAGGGCTACCGGGCAGTCGTCTTCATGCTGAGTGGCGACGGTCCTGTGCCGCGTGAGGCCGACTCGGGAGACGTACGAGGCACAAGTCGCCAAGCTGCTGCACTTAGGTTCATGCCCACTCTGCGCCCAAGGGGGACATTTCCACCCATCCTCCACCACCAATGGGAGGGTCCTGCCAGACGTGCAGGCCACTGGGTAGTTCGCAGAGTGGCAGCGCCTCGTCGCCAAAGTGTCCCGCCACCGCGAGAGCCGTCCCCCGGCGACACAGGCTGGTCCCGTCATCACTCGTGGCGCAAGGAGGGAAATCGGTGCCGCCCTACACCCGTCTGCCACCTGGGTGTGTTCTGCCGGTCGCTGCCACCTTCCCAGCATGGAATGAGTAGTTGCGACGGTCGAGCCGGCACCAGTGTTCTCCTCACTTTTTAAAGAGTGATCATCTGGTCCGTTTGCCACAGCTGTCCTTCATCTTTTGCCCATAGGTCAGCTTCTTTGTTGCCCTGGATGTTGCAGTGTGCTGGAACCCACTGGAAGACTCTGTCCACAGCTGCTGGATGGTCAATGCGGTGGCAAGGGCATAGAGTTCTTTGTTTCCTCAAGCATTTGAAAAGAACGAATGAACGAACGAAAGCGAACGAACGAACAAGCGAACGAACGGATGAACGAACAAATGAATTTTTTTTTTTAATGTAGGAAAAAAATAGCACAGTACAGGCTTTTTTTTTTTTTTTTTAAATGTATATCTTGACCTCAATGAAGAAATAAAGTAATTCAAAACTGAATGAATTATTTAAACAATAAAAGGAACAGTAAACTGAAAAAAAAAAACAAATCACAATCCAAAAACAACACAAGCTACGTTTCAGGTTAAAAAAAAAAAACATTTTTTTTTTGCAAATGCATTAAAAAAAATAAAAGATAAAAAAAGAAAAGGGAAGGACGTCCATGAAAGGTGGAAAGGTGAGAGGATACCGACAAAGAAAACGGGGGGAGTAGAAAAAAATACCATTCAACATACGTTTACACAAAGATCGCTGTACATAAATAAACTCGAATCCATACATATAGATTACGAAATAAATGAAAAATAAACACACACCACCAACAACAACAAGTCAAAACAATGTCAGCATTCATCACACTGTTCAGAAAAAGAGGAAGCAGTGTTTGAGAGAACCTGCTAACCGAAGTTGTCAAGCAAATGGCTGAAAGCATTGTGGAACTGTCTTCTTTTATCAGGAACATGGAATGAGCAGCAATAGAGGAGGGAGGGTGAGGGGAGGGTGGGAGTGGGGGTAGAGGAGAAGAGTTGAGGGAGTGTGTGTGGGGGGGGGGGGGGGGGGGGGGGGGGGGGGGGGGGGGGAGATGACCAATCGTCTTTTCACGGCTGGCAGAGCTGATCGATCTGCTTATCTTGGGCGGCACGGTGGGCAATTGATGTGCTAATTGTGATCAGTCTTCTGCTGTTTTTGTCTTCGGCCGGCGAGCGTCAGCAAAGGGATAGTGGGGATGAGTGAGAAAGCAAGAGAAGGGTAGAGGGCAGAATGTTTGGAGAGGATTGGGAGAGCAAGCACACGCGCGCGCGCGTGTGTATATGTATGTGTGTGTGTGTGTGTGTGTGTGTGTGTGTGTGTGTGTGTGTGTGTGTGTGTGTGTGTGTGTGTGTGTGTGTGTGTGTGTGTGTGTGTGTGTGAGAGAGAGAGAGAGAGAGAGAGAGAGAGAGAGAGAGAGAGAGAATCACGACGAAAACCTGCCTGTGTTCCTGGCTAGCGTCCTCTAATTATACAGAAAAAAAAATACAGGAAAAGTGGCCGAATCTGTGTTCTTTAGGGTTACCAACCAGGCCATTCCAACAGATAAAGAAGAACCAGTCAAGAGCCTTGGAAGATGGTATGATGATACACTGAAAGACGCACAAAGAGCAAAAGAAACCAAACAGATGTCGGAAGAAGGCTTGGAGACCATTGACAAATACAAGGTCGGTGTCTGCAGTTCATGCTGATACCAAAGCTCCTATGGCCTCTGATGATATACGACATCTGCACCAGCATAGTGGAGGCAATGGAATCCAAAATCAACAAGTTCACAAGGAAATGGCTTGGTGTCCCACCCTGTCTGACTGACATAGCGCTGTGCTGTCCAAGCAAAGCTGAAACTACCACTGAAAACCATCCTGGAGGAATACAAAGCAGGGAAGATCAGACTTCAAAGCATGCTGGAGGACTCAGGAGACAAGGTGGTAGAAGCAATCAAACCCAGCTGAAGACAGGCAGAAAATGGAAAGTTCAAGAGGCGATGGATTCTGCAAAAGAAAGTCTCAAGATCAGAGAAATAACAGGACACACACAGACCAACAGACAAGGACTGGGGATGACCAAAACTGAATGGTGGTCAAAGGCCAAAGGAAAGCCAAAAGAGACATGATGATTCAGGAGAT
>JADBJO010000986.1:179348-196848 GCA_016801955.1 Conus betulinus | reverse complement strand
TCTGTGGACCAGGCACTCAGAAGAACGTCTTAACTGTGGCTTGTTTGTGTGGGTCCATCAGGGGGACCCGACAGCGCAAATTACATCCCATCGGTTAGGAAGTAGGAGCAGCTGGATTGTTTGTGTCTTTCACAAGACTTCGTGCTGGTCGTCCTTGAAAGCTACAGCCATGAAGAGGTCACGGTGACCTGACGATGATGGAGTATATACATCACGGCCAGGGTCAATCATGAAAGTAAGTGCACGTTGTTTTTCTCTCTCGGGATTTTTGGACCTAGTCCATTTCCATATATGAGAGAGAGAGAGAGAGAGAGAGAGAGAGAGAGAGAGAGAGAGAGAGAGAGAGAGAGAGAGAGAGAGATTGCCAGAATATTGAATTCTATTCATCCTCTTTCATGTTGCGCTGTCTCTCTTCTTATACCACACTGTATATCAACACTGTGTGATGACTCAGTTCAAATCATACGCGCGCGCGCGCGCGCGTGTGTGTGTGTGTGTGTGTGTGTGTGTGTGTGTGTGTGTGTGTGTGTGTGTGTGTGTGTGTGTGTGTGTGTGTGTGTGTGTGTGTGTCCCCTATGTTGCCAAATGTTGTACAGTTCTTCGTCGTTGTATTTGAAACGTGCACTGGGACGACAGTGGTAGTGAGTAGATGCGCGGAAAATGACGTATGGCAATGATTGTGCTGGGTACTGGCATGCGATGACGACAGAGGTCACTCTGTCAGGAACAAACCTGCTCCACTGCTGGTATTTGGAGTCATCTCCTTGACACCAGATCCTGTGATCTTCATTTGAACACACCCCTCCTAATTCTTCCGTTCGATTGCAGCTGCATGAGGATGTCTCTCGTGAGTCTTGTGAGCTCCAGTCGGTTTCAAAACCGAGATGGCTGCAGGCGAAAATTAAATCAAATTTTACAGAAAAATTACAGTGCCGCCGAACGAAAGAGACAAACAAATTACAAGACAATACGCGACGCGTTCAGACCTCTGGTCTTCTTCAGGCTAGACAAAACAACATTGAAGACAAGACAAACAACATTGCAGACAATGAAAACGAATTGCAGACAATGAAAACGAAGAAGAATCACTTATTTCCTCGCAGATTTCAATCTACATCCATTTGGGTGGCCTTCTAAAACACACTGTATGCCTGAAAATAATGGGGTAAAGTATTTACGGTAACATGTTCCTCAACGTGAAATTTGAATACCCCGAACGGCATACATCAGGGCAATGGTATAAACGATACTTTTTTTTTTCAAGTGGCAAATAATTCCTTTGCAAAGAATTTCGACAAACGGAAGCTGAGTGTGTCCGATAACACTGAGCTCTGTCGTATGTCGTTGTAATCCATACGTTAATTTTCCAAAGGATGATCATTTTTCACCCACAAGAACACAACCATATTTCAGCACTTTCAAGACTGTATTACTTGAAGTATCTGCTACGTTATTTATTAAGAGAATTTTTTCAGATTAAATTCAAATCAAATCTGATCATTAGGTCTGTTGATGTGAATTCTAAGAAAAGCACTACATCCTGATGATGATTTCTGCAACGCGTGTCAAAATTTCTGAAGAAATATGCCTGTATCTACTGCTACATTCATGGTTCAGAAAGCCGTACTGATATACACACACACACACACACACACACACACACACACACACACACACACACACACACACACACACACACACACACACGCACGCACGCACGCACCACAAAACTAATACTTTTGAACTTTTTTAAGCAAAATATCGGACTTGTTGGACACACACACACACACACACACACACACACACACACACACACACACAGAGAGGGGGGAGATGCAAAGAGAGCTGAGGGGGTAGGGAGGGGGGAGGGGTGGGGTGGGGGTGGGGGAAGGGAGGCAGCTGACGATGACACGGACTGTGTGGGATCCAGTGATATGATGAGAAGTCGCAATCTCCGAGGCTGTGCCCTGTATTTGACTCTTCATCCCGGGGGTATGTGCCCTGTATTTGACTCTTCATCCCGGGGTATCAGC
Source organism: Conus betulinus (assembly GCA_016801955.1). Lineage (NCBI taxonomy): Eukaryota > Metazoa > Mollusca > Gastropoda > Neogastropoda > Conidae > Conus > Conus betulinus. Next base: position 194,815 of record JADBJO010000986.1, on the reverse strand, counting down.
GGAGGATGTGTGGAATCCACGCCCGCTGTCCCTCCCCACGCACGGAGGATCATCAGCACAACGTGATTCTGTTTTTGTTCCCTTGGGTAGTTACGTTTCTGCTGAACTAACGAACAAACAATGGGACAGGAGAACGGTGTCACACATCTTTTTGCCTCTTCCTGTCTGTCTGTCTGTGTGTCTGTCTCTCTTCCACTGGAATTGAAACTGGTTTTTGTTTCAAGTGACGTGATGATGACTCCGGCGAGGAAGTTACGTTTCCACTGGTGTTTGTTTGTTTGTTCGTCCGTCTTTCGGCCAGATTGCACGCACGCACGCACGCACGCGCGCGCGCGCGCGCGCGCGCACGCACACACACACACACACACACACACACACACACACACACACACTACTGAAGCGATTTTCCACGAACATTCGAGGAAGAATGGAGTATGGCCGAAGCACAAAGCCATTACACGTTGGTATGGATTCACAATGCAGATTTAGGCCGAGTTCAGATGGAGCCTGGCCGAAACACAAAGCCTTTACACATTGGTGTGGATTCATAATGCAGATTCAGGCCAGAGTTTTAGGGCCTGGAGTCTTTTCAACAAGATCATTACAAATTTACCCCTGAAGACGATCAAATGATAGCTACCAATGAAATGATTACAGTTTCGTAGGATACTGAAATTTTTTATAGTGACATGCACGTTGGTATTTCAAAATTTCCTCATCCAGTGGTAAAAAAATATATATATATACACAGGAAGTAATTCTTTCAGTCCACACTTTTTGTCGTCACTTCCTTTGGTGGCGGAAAGTAATTTTTGTATTCACTCACAAAACTCACTCGCTCATGGAAAGGTAACGTGAAAAAAAAGAGCTTACTATCGACCCTGTTTTTCTGTCCGTGTTACGGTAAAAAAAAGCTTTTTTGTCTTACGATTTGGAACGGTTCTGGCTTAAAGGGAGGTTCTTGGACCGCGCGGAGCGTGCGCTGTCCGGGTGTTCTGGCGTGGCTTCGTCTGTTTCTCAGTCTGATTTTCTTCCCCGTCTTTTTTGATACATTTAATTTATCAACTGACTTTTCTCTCATTTCTAATCTGAAAAGTTTTTGTCCCCACTTCTGAGGGCAAACGGGAGGGAGTGTCGCTGTGTTGCATACAAAATGTAGGCTATGCGTCGCAACACCTGATGAGAATCAGAGAAGAAAAAAAAAAAAAAAAAAAAAAAAAAAAAAAAAAAAAAAAAAAAAAAAAAAAAAAAAAAAAAAAAAGAAAACAAAGAAACAAACGAAAACCCAAAACAACGAAACAAACAAACATAAAAACACCACGCTGTTGTCAAACATCTAATTTGAATTGAAACTGGATGCTGATATTTTGCTGATTTAGGGTTCGAAAGAAGGCAGACTTCGTGATATATAAATTCATGCTGCAACTGATATTTTCATTTTTCTTTGATCTCTCTCTCTCTCTCTCTCTCTCTCTCTCTCTCTCTCTATATATATATATATATATATGTGTGTGTGTGTGTGTGTGTGTGTGTGTGTGTGTAAACATTTATGTCGTGCCGCACAGCTTTTGTTCATTTTTTATAAATGGAGAGTTGCTCGGTAATTTTATCATGTATTGTATTTGTGTTGTCATTTGCCCCCAGAAGGTTCACCCAACTGGGCCCACTTTGTGATGATGGCAATACGGTACTGGAAGAAGTTCTGACTGATTGTTTTGTTGGCTTACAGACGTGTCCACGTATCAGCCCGTGGTGTTCTGAACGGTAGCATTTCAGTGTTTCTCAGTCTTGTCAAGGTATTGTCAAAGTCCTGCAGTTCCAAACTGAAGGTCACCTGGCTGGCTTTGGCAGATCATTTCAAGATCAGGTAATTCAATATTTTTCATTCTTGTCAAGGTGCTATCAATGTCCTAAAATTCCAAAACAAAGGTCTCGCCCGGCTGGTTTTGGTGGATCATCTCAAAATCAGGTCATGAAAAATATTACGCTACTGATGAATATGCCAGTTGTCTTTCATCTGTCTATTCTTTATGGTGGGCTATGTGTCATGGCAACTATCAAAATCCCTATACGTACCCAACAGCAAGTGACTGCAGTGTGAACGATCATTGTTTTTCTTCTCTTGTGATTTCTAAGTTCCACTAAGGGGTTCATGCGAGTTGCGAGTACGTGCACGAATTCATGTTGACCACACGCCTTGGGAATTAATTGTCAGTTGTTCAAAGTGTCTCACAAACGACAAACAGAATCCACAGACACATTTATTTCGGATAAAACCTTTTCCAGTGAAGACAATGACATCGTCAGCTCACAAGAACGTCAGAATATTAACTTCACCGCACAGTCTAATCGCGTGATCCATATCAAATAGTTATAAATGATGCAATCATCCACAAAAAAAAAAATCAGATAGGTGAATAAAAGTGACACCAGACGTTTAGTTTGATAAAAGAAAATGCCATGCTCCTGTAAGAGAAGTTTGGAAAATGCCATGCTCCTGTAAGAGAAGTTTGGAAAATGCCATACTCCTGTAAGAGAAGTTGGGAAAATGCCACACTCCTGTAAGAGAAGTTGGGAAAATGCCACGCTACTGTAAGAGAAGTTGGGAAAACGCCAAGTTTAGAAAATGCCATGCTCCTGTAAGAGAAGTGGGGAAAATGCCATGCTCCTGTAAGAGAAGTTGGGAAAATGCCACGCTCCTGTAAGAGAAGTTGGGAAAATGCCATGCTCCTGTAAGAGAAGTTGGGAAAATGCCACGCTCCTGTAAGAGAAGTTGGGAAAATGCCATGCTCCTGTAAGAGAAGTTGGGAAAATGCCATGCTCCTGTAAGAGAAGTTGGGAAAATGCCGTGCTCCTGTAAGAGAAGTGGGAAATGTTACTGATGAGGTCGCCGTAAGAGACCTTTACGGCCGTTGACAGGGTTGAAAATAGCCACACAGTAGACTGTCAAGAGAAGTTGACAGGGTTGAAAAGCCGCACAGCAGACCTTCACGGCCGTGAGAGAAGTTGAAAAATAGCCACACAGCAGACCTTCACGTAAGTGACAGGGTTGAAAATAGCCACACAGTAGACCTTCACTGAGTGACAGGGTTGAAAATAGCCGCACAGTAGACCTTCACGGCCGTGACAGGGTTGAACATAGCCACACAGCAGACCTTTACGGCCGTGACAGGGTTGAACATAGTCACACAGCAGACCTTCACGGCCGTGACAGGGTTGAACATAGCACACAGCAGACCTTCACGGCCGTGACAGGGTTGAACATAGCCGCACAGCAGACTTCACGGCCGTGACAGGGTTGAACATAGTCCGCACAGCAGACCTTCACGGCCGTGACAGGGTTGAACATAGCCACACAGCAGACCTTCACGGCCGTGACAGGGTTGAACATAGCCGCACAGTAGACGTTCAAGCCGTGACAGGATTGAAGATAGCGAACATTTACAAAAGAAAAATAAAATGTTGTTAGATAATTCATTGGTAACGGAGCTGATAGTGTCTGTACGAAATCAGAAAAGCCACAAGAATTGCCGTTGACAGTTATTTTATATGGAGATTTACACACAAAGGCTTAAACTGGCGACCGTAAATTCTGGACACTTACAGGTAGTGTGACAATCAGACGATAGCACAAAGAGGCATGTAAGAGGGTAAAACAGCTGTTAAGGTGATAACATTTGTTCAAGTCAATGACGGCTGCAGTGTTTTCTATATAGGACGTAGCATGGAAATCAGAGCATAAGAGGAAAGTTATAAGAGGAAAGGCAGAAAAGTGGTCAAAACAGTTCTGAAGCAGACTAGTTTCAAGACATTTTTGAAGGCTGCAGTATTTTTGAGATAACGTAAATCCAAGAGCACTGACTTCCATACAGATGGTTCATTGTAAGGAAAGGGAAGGAACCAAGAGAGTTAGTTTGAGACAGACAGCAGACACGACTCGGCAATGATCGCCGCTGCCTAGATGGAGTACGCGCGCGCGCGCGCGCTGCCCGCACGCACACACACACACACACACACACACACACACACACACACACACACACACACACACACACACACACACACACACACACACACATATGGTTTTTTTCAGCAACTTTTTTTCCTCTCCATTTTCGTTTTGTTTCATTTTACACTGCCCTTCGCTGGTTGCTTTGGGGGTGCTGTTGGATTCTTTTTTTTTTTTGAATGCTTGGTGGTGAAAACACCACAGAGTTATGGACTGTGGTGTGTTTCTATTTTGACGCCTAAAGCACAGACGCAATCAGCCATGTCTCCCTGATGAGTCCGATCCACGGACGAAAGGCCTAGGAACAGGCAATACCAATAGACCTGCGTTCGGAAGGGATCGCGATGGTTCCCTCATGCAGCTAGTGAAGAGTTTTCATATCTATGATATATTTTCTGGACCTTATGTTCCCATTTTCTTCATCTTTAACCCCATTCTTTTTAAGTTCAAATCTTCGCCAAGTCATTACTGTACTGTACTACTCTCTCCTCTCTCTCTCTCTCTCGGGGGAAGGGGGGTAGTCCTCTCTCCTCTATCTCTATCCGTCTATATCACCCCATCCCATATATATATATATATATATATATATATATATTATTTGTAGTCTGTCAGAAGGTCAAACAGACACACGGGGAAAACAAAAAGAAATTGTCATGGCAAAACACACTTTGCAGTATTTTTTTTTTATCAGCACGAAGGGGATCTAAAGAGAAATGTGACACGATCCTACTATACTTCCTGCTTTTAAAATCAGACTGGCAACAGAGTTTTCAACTTCTGGAGCTTACTGATACAGTGCCACAGACAGCTATAGCTAAACACTAGCGAACTGCGATGGTCAAACGTGGGTTGAAAACAAGAGTAGTCGGTCCCACTCACACGGGCTTGAAAAAAAAAGTATATGATCTGATGCCCAATCCGCCTGCTTTATTCCATGTATTCCCAGATCGACGACACTCAAATCCAGAGAAAACAAACACGGCACAAGGAGAAGCGGGACATTTTACCCCACAAACAGCGAAGCATTTCCGACCATTTGTCTATTCAAATCTCTACGACGGCTGCTTGCTTAAGAAAGGAGCGACGTTTTTCGTTATTTATTTTTGATTTATGTATTTCTTTTCAATTGAATGTCACAATTAGAGCTTCCAAGCAGATATTTCATAGCTCTCCCATTTCGTTTAATCATCATACACATTTTCTCGTACCCCTTCCTTATCTGTCATTTTATTTCGTTTTTTTTTGTCTCTGTTTCTTTCTGTCCCTCATCTGTCTTTAAACTCCGTTTGTCTGTCGCAGTCTCTCTCTGTCTCTCTCTTTTTCTTTCACATGTACACATACACATATACATACACACACGCACGTGCTGTACATATGCAGCACGCGTGCATGCACGCACACACACACACACACACACACACACACACACACACACACACACACACACACACACACACACCACACATACCCCCCCCACCCCACCACATACACACACGGATGCATACACACAAATCAATAAATCGATTTCAAGCCATTTTTTTTTTGGTCTGGTCCCTCCCTGTGTGTGTTCCTGTGTGCTGAAACTTGAATATCTTTTGCAGCAATACGTTACACAATGATTATTTCAATACTGTGGGCGATTGAACGGAACGTGTGAGTTTCACCACTTGTGCAAAGCTTTTTTTTCTTTTTTTTTTTTTTTTTTTTTTTATATCTCTCCTCTCTCTCTCTCTCTCTCTCTCTCTCTCTCTCTCTCTCTCTCTGTCTCTCTCTCTCTCTCTTCATTCCTGAACAGGATGTTACACTATAATAGGAAAGCACGTCACGGAAGAGCAATGTAATTACGTAGAAAAAAGTTTGGAAAATCTGCTTTGTTGAGCTGTTTTTGGTTGGGATTCAGGTTCATGAAAGGAAAAAAAAAAGTCTTCCTCAAGGAGACATGTGTGACTAATATTATCAAGCGGTTAAAAAACTGCAGATAAAATGGAGCACTTAACACAAGGAGCCTTTGTCACGGATGCATCAAGTGTACATTTGTACATTTTGTGCAGCAGGCCACTCTCGCCGAAATTATATCCATTTTTGGGGCATTTCGAACAGTTAGGTTATCTTGTAAAGTATTCGTTCTCTCCATTTATTGATTAATCGGGTTCATTAATTTATGACTCTTCGTTGTTCCCGAATGTGTATAAGAACAGTCATGATATTCTGTTTGGAGAATTATTATCTGTTTGAAACCCAACTTACAATCGACAATGTCTGTCTATCATGTTCTTGATTAATTTTTTGTTGTTGTTGTTGTCCAGCAGATCGCGGGCTACATGAAGGCTGGTTAAACGTCAAAATGTCGAAAATTACCGAAGAACCATTTCGTCGAATCATAGTAAGATTGCTGCACCTGCCCACTATGTTATTGCAACCCCCCACCCCCTTCTTTTTTCAACCTTTCCGTAATCATTTCTTACTCCTCATCCCAGACAGACAGACAAACAGACACATGCACACGCGCACGCACACAGACGCGCAGACACAAGCACGCGCGCACGCATGTGCGCACACACACACACACACACACGCGCGCACGCGCGTGCGCGCAGACACACACACACACACACACACACACACACACACACACACACACACACACACACACATACACACACACACACACACACATGCACGCACGCACGCACGCGCGCGCGCGCGCACGCACACACACACACACACACACACACACACACACACACACACACACACACACACACGCGCGCGCGCGCGCGCGCGCGCCTGTGCGCTTACTTTTACTACATGTGTTGTGTGATCAGCACCCCTTTTTACTACATGTGTTTTGTTCGACCAGCGCCCCTTTTTACTGCATCTGTGGTTTGACCAGCGCCCCTTTTACTGCATCTGTCGTTTGACCAGCACCCCCCTTTTTTACTGCATTTTACTGTCGTTTGACCAGCAGCCCCCTTTTTACTGCATCTGTTGTTTGACCAGCACCCCTTTTTACTGCATGTGTTGTTTGACCAGCGCCCCTTTTTACTGCATGTGTTGTTTGACCAGCGCCCCTTTTTACTACATGTGTTGTTTGACCAGCGCCCCTTTTTTTTACTACATCTGTTGTGTTTGACCAGCGCCCCTTTTTACTGCATGTGTTGTTCGACCAGCACCCCTTTTTACTGCATGTGTTTGACCAGCGCCCCTTTTTACTGCATGTGTTGTTTGACCAGCGCCCCTTTTTACTGCATGTGTCGTTTGACCAGCGCCCCTTTTTACTGCATGTGTTGTTTGACCAGCGCCCCTTTTTGCTACGCATGTGTTGTTTGACCAGCGCCCCTTTTTACTACATGTGTTGTTTGACCAGCGCCCCTTTTTACTGCATCTGTCGTTTGACCAGCACCCCTTTTTACTACATGTGTTGTTTGACCAGCGCCCCATTTTACTACATGTTGTTTGACCAGCGCCCCTTTTTACTGCATGTGTTGTTTGACCAGCGCCCCTTTTTACTACATGTGTTGTTTGACCAGCGCCCCCCTTTTACTACATGTGTTGTTTGACCAGCGCCCCATTTTACTACATGTGTTGTTGACCAGCGCCCCTTTTTACTGCATGTGTTGTTTGACCAGCGCCCCTTTTTACTGCATGTGTTGTTTGACCAGCGCCCCTTTTTACTGCATGTGTTGTTTGACCAGCACCCTTTTACTGCATGTTGTTTGACCAGCGCCCCTTTTTACTGCATGTGTTGTTTGACCAGCGCCCCTTTTTACTGCATGTTGTTGACCAGCCAGCCCCCCTTTTTACTAATGTTGTTTGACCAGCGCCCCCTTTTACTGCATGTGTTGTTTGACCAGCGCCCCTTTTTACTGCATGTTGTTTTGACCAGCACCCCTATTTACATGTTGTTTGACCAGCACCCCTTTTTACTACATGTGTGTTTTTGACCAGCACCCCTTTTTACTACATGTGTTGTTTGACCAGCGCCCCTTTTTACTACATGTTGTTTGACCAGCGCCCCTTTTTACTACATGTGTTGTTCGACCAGCACCCCTTTTTACTACATGTGTTGTTGACCAGCGCCCCCCTTTTACTACTACATGTTGTTTGACCAGCGCCCCTTTTTACTACATGTGTTGTTTGACCAGCACCCCCTTTTACTACATGTGTTGTTTGACCAGCGCCCCTTTTACTACATGTTGTTTGACCAGCACCCCTTTTTACTACATGTGTGTTTGACCAGCACCCCCTTTTTACTACATGTTGTGTGACCAGCGCCCCCTTTTTACTACATGTTACATGTTGTTTCGACCAGCACCCCTTTTTACTACATGTTGTTTGACCAGCACCCCTTTTTACTACATGTGTTGTTTGACCAGCACCCCTTTTTACTACATGTTGTTTGACCAGCACCCCTTTTTACTACATGTGTTGTTTGACCAGCACCCCTTTTTACTACATGTTGTTGTTTGACCAGCACCCCTTTTTACTACATGTTGTTTGACCAGCACCCCTTTTTACTACATGTGTTGTTTTCGACCAGCACCCCTTTTTACTACATGTTTGTTTGACCAGCACCCCTTTTTACTACATGTGTTGTTTGACCAGCACCCCTTTTTACTACATGTTGTTTGACCAGCACCCCTTTTTACTACATGTGTTGTGTGACCAGCGCCCCTTTTTCCTACATGTTGTGTTTGACCAGCGCCCCTTTTTCCTACATGTTGTTTGACCCAGCGCCCCTTTTTACTACATGTTGTTTGACCAGCGCCCCTTTTACTACATGTTGTTTGACCAGCCCCCTTTTACTACATGTTGTTTGACCAGCGCTCCTTTTTTTTTACTACAAGTGTTGTGTTCGGCCAGCGCTCTCTTTTCTACTACATGTGTACATGCCATTTCTCTGTTGGAAGTCATCAAGTTTATCTTAAAACACGGCCGGGCGGACAGTGCATCCGGCAGTTGGCCTAACAGCGGTGACCACACAGCCATCATGGTCAGACCAGTGGAGAAAGTGGACACTTAGGTAGCAGCCCAGAGATTAAAGGGGAGGGAGTCCCGCCTTCGTGGAGGGTGCATGACCTGCTATCGCGGTAGGCACGCGGGAGGAATCAGCGGGGATACAGGCAGGTCGAACACAGTGGCCACACCCCACAGTTAGGATCTTGCACTAAAACACCATGTCATCCACGTAAGTGTTATGAGGCCTGCCATAAATTTGAGAGCCACCATTTCATGTTAAGCTGATACTTGATCAAAATGAACAAAACTCCCCACCAGTTATTTCCCTTGTTTTGGGGGATCTTCACCGAGAAACCACACAAAAAAATCTTCAAATACATGATCTTCCTCTTAGTTGACACACATTTCAGGCCATCGCACTCACCCGTGACCCTGCCTTTACGCTAGGTTTTTAAGAGTACTAAATAGTCCCATTCCTTTGATTTTAATCCGTCTGCTTGGAACCACCTGGCTCGTACCTTTGATGGCCATAGGAAAGAAAAGTTGGAGAATCAACTTTCAGACACGAAAGAAAGTTCTCGAAACAATCCAATTGCGCCAGTCTATAAATACTCGACTCCTTAAGCAAGGCCTTGGCGCATTAATTGTTGGTGTGCAGCCTGTCGCAGAGAGGAAAGTGGAAAGGAAGGGAAGGAGGCTAGAAGACAGCAACAGCATGGCGGTCCGGTCCTTAAGATTCGATCATCAACGGGTGACCCGCCAACGGGTCACAAGGGGGATAACACGGTTCTCTTCTTCTTCTTCTTCAATCACGATAGCAGCGGCTTCCACGTAATTACATCCTGCATGTGTTCAGGCCGAAGAGAGAGAGAGAGAGAGAGAGAGAGAGAGAGAGAGAGAGAGAGAGAGAGAGAGAGAGACTCGCAGATGGTGAAATTAACGTTCTATCAACCGTAGGCAGTAGAGAGACGTCCATCCACAGATTGAGGTCTGTGGGAAGTCAAGGCCGCTAGGATGAGCACAATGGACCAGCCTGACTGTGTTCTTCATAGCACAATGGACCATACTGTGGTTTTTCATAGCACAATGGACCAGCCTGACTGTATTCTTCACGACACAATGGACCACATGACTGTGTTCCAGCACAATGGACCAGCCTGTGTGTTCTTCATAGCACAATGGACCAGCCTGACTGTGTTCTTCATAGCACAATGGACCAGCCTGATGTGTTCTTCATAGCACAATGGACCAGCCTGACTGTGTTCTTCATAGCACAATGGACCAGCCTGATGTGTGTCTTCATAGCACATTCGACCAGCCTGATTGTGTTCTTCACAGCACATTGGACCAGTCTGACTGTGTTCTTCATAGCACAATGGACGAGCCTGACTATGTTCTTCATAGCACAATGGACGAGCCTGATTGTGTTCTTCATAGCACATTGGACGAGAGCCTGACTGTGTTCTTCATAGCACAATGGACGAGCCTGACTGTGTTCTTCATAGCACAATGGACAGGACTGTGTTCTTCATAGCACAATGGACGAGCCTGATTGTTTCTTCATAGCACAATGACGACCATAGCACATTGGACGAGCCTGACTATGTTCTTCAAGCGTATTATCGGAACGCTTTCAGACCGCTTTCCATAGTCGGTCCCAGGTCGCTCCAAGGATCACATCGGCATTTTCGGCCTAATTTTGAGCTTTGCAAGAAGAGGAAAGTGTTGAGCAGTGCTAATATATGTCGAACAATGAAATCAGTCTTTTAATTTTGAGAGCCTTACAAGAAGAGGAAAGTGTTGAGCAGTGCTAATATATGTCGAACAATGAAATCAATCTTTTAATTTTGAGCCTTACAAGAAGAGGAAAGTGTTGAGAAGTGCTAGTATATGTCGAACAATGAAAACAGTCTTTTAATTTTGAGCCTTACAGAAGAGGAAAGTGTTGAGAAGTGCTAATACGTCGAATGATGACATTAGACTTTTAATTTACATTTGACCCGCAGGTAGAATCTAGGAAATGTTTTTTTTTTTTTTTTTTTCAAACTGCACAAGAAGCAATCACATACACGCAGAAATGTCACCTATATTGAGCATTGTTCTAAGAGCGCTGGGTTAAAGCGAGAGGCATAACAATGTCGGACAAAGCTGAAGACAGCTGGGGCCGATTTAAAAAAAAAATTTGTTCACAAGCATCTCAGACTGTTTATTTTGGAACAAGGAAAAAAAAAATTGACGTTTGTGAACATAAGCTCTTTGAATCAACACCAAACACACTGATTTCAAATGTACTAGTGAGAGAAATGAAGATAAACTGCACTAGAAAGTGGCCATAATTGCTTGTAATACGTTCACTATTCACCTAAAAACACGTGTGTCAGAACAGCTCCCGCATCCCAAAGCGCCCCATCCCTTTTTTCGTTCCCTTGTGGCGGATACCGACAGGTCATGTGATCAGATTGTATGAGCATGTGACGAATGTACTATATATAGCACTGTCCAACGCAAAGTCGACTACAAATAGCAGTCTGCTCACTGACGTCTGCTTTTCGATATTATGATTGCTTGGAATGATCTATTAACGATGGGGAAAACGCCACCACTACCGCCAACAAAAACAACAACAACGACGGTAACAACAACAAAATTGCCAAGTGAACTGCAGAATTTTGGCTTGACTGAAGCTTCCAACTACTGTTGGCTTTGCTCTCCTGTTCATCCTTGGCTGTGTCGTTCGAAGTAGTGTACGACACACCAGTTTTCATATATGTTCTTTATAATCTGTCAGCCTCCACAGTGAAATTACAAGATATAATTATTGCATTGATTCAGCTCTGGTAGTGCATTACAGTGAAATTACAAAATATATTATTGCATTGATTCAACTCGGGTAGTGCATTACAGTGAAATTACAAGATATACATTGCATGATTCAACTCTGGTAGTGCATTACAGTGAAATTACAAGATATAATTATTGCATTGATACAACTCTGGTAGTGCATTACAGTGAAATTACAAGATATAATTATTGCATTGATTCAACTCTGGTAGTGCATTACAGTGAAATTACAAGATATAATCATTGCATTGATTCAACTCTGGTAGTGCATTACAGTGAAATTACAAGATATAATCATTGCATTGATTCAACTCGGGTAGTGCATTACAGTGAAATTACAAGATATAATTATTGCATTGATTCAACCCCTGGTAGTGCATTCTATCTCCAGCTGGATTCCTTCACACACGGCAAGGGCAGATCACTCCGTGTTGGAATAGGAAGGGAGGGGGGGGGTGGGGGGTGGAGGTGGTGATAATAATAGGGATTAATAATTTTTTTTCTATGACATTTGTCTTGATGTTCTTTGTATCTGAAGGGATGAATGGGAGAATGAGTTGACACAACTGACACCACGCATATGTTGGAATTATATAATCGTGCTAGGAAAGTATTAGCAAAGACGTTTTTAAAATATTTTTTGTCGGTTTTTTAAACAAACATGCACACACGAAAAAAAAAAGACAAATATATGTTTCATAATAACTGTACAAAAACACAGAAGAAGTCAGACACAATAAGAGAATAAACACACATGTCCCCCCCCCCCCCCCCAAAAAAAAAAAAAAAAGTCGCAAAAAAAAAAAAAAAAAAAAAGTCGCAACACAAGCAGGACATACATGAATTGTAAGCAGGATATATATACATAAATTTACACCCCCCTCTCCCCCACACACACAGACATGTACAAATGTATAACTCAAAAACAAGGAAAATACGAAGGGGTGGCAGTGGCGAGAGGCTGAGAGAGAGAGAGAGAGAGAGAGAGAGAGAGAGAGAGAGAGAGAGAGAGAGAGAGAGGGAATATTAAGATGGCTGGGCTGGGCCGATTTTGAAGGAAACTGTGGACAAGAGAACGAAGAGCAGCAGCAGTCAGAGAACGGACCCGCACTTTGTTCATCTGCCAGTCCCGTTCCCAGGTGGCAGACTCGGCGTGCACCTGACGGGGCATTAGCCTACTGCGGGCATCAGCACGAAAAAAAAGAAAAAGCATTGGATCTGTCACAATTCACTGCATGTTCGTAAGTTGTTATGATTCCAAGTCGACCAGGATAGTCTGAAGCTGATTTGATGCATTACTACACAGTTGAATGAGGTCTGGGTAGGTCAGTAATGAAACAATACACAACACACACACACACACACACACACACACACACACACACACACACACACACACACACACACACACACACACTCACACACTGTTACAAACGGTTCGATTTCACTTATGATTATTGTCAGTCAATTCACATGTATTGGATTTTCCTTTGTAGGTGTACGATTTGATGCGACGTTTGTTTACGAAATGACGACTGCATAGTTTGCATAATAATTCGGGAGGACTTTTAAAAGTGCCAGAACATGGCAGAAAGTGTCACAAGCTTCCACAATTCAAGAATTAAAAAAAAAGTCTCGGACATTTTGATCGGATATAGAATGTGATGGCTTTCGATCCTTTTACAAAGTTCTACGCATTTTGATTTGCGGATCAAAGTCATTATTCTCGTACATTCTAGAACACTCCGTGATCAATATTTGGTTGTCTTGCTCCGTGTTTTTTTGAATTTCCGATTCAAAGGTTTGTAAATAATTGAGAGAATGAGAACGTGATGAAGAGAGCGAGAGAATGAAAGTGAAAATGGAAGTGTTTGAGAAGGACACATTTTTGTTTGGGACCGTGGCGATGTTGACTGAAGTACTGATGTGTGAATCTTTGACTGTCATTACAGGCACTGAACTCGTTACCAAAGTCCACCTATTCTGTGTCCGGATCGATTCAACGAGAGATCAGAGCCAGCGTGTGTTTAAACCTTCAATCAGCGTCCAACTCACTGAAGTGTCAAAGACCTTCACATCTATATCCCACTTTGATTTTTATGATAATTGGTGAATTGCTATAGAAGTGTGTAATGACTGAACTTTTAATGATTTGGCCATTTATCCATTTATACGTGGTTAAGACCCGCCTAAATAAATTACATTCGCATTCGCATTTTCCACCACCCCTCCCTCTCTGTACACACACAGACGAATAGAGAGTACTCACAAGAAACAACAACAAAGCGACACACATGGACGCCCACAGCAAAGATAATAGGCAGAGAGACAGACAGACAGACAGGCAGGCAGACAGACAGCTTCACACATGAGAACAATTTGCAAATGTTCCTGTTAGCCCTCGCCGAACCCCCCACCAGAACCATCACAAAGAAAGAGAATCCCTCGCACTGAGAGCGCGTGAAATCGACACGATTTCTGCAGCTTTTGTGAACTTCCTGTTGAAATGGGAATTCTGGAATGGTTCCAGAACAGACGGGTCGTGCCAGATCTCGTATAGGAAAACAGTTGCAAAACCATTTCAAACAAACAATTAAAAAAAAAAAAAAACCCACCCAACGACAATATTGGCAACAAAACCTGAGAGCTCTCTCTCTCTCTCTCTCTCTCTCTCTCTCTCTCTCTCTCTCTCCGTCGTTATTCTGGCTTATGGTGTTTGAAACAGTAGCACTAGTTTTATTCATGTTTGTTGTGTATTTACTGTGTACGTTATTTGCTTTTTGCTTTGCACCCCCAATATCATCAAGGCTGTATAGTTAATGACATTAAGGATGTTCAGTGTCTCTCTCTCTCTCTCTCTCTCTCTCTCTCTCTCTCTCTCTCTCTCTCTCTCTCTCTCTCTCTCTCTCCCAATTTCTTTGCTTTTGATGCGGCCCCACCATGAGTGGAAACTGGGAGAAACATCGGGCTCAAGAACTAGGTCTGTCCACTTGAGCCAGTCCTGTGAATTCCAGACATTTTGGAGGGTTCCTTGTCCCTCACATCTCTCTCCCACTGTGTCGCAAGGATGGATAAATATTTCTCTTTTAAATGTTGTTTTTATTTTATTTTTATATTTAAGGGCTGAATATTGCTTGAGCTTGTTTTTCACCACTCTTTAGTTCCTCAGTAAGCGTTGCACTTTTTTTTTTTTTCATCAAGTCTCCACATTACTTATTGGAAAATTTAGTTTTTTTTCTCTCGTTTCTGATAAAAAAAAAAAAAAAAAATCAATTCTTCCCTACTTGTTTTCTCCATTATTGACTCATTCGTCTTATATCATCAAGGAAATTTTGCCGTATACTGTCTCTCTGATGATGATATCACGGAGCACACTGATTCGGATTGTTTGGCAGTTTGTGAATGTAAATATGTTTTTTGTTGTTGTGAATTTTGAAAGATCACAATGATGAGTATGTTTATGTATCATCTGGTAACGGGTTTTTCAGCAGTACAGGCATATTGTGGGCATTGTGCTTGAGGGAACTATAACTGGGTGTGGGTTTTCCTCTCCACGTTCTTTTGTCAGGTTTCACATCGTCTTTGTGACCTGACCCGTGGCAATATGAGGATGTTCAAAGTTTTGTTTTGTTTGTTTGTGTTTTTTCAGTCCTGACGG
>JADBJO010000986.1:169348-171848 GCA_016801955.1 Conus betulinus | reverse complement strand
TACGGAACCATCTGTATAGATTTTAAGGTGATTTATATAAGTTTCATTTATATGTGACTTAACGTACGTTGGCAGCAAGGGTCCATCACTTTTTCTTAAACTTTTATAGTCTATGTCATAATTTGCTTTACTAAGTTCCCATTCCGGGATAGTGCTAAAAAGATACCCGAGGAGCTACGTTTTGAGGTGCAGTGCCTGCTTTTGTAAATAAGTCAGATGTGTATGAGGCTATCGATTTTAGAAAATCAATTTTTTGTGCCCATTTAGAAAAAAATATTTCTGATTTTAATTCAGTTTAACTGGTATTAAGATTTTGTAGTGTTTGACTTCTTAAAATATATTTTGCAGATGCAAGTTTCATATTTTCTTCAAAAGGTAATATTCCTATCTCCATATAATTTCTTAAAGTTGATGTATGAATCGGGACACCAAGAGCTATCTTGTAAGCTTTACTATCGATACTCTGCAACTTTTAATTAAATATTTTGGGGCTGAAAAAATATGTCTCCTGGGCATGGGATAATTTTGATTGTACAAGCACAGTAGCTAAATGTGTAAATACTTTACTGTCTTTACCCCATGATTGTTGACTCACCATTTTCAAGAAATTTAAAGTTTTCCTTAGCTTTTGTTAGAATAGTTTGTATGTGGTTAAATTTACTCCTAAAAATTTTACAACTTTTTTTTATATTCAAGGCACAATCCATCTATGTGAAATGAAGGCAGAGGATTAGGATCATAACCAGTATTGAACAGAACCATATGCGATTTTTCAGCCGAAAGGGCCAAACCATTTTCAGTCATGCATTTACTAATTTATCTCTAGTTCATTTTGATATATCGTTTTTAATATAGTTGATTGATCTAACTGTGTGTGACGTTTTAAAGTAACTTTCATCCATATACAGATATCATCCACATATTGTACCAGTTCAACAGATTTTGATAATGATTTAGGAAGATCATGGATCAAAATATTAAACAGGATAGGAGCTATCACAGCTCCTTGCGGGATTCCATCTGGATATGCCTTTCATTAGAATATACATTTCCTACCTACTTCTGTATTGTTCTATCATTTAAAAAGGTGTTTAAGTAATTGTACATATACACCCGAGAGACCTATTAACTTCAATTTGTTCAGGAGTTTTGAATGCCAGACTTGGTCATATGCCTTTCTAATGTCAAAAAACGTGGCAAGTGTGTGTGTGTGTGTGTGTGTGTGTGTGTGTGTGTGTGTGTGTGTGTGTGCGTGCGTGCGTGCGTGCGTGCGTGCATGTGTGTGTGTGCGTGCGTGCGTGCGTGCGATCGTGTGTGTGTGTGTGTGCGTGTGTGTGTGTGTGTGTGTGTGTGTGTGTGTGTGTGTGTGTGTGTGTGTGTGTGTGTGTGTGTGTGTGTGTGTGTGTGTGTGTGTGTGTGTGTGTGTGTGTGTTGTTGTTGTTGTTCCAGCTAGTTGCATTGTGTTTAGTCCTTGTAACATTGACATACAAACACTCGAAATACGAGTCTGTCCAGTCTAGTACTGAAGATCGATTTACCGACAAAATGGACATTTGACTGACCATAAAACTGACCTAGGACGGTGGTCAGTTTCATTAGCCGAAGGTCTGACAAACGGATGATGTCATGTAATGTATCATTTATGCATTGAAGGCAGGTAGTGGTACGCAGGCTCTCCGCCACTGGAGTATCTCCGTCTCTTCCTTTCTGTAGTTTGTTCCATAATTCCATCTCAAACGAATAACGTCTTGCAAACCCTATGAAAAAAAAGCATGAATGTAAGTATACTAAGACGCTTTCTAAGGTTTTTCGGCTCTCAATGCTCTTTTGAGGCACACATGGATATACATGTAAATTGAAAACAAAAAGCCACATCTCGAGGAAACGTTTTTTTTTTTCCCAACTGCACATAGTGTGTGTGTGTGTGTGTGTGTGTGTGTGTGTGTGTGTGTGTGTGTGTGTGTGTGTGTGTGTGTGAAACAATGCAAAATAACAACCATGACACCAACGAAAGGAGGAAAGTTTACATTTTAGCATACACTTCCACACTGAAACTAAATAAAAAACTGAAACTGCGCATAGTAACGTGTACGTCTGTAGGCCTACTAGCTTCTGCTTCAAAAATTCAGTTTTCTTACATGTACAACCGAAACACAGCACTTCTGTCTCTCTCTCTCTCTGTCTCTGTCTGTCTGTCTCTCTCTGCTTTGCCTGTCTATTTGTGCTGATTTTGCCTGTCTGTTTGTCTGTTTTTGTAAATGCTCCCCCCAGTATGTTAGGACAGATCTTCATGCAGGGTGACAAGTTGTGTGCATGGTAAGTATCTGTACATGACACAATGGTCAGGTCTGTGGGTTGAATACTGCCCAGTAACTAAAAGACACGGTGTACAGGTCAGTGTCTGAACGTCACGTCAATTTCAGGTCTGCGGGTTGAACGCTGACCGACCACTGAAAGGGGCTGTGTGTACAGCGCCAATTTCTGCACGTGACGTCAATTT
>JADBJO010000986.1:159348-164348 GCA_016801955.1 Conus betulinus | reverse complement strand
TTCATTGCACATGGGATGTGATAACACTGAACAGTCAATTCATTGCACATGGAATATGATAACACTGAACAGTCAATTCATTGCACATGGAATGTATAACACTAAACAGTCAATTCATTGCACATGGGATGTGATAACACTAAACAGTCAATTCATTGCACATGGAATATATAACACTAAACAGTCAATTCATTGCACATGGGATGTGATAACACTAAACAGTCAATTCATTGCACATGGAATATATAACACTAAACAGTCAATTCATTGCACATGGGATGTGATAAACACTGAACAGTCAATTCATTGCACATGGGATGTGATAACACTAAACAGTCAATTCATTGCACATGGAATATATAACACTAAACAGTCAATTCATTGCACATGGAATATATAACACTAAACAGTCAATTCATTGCACATGGGATGTGATAACACTGAACAGTCAATTCATTGCACATGGAATATATAACACTGAACAGTCAATTCATTGCACATGAATATATAACACTGAACAGTCAATTCATTGCACATGGAATATGATAACACTGAACAGTCAATTCATTGCACACAAGGAATATATAACTCTAAACAGTCAATTCATTGCACATGGGATGTGATAACACTAAACAGTCATTCATTGCACATGGAATATATAACACTAAACAGTCAATTCATTGCACATGGGATGTGATAACACTAAACAGTCAATTCATTGCACGTGGGATGTGATAAAACCGAACTATGAAATAATTACACACAGGATATGACACTGAATAGTCAAGTCAACGTTCATGGGGTATAATAACACTGTACAATTATACACGGCATATAATAACACTGTACAATTATACACGACACACAATAACACTGAACACCTGAATCAGAATATATGGGATATGATAACACTGAACGTGAGTCATTACACATAGAATATAACACTGAACGTGAGTCATTACACATAGAATATAACACTGAACGTGAGTCATTACACATAGAATATAACACTGAACGCGAGTCATTACACATAGAATTTAACACTAAACGTGAGTCATTACATATAGGATATGATAACACTGAACCTGAGTCATTACACATAGAATATAACACTGAACGTGAGTCATTACATATAGGATATGATAACACTGAACCTGAGTCATTACACATAGAATATAACACTGAACGTGAGTCATTACATATAGGATACGAAAACACTGAACGTGAGTCATTACACACTAGATATAACACTGAACGTGAGTCATTACACATAGAATATAACACTGAACGTGAGTCATTACACATAGAATATAACACACTGTGACGTGAGTCATTACATATAGAATATGATAACACTGAACGTGAGTCATTACACATAGAATATAACACTGAACGTGAGTCATTACACATAGAGTATAACACTGAACGTGAGTCATTACACATAGAATATAACACTGAACGTGTGTCATTACACATAGAATATAACACTGAACGTGAGTCATTACATATAGGATATGATAACACTGAACGTGAGTCATTACACATAGAATATAACACTGAACGTGAGTCATTACACATAGAATATAACACTGAACGTGAGTCATTACACATAGAGTATAACACTGAACGTGAGTCATTACACATAGAATATAACACTGAACGTGAGTCATTACACATAGAATATAACACTGAACGTGAGTCATTACACATAGAGTATAACACTGAACGTGAGTCATTACACATAGAGTATAACACTGAACGTGAGTCATTACATATGGGATATGATAACACTGAACGTGAGTCATTACACATAGAATATAACACTGAACGTGAGTCATTACACATAGAATATAACACTGAACGTGAGTCATTACATATAGGATATGATAACACTGAACGTGAGTCATTACACATAGAATATAACACTGAACGTGAGTCATTACATATAAGATATGATAATACTGAACGTGAGTCATTACATAAAGGATATGATAACACTGAACGTGAGTCATTACACATAGAATATAACACTGAACGTGAGTCATTACATATAGAATATAACACTGAATGTGAGTCATTACACATAGAATGTGATTACACGGTACAGTGGAGTCATTACATATCGGATTTGATACCATTTAAAAATGAGGCCATTACACATGGAATACGATCACACTTAACAACGAAGTATTTACACAGGGAGTAAAATTACCCTAAACACGGGCTTTAATAACACTGAACGTAATCACATGGAACACGGGGCGTAATCACATGGGACATGATCACACTGAACATTGCTGCCGTTTACAGATGTGGTACAGTAACGTTAGCGATGAGTCGTTATACACGGGTTGTAATAACACTGAACGTTGGTATAATTACACATGCAATATGATTTCGCTAAAAATGGAGACATTACACATGGGTTATAATAGCACTGAACAGGGGACTCACGACATGGGATAAAATAACATTGAACAGTTGAGTCTTTACATTGTGGTAGGATATACCTCATGTGTAATGATATCAATCAATGTTCAGTGTGGTCATACCTCATGTGTAATGACATCAATGTTCTGTGTGATCATACCTCATGTGTAATGACACCAATGTTCAGTGTGATCATACCTCACGTGTAATGACATCAATGTTCAGTGTGGTCATGTTCCATGTGTAATGACATCAATGTTCAGTGTGATCATACCTCATGTGTAATGACACCAATGTTCAGTGTGGTCATACCTCAAGTGTAATGACATCAATCAATGTTCAGTGTGGTCATACTCATGTGTAATGACACCAACGTTCAGTGTGATCATACCTCACGTGTAATGACATCAATGTTCAGTGTAGTCATACCTCATGTGTAATGACATCAATGTTCAGTGTGATCATACCTCATGTGTAATGACATCAATGCTCTGTGTGATCATACCTCATGTGTAATGACATCAATGTTCAGTGTGGTCATGTTCCATGTGTAATGACTCCAATGTTCAGTGTGATAAACACTCCACAGACCAAACACACAGACTGTGACGACGCTGTGAGTAGTGAAAGCGGTACACGTGATATGTTGTGACACTGGACAGTGGAGTCAGTATATTTACGACGTGGTCATACTGTCAGTACTAGAGTCAGTACATCTGAGATAGGTTGACACCTTGAACAGTGATGCACATGGTCACATTGTGAACAATGGAGTTCGTATTGCTGGATGAAATGACACCATGAACAATGGAGTCAGTGTATGAGGAATGTGGTGATACCATGAACCGTGGACTCACACACGCATGGGATTTGTTGTATTCTGTGAACAGTGTAGTCAACGCGTGGAATGTGGTGATTCCACGAACGGTGGACCCACTATGTGATGGATGGGATGGCCCCATAAACAGGGGAGTCAGTACATGTGGAATGTGGTGACACCGTGAATAGCAAGGGTCAGTACATGTGGAATGCGGTGGCACCGTGAATAGCAAGGGTCAGTACATGTGGAATGCGGTGGCACCGTGAATAGCAAGGTTCAGTACATGTGTCAGTACATGTGGAATGTGGAATGTGGTGACACCGTGAATAGCAAGGGTCAGTACATGTGGAATGCGTGTGACACTATGAACAATTAGTACAACTGGAATGTGAGGACTCTATGAAGAATGGAGTCAGTATACAAGGAATGTGATGACGCTATGAATAGTAAAGCGAATGGACGTCGACTGTATTAACGCTGTGAATAGAAGAGTCAGTAACTGCTTGTGGATTCTGGTGACACTGCAAAACATTAACTCAGTATAGGCTGAATGTGGTTACACACGGGAACAGTTGGGACAATACATGTAGAATGTGGTAACACTATGAACAATGGAATCTCTCATCATATGGAATGTAGTGACATTATGAACAGTAGTTTCGCCGCCTGTGGTATGTGGTGACACTATGAACAGTAGTTTCGCCGCCTGTGGTATGTGGTGACACTATGAACACTAGTAGTTTCGCCGCCTGTGGAATGTGGTGACACTATGAACAGTAGTTTCGCCGCCTGTGGTATGTGCGCTGTGGTATGGGAATGGTCGCCAGTTGTATGCCGACACTATGTGACACTATGAACAGTAGTTTCGCCGCCTGTGGTATGTGGTGACACTATGAACAGTAGTGACACTATGTGACTGCACATATGAGCAGTGGTGACTCTTTGAACAATGAAGTAATTTCTGGTGTGGTATGTGGTGACACTATGAGCAGTGGTTTCAATGTAGGACACTTTTTTTCGCCGCCTGTGGTATGTGGTGACACTATAAGCACAATGGGTGAACGATGAGCAGTTTTCGTGGAATGTGGTGACACGACACTGTGGTATGAACAAGGAAGTAGTTTTTTTCTGTGGAATGTGGTGACACTATGAACAGTTCAGTGACTGGGAATTTTTTTCGTGAAATGTGGTGACACTATGGTGACTCTATGAACATTTTTTCATTTTCGTGGAATGTGGTGACACTGTGAACAAGGAATAATTTTTCGTGGAATGTGGTGACACTGTGAACAAGGAAGTCATTTTTCCTGGAATGTGGTAACACTATGAACAATGAAGTCATTTTTCCTGGAATGTGGTGACACTGTGAACAAGGAAGTCATTTTTCGTGGAATGTGGTGACACTATGAACCAAGGAAGTCATTGTCCTGGAATGTGGTGCCACTATGTACAATGGAGTCATTTGTAGTGGAATGTGGTAACGCTGTGAACAGTGTGGTGACTGCACGTGCAACGTTGTGACGTCATGAATAGCGGAGTCAACCTCAGCGGTGGGGGAGGAGGGAGAGGGGGGAGGAAGGTCCAGCAAGTGGCGGTGCCCTCGGACGAGTGTGTGCAGGTGGCCGTTCGACAACAGGTGAGTGACTGAGAATGTGTGTGTGTGTGTGTGTGTGTGTGTGTGTGTGTGTGTGTGTGTGTGTGTGTGTGCAATGTGTACTATAGTTTTCTCTATGAATCCTCTGCGTGTCTC